>OZ029919.1:33073560-33348560 GCA_964023275.1 Norana najaformis | reverse complement strand
CTTTTATATAGCGTTGGAAATAGACGATTTAAAGGTGTCTAAGCAGAGCTTAATATTTTAATATTATTGGTACAAAAAGGGAAGGTTTTAACAACATTCTGTGACGTAACTGGGGGGGGGGGGGGGCAAGTCCAAAACCAACTGAAACTGGACTTTACAAATTTTCCACGACTTTACTGAAATTTCTCTAAGACCGGACTTTATGGAGAGGTCGGCGAGGCGACTGCAGGGCCTCTTGCCTTATGCTAGAACCCTCCCTCCTAGATTTTCTTCTTTTTATTTATTTTTTAATCCAGAGAGGGTTGAAATTTTGATCTGACACGCGAAATATTTATTTCTTCCAACAGGAAACAGAGAGGGAGAGAGAGAGAAAGAGAGAGAGAAAGAGGAGGAGGAGAAGGAGGAGGAGTAGGAATAGGAGGAGATGAGGGTTGGTTTCTAAATAATAATCGGCTAGATGGCGCTTGACGAAGTGGACAGAGCGACTGCCAATTGCCCAGTTGACCCATTCCAGTTAAGCGAATACGTCAGTCGACATCAGAACAATCTTCCGTATTCCTTCTTCTCCACCGCTTCCTCGTCTCGCCTCTCTGTTTGTCTGTCTGTCTCTGTCTGTCTGTCTCTGTCTGTCTGTCTCTCTCTGTCTCTCTCTGCCTCTCTCTCACCTCTCTCCTGATCCATATATATATATATATATGTGTGTGTGTGTGTGTGTGTGTGTGTGCGCGCGCGCGCACTCCAGACAGACACGGGCGGACGCACGGACAGACAGACAGACAAGCATACAGGAGGAAGACAGACGAACGCACAGGTATGCAGGCTTACAGAGAGACAGAGACAGACAGACGCCTTTCCTTATCTTACCTCACCTTACCTTACCATGCCATAACTTACCTCATTTCACCTTATTACCTTACCTTACCTAACCTCAGCTTATCTATTGCACAACTCCTTATCAGAAGAGAGGTTAACTTGATGGCTTAAAGGATCGTTACTCGCAAACATAACCAGAGGAATTCCTTAACTTAAGGAACAAAAAGTTCTTTCCGCGCAGGTTGTTACGCAAACATCTAGAACACAAGAATTCGTGCGACAAACCGAGATTTTAATCCCAGGCGCAGATGTGAAAGGCTGTCGTCTAACCAATTAGCGACCACGGTGGCCGAATGGTTAGAGCTCATAACGCGGAAAGTACGGGTTCGAGCCTCCTCCCCTTAGACGGTTACTATGTAGGGACCTTGAGCAAGTCTTTCACTCACAATTGCTCAGCGCCATCGATTGATGCTTAGTCATATATAGTGGCGCTTAATAAATGTAGAAGTAGTAACAATATCCACTCGTGCAATTTTGGCACTTATAAACGATCGAACTGGCATCTAAAGCTACGGGCAAAGACAGGGATAATCCTGATAGAAACCGCTTATTAATTGATCAACAAATTCCTTTATATACAATATCGCCGAATGCAAACTTAGGCATCAACGGCGCAATCCCAGAAGGTCGATGTCTCGTTAATTGACTTGGACGGAAGAGTTCGAACATGCACGACAAATTTACCAAATCTTTTAAAGACGAGAAACTACTGTCTGCCTGTCTGTCTGTCTGCCTGCCTGCCTGTCCGTTGGTCTGTCTGCTTCCTGTATACCACCCTGTATCTGTCTATATATGCGTCTGTCTACCTGCCTGTATACCTTTGTCTCTGTCTGTCTGTCTGTCTCTGTCTACTTGTTTCCTGCCTGTATACCTCTGTCTCTGTCTGTCTGTCTGTCTCTGTCTACTTGTTTCTGTCTGTTTCTATCTATATGTTTTGTCTACATGCTTGTCCGTTGATATATGTATCGATCTGTCTGTCTGTCTGTCTGTCTGTCTGCATACCTGTGCATTGGTCTGTCTTCCTCCTATATGCTTGTCCCTGTCCCTTGGCTATCAGTGCATTTCTATAAGTCAAGAGTTATATCTAGTCAAAACAAATGCTAAGGGTTAAGAGCATTGTATGTCTGATGCCCGAATAAAGAAGCCACTGTTACTTGCAGCGAGACAACTATGTGGTCCTTTTAAGAAGAAAATGCGCATCAGTGCAGTGGTTAGTGTGGTGGACTGTCAACCCATAAGATTGGGGTTCAAATCCACGCCAGGGAAGAAAGATGTATCGAAAGTTGTGCTCCACTTGCCGCCCCTAAGGAACTCAGCTATGAAATGAGTACATTGACCGTACAATACCAATGGGAGGATCAGACGGCGAGGGAGAGTACGGGCCCCCGCCTTCATACGCCGAGGTAAAGAAAATGGAGCCTCTAATACTTCAACTTATGGCTGACTCTAGGGACATACACTGTGTCCGGAAAAATTCCAAGGCTTTACGGTAAATATGAAAATAATTAGTAAACATTAATCGATTTTTAAAATTCCAAAAACAGTTTAATCCTGAAATATTATTGAACTATAATTTATGTTCAAAATGTCCGCCATTGGCTTCAACGCAAGCTTCGAGACGTACACGCCACTGACTAACTGTCTTCCTCGCTGAACGCCATTTTTCTAGCAACTTTCTTTACAAAATATGAAATTCAAATACGTCACTGTGACGTAATTTTAAACGGGGGCCGTTAATAAATTGCAAAGAATTTTGTTGGTAATTATGTACGGATCAAAAAGGTTTTTAAATTTTTAAATTGATTATTATCTACTATAGTTTTTTCATTCATATTTTAGAGCCTTGGAATTTTTCCGGACACAGTGTAGATTTAGGGATTGTTCTTATTCTGTGAGAAAGTTAAACAATGCCGTCTTAATTTTTTTAATCACAGGCCGCAGTAAATATGAATGGTTTAGAGACAATGTACATGTCTGCATGCTAGAAATCTGGCCACAGAATTGTCTGGTCTCTACCAGACATTGTATTTAAGATTGGGATGGGTTGTCATCTTTGATTAATATCTCAATCAAATTCAACACACACAGAAATCTTACGTTATTTCGCAAGAAATCCATACGTTTTATAATTTACTACAGAAATCTTAAGTTAGTTTCGCAAGAAATCCATACAACATGAGATTTTAAAATTTCCAAAAGACCTTCATCTATGTCTGACTCAAACTGTTGTCCATACGTTGAATCGAAGCTGTCTTGATTAAATCCCTTAATTCGACTCTGAAACTTCGCCCCTGAGAGAACTTTATCAAGCTTGTGCCGACTTAGAAAGAACCTAGAGGGAGAGTACAAAGTGAAACGTCCAAGTATGATCACATGCGATCGTATAAGATCGAGTTGGTACCCAGCTCGTTGATTGGAAGACGGCAGCGAACACGGAACCACATTTGTCTCATTCGTCCGAACAGTCGCCAGGATTTGAACTTTGACAAGGAATATGGTAAGTGCAGTGTGTGTGTGTGTGTGTGTGTGTGTGTGTGTGTGTGTGTGTGATTGCATGCATATTGTATGTATGTGTGTATGTATATATATGTATGTATGCATGCATGTATGCATGTATGTATGTGTGTATGTATGTACATATGTATGTATACGTGTATGTATATATGTATGCATGCATGTATGTATATATGTATGTTTGTATGTATGTATGTACAGCTGCATGCGTGTATATTATGTATTGCATGTATGAATGTATGTTTGAATGTATGTATGCATGTATGTGTGTATATTATATATTGTATGCATGCATGTATATGATATATTTTATGTATGAATGTATATGTTGTATGTATGTATGTATTTATGTATGTATGTATGTACGTATGTATGTATGTATGTATGCATGTATGTATGTATGTATGCATGTATGCATGCATGCATGCATGCATGCATGTATGCTTGGTGCATGTATGCATAATGGTAAGTAGGTATGTATGAAGGCTAGCAGGTAGATGTTACATTAAGTAACATTATCTTACCTTGTTTAACATTACTTATCTTAGTACCCTTAATCTATTCGTACCCAACCCTGCCATACCCTCTGTCTCCTCCCCTCTTCCAATCCGACCCCTCCCCATCCCTTGTAAAAAGAATTTATTGGGTTGGAGAGGGGTCACTCGTGTTATGACCTGTGGCGTTGGTCACTGACTAAAGAAAAACAGAAAATCGTGTCTGACAAAGACAGACGCTAGTGCGTCTAAAACCACCGTAGCTGGTGGTTTCTCTATCGGAAATTGACCCCGCTTATCCAATGGATTATGATTTGGGATCGCGATTTTGATTTGAAGCGACCATCCACTGATACCTTGGGCATTATGATAAGAGCGCTATAAAATTCTTTAGATGATTAGATTAGATCAAAAATTAATTCTTTTCCATTGATAGTCCTCGATTCTATTCCTAATCGAATGCTGTTTAATATCTATAATGCTAAACATAATTAGATGATGATCAAATGGTAGGCGTGGCTTTCTACGGTAACCAGACGATGGGCGTGGCTTCTAATGGTGAACAGACTAAAGGCGTGGCTTTCAATGAAAATCAAATGATGGGCGTGGCTTCCTATGGTGCCCAAACTGTGGGCGTGGAATTTTATGGTACTCATAGGGTGGACGTAGTCTTTTATGGTGACCAAAAGGTGGGCGTGGCTTTCTTTGCAAAATGGCGCGCGAGGCTTTGAACGATAATCTGAAGGACGGGTTTAGCTTGAGGCTACAACGACGACTGGTACAAGACAATCTATGAGGGCTGTGGCCACATTAGCTTAGAGACTTGGTTCAGAATGTCTGGTCGATGTTTGCAGTTTCGATTGGGTTTGGCTGCTGGTAGAAATCGATGCATTTACTTCGGGCCTTTGTCCACATCGGCGTCTTTTTGACTGGAGTGACTGCGAAAATCCTTTGGACGACTGGGGACTTTGGGCGTAGAAAAGAAACAGAAATCCATATACACGAAGGAATGTCTATTCTAATCTAATCTGTTCTACTCCGTTCTGATCCAGTTCATTTCCATTAAGTTCCATTCAATTCTATTCGATTTAATTCTATTCAATTCCATCCAATAGCATTCTATTCCAATCCATTCCATTCTATTCCATTCTATTCCAATCCACTCCATTCCATTCTATTCTATTCCATTTAATTCCATTTCATTCCATTCCATTCTATTCTATTATTTTCTATTCGGTGGAAAGACCAGGCGGTGAGGAAGAGGACTGGTCACCAGACCTAATATGCTGAGGCCAAGAAAGATGAAGCAGCTTCCAGTTTCATCACTTTATACTCATTGCTGCCTATTGGAGTTAGTTAAAAGGGATTGTTCTCTGTCTCTGTCTCTCTCTTTCTGTCTCTGTCTGTCTTTCTCTCTCTCATTCTCTCTCTCATTCTATCTATCTATCTATATGTCTGTCAGTCTGTCCGTCAGTCTGTCTGTCAGTCCGTCTGTCTTTCTGTCTTTCTGTCTATCCATCTTTATCCCTTTCTCTCTCTCGCTCGCTCGCTCGCCCTCCCTCCCTTCCTCCCTCCCTCCCTCATTCTCTCTCTCTCCCTCTCATTCTCTCTCTCTCTCTATATATATATATACGCATATGTGTGTACGTATGTATATACATATATGTAAAGTCCTTGACTGTACAAATGTGCACGGCTGTCAGAGCGATTAGTGTGAATAAATTTGTCATGCAAGTGCAATTTGCAATTACTCTGACCCAAAGTCGACAGAAATTTCCCCTTAATAGCCCCCATAAAGCATCGCCGTGCAATTAAAGTGATGAGCAAGAGTCGCCAAACGATGTTTGCCTTCCTTATCGGTTGACGCTGCAACTGGCGCATCACAAATATTGTCCCGCCGCGCCACCTACCGTTCGCCGACGAACGAACGACGCGCCTCTATATCCGCGCAGATGATAACTCTTTGGTGACGATGACATTACACTCGTTGCGCGTCAGACGGACAATTAGGGCAACGCCCGCGCAACTGGCAAACTGCACGGGGCTGAGTAAGATTCAAATGGCGTTGACGGAATCCCGGAAAATTGTTCTGTGTAGAAGTTCTTTGGACTAGATTTGTCTGCGTTAGATTATACGCTGCGTTACAACAATGGGTGTCAAGGGGAAATTTAGGGGGATACTGGACCGGCTGACAATCACCCAGCAATATTACATTACAGCGTATTAAGGAGCCTTATGAGCAAACTTTTAATTACATTGAGTAACGTACGCAGGCTGTCAATTACATTTGGTCAAAATTCGATGACTGTATGTAATTTGCAAATAACTCCGCATTTGTGTAGCGCCTTAATGCGTCTTCGTACGAGTAGGGACCATCTTGGGCGAAGCCAGGATTAGGAAGCGAAATAACTTAGGGTCCGTATGTAACCCCTTTGAACCGGAATTCCGTAATCCCTACTTGGGTACTTTTGCCCAGTATGAGTCTGGCGTTCTTCAGGGATTTTTATTTTATTATTCAAATCGTATTACGCGAAGGGGGAAGGATGGAGAAGAAATTGGTAATCCCCCATTTTCTAGGGTCAAATTTACGCCCCTGGAAGGTCCTGAGTGAAAATGAGAGAAAACACTGAGATAATAACGTCAGGAAGTATATTTAGGGGGTGTCCGTCCGTTAAGCTCCTCCCTGGAGTTTGAAGGAGTTAGGCGGATTGCCCATATTAATTATTTCAAATGAAGAAGGCTGTGGTCGACGTCAACGGCCATGACAGCCGTAAGATGTCGCTAAAAACTGAAATACGAAAAACTCCGTTTACACACCTTTAAATCGTTTATTGTTAACGCTATAATTAATATTGTAATCGCTTTTCCTTGTACTCTTGTTTAGTAATAGATTGTTTTCTAATGAACTCCGCCACTGCCTCGTTTGGGGGCAGTGCCAGTCCCAAGCCTGGATAAAGGAGGAGGGCGACGGCAAAGTCCTTTGATGCCATAAGCTGTCGTTAAACTGAGGAAACTACTACTAATGAACAACGATTTGCGTTATCAAGGTTGACGTCAACGGCCTTGACAGCCGTAAGATGTCGCCAAACACTTAATGCTACAAATAACGTTAAGTTCGGTTTAGACACCTTTAAATCGCATATTCCGACGTTATATAATTTCGAAATTAGACCAACCGTAGTTGGCTAAGAATTTAGAAATTTGCTCGTAAGGCTCCTGCGCAACTGAGGAGTTCTCAATACGATGTAAGGTAATATTACTGGGTGACTGTCAGCCGGTACAGTATTCCATCTAAGTTTCCCTTTGACACCCATTTTTGTAACGTAACGTAGCGTGCAATTTAATGCAGACAAATCTAGTCCAAAGAACTTCTATGCAGAACGATTATATGCCTGTCACGGCATACATAGCGTCAAATGAACAAACACTTGCGATGTCAAGGCAAGTTAAGGTCGACGTCAACGGTCCTGGCAGCCACAAGATGTCATTAAACAATGGAAACAATTAATCTCAGTTGGTTCTAAACGATATTTGTTCAAGTGATCTGGACTAATAATTATGTTGGGTAAAGTTAACTTCAACGGCCCTGGCAGCCATAAGATGTCGTTAAACGATGAAAACTAATACAAAAAAGCGGGGCTGTACTAGACACCTTTAAAACGTACTGCTTTTCTGCTATGTATAGATCAGTCGCGTTCATCATTGAAATCACCAGAGTATTCTGTGTCAATCATCGTAGTTGTAATCTCGAGATTTCTACAGCGCCCAACGAAAGCTAAGTCGCGGGAACCAGCTTATTCACAGGCGCTCAGTCAAAACAAAATCGATAGGCAAAAGGGTTCAATTCCAGGTCAGGATCAGGCAGTCAGACAGTCAGACAGTCGGACGGCTACGGTGGATGATGTTTGAAATTGAAGCAAGAAGAGGGATAAGGGAAACAGGAAGAATCAGGATAAGATTTTTAGAAAAGAAATGTTTTCAATTTTGAGTCAAAGATCAGCGCAGAAACTGAAAGAGGTTAAGTGTTGGTGAGTTCGTATGATGGATCAGATGATTGTCGCAATTCTGGCGGGAGTTTATTCCAAAGGGGTGGGGCTGCTATGGATATGGAGCGATTACCAAATTTTAAGGATGAGGTGACGGGAGGGCGAAGAAGTGTTAGGACAGACGAGGACCAGGTTGAACGGAATGGTTGGATAGTAAATAATTGACGAAGATAGGAAGTTTGGGAGGATTGAAGTGTGTTGCATGTGAGGGATAAGACTTTGTACTCTATTCGTTCTGGTATTTTAAGCAGTGCAGTGATTTGAGAACAGGGGTGATGTGATGGTGTTTGGGGGTTTGGGTTATAGCACGAGCGAGAGCATTCTGGACTGCTTGAAGGCGACTTATGTGGGTTTTGTCTATATTCAGGAAAAGTGAATTACAGTAATCAAGTTTTGCATGAACTATGGATGTGGCAATGATAGATGCGGTTTTGAAGTCAAGCATATGACGAATTCTGCGAAGGTCGCGGATATGCATAAAGCAAGAGCGGGAAAGATGGGTGATATGATCAGAAAAAGTGAGGTTTTGATCGAATATAACACCTAAATTACGGACAGAGGAGTTAGTATTAAAGTTGTGGGTGGAGGCAAAGTCCAGGCTGAGGGAGATAGAGGGGTCAGGAATTTTCTTGTGCTGATCGCGTAGGCCAATAAGTATGATTTAGTTCTAGACGAGTTCAATCATCAAGCTCCGTCACTGCCTGTAGTCGGGTAGTGCTAGTCCCAAGCCTGGATAAAGGAGGAGGGCGACGCCGACGGCCTTAGATGCCATAAGATGTCGTTAAACACTGAAACTACTACTACTACTGATCATCAGTTCAAATAATTTGCTTAACCCATAACTTGTCAGGTAAGGTCAAGAAAGGTCAGGTAAGATCAGTGTCAACTGCTCTTGCAGCCATAAGATGTCGTTAAACACTTAATAGCATGCTTTTGAATGGTTGTGAATAAGCTGGTCCCTGTGACATGGCTTTCGTTGGGCGCTGTAGAAATCTCGGGATTACGATTACGACTAGTGCCTTCCAATACCAGAAGTTGCTAAAAGGTAAGTAAGGTCGACGTCGAAAGCCCTGGATGCTGACGGACGTCATTAACCAATGTTTAAAACCAGTAATATTAGGCTGTATTTAGACATCTTTAATCTCTTTTTGAACGCTACCTAGTAGCCATTTTTGTTCAATAGTTAATTGCATTTGTCTGTAATCGATGTTCAGGTGAGGTCGAGGTCAACAGACTTAAATTGTCTTTAAACAATGGTTAATGCTAGATCCACTAAAATCCAAAGCTTTAGTGCAAACCGTTTTATCCAGAACACCCTACAGACTCTCTCTGTCCCCCAACCAAATGCAATTGCGCCTTCCCAAAACAATCCCAGAACGCCGGCGTGCAGTCTAGGAAAACATTGACACTTCAGCAGAGCCGGACGAGGCCGGCAGCCAGAGCCACATACGAACATTCCGGGTCCAGCCGTATTGACTAACTTGTCCATTTTCGATCAAATGTTTGTCCAACCTGTTACGAGCGTTAGAGCGGCTGGTGGTCACGTGTGCTGGGACGTATCGAAAAATGCGGGCGCGTTTTATGATTAGCTGGAGATGTGGGACAACAGTGGGTGCAAGCCTTCGCCTTGTCACATCCATTTTATGCCATAATTAAATGGCAATTGTAAGTCTGTCTGTCCGTCGAAAGCAATCAGCTCTCGAAACGCAAGCGCTGCTCGAAAAGATATGAGCGATTAGGAATCTTTATTAAGATGACGTCACCGCAAAGGTCATCTTTTAAGATTGATAGTCTGCGGTGCATACGTCACGAACTGTTTACTTTCAAACGCTTTCGTCTTCGAAGACTTCACTAACGTCGCAACTTCATTAAAAGACAAATTACCAACGTTTTTGTATCATTAATAATTACACAAACGCACTTTAAACATCTATGATCAGCAATAATTGTTGCAGATATTACTAGCAAATTTGTGCGCAAGCAAATCTGAGCGCCTGTGAATAAGCTGGTTCCCGCGACTTAGCTTTCGTTGGAAGCTGTAGAAATCTCGAGATTACGATTACGAAAGCATAGTGAGCTGTGTGTAGGACGTGTACAAACGACTTACAAACTTCGTTGACGAGTACAAATAAAATTTATTCAGGATTATGAATCGTTACTTAACTCGGTTTGAGACTTAGGAGTCCATTTCTCAAATCGAAACATTTAATGTTTACAATTTCGATGCAGTGAAAATAATGCGGGCTAAGAAAACGCCCACTGTCTAAATTTCTGTCCTGTCTCTTAAACATTTCCCACTTCGTGGAATAACTTAGTAAAGGCGTAAAGCCCTGTAGAAAATATTATTCCCGTATGAAACAGTATCTTAACAATACGCCGTGACTTTGAAAACCATCATTCTCTAACAGCATAGCTCTAGGTAAGCCTACAAACTTCCGGTTATGATCTTGTTTTATGTTGTCTTTCGATCAGCTGGGTTTGTTACGAATCTAAGGAGCAGTTGCAACATCGGAAAAATCACGCACAACGTTGACAACAGCCCAAGCACCAGATGATTGCAGCAACACTAAGTCAATGTTGAAGCAACTGATTTGCTTCGGATTTCATAGCATACGATGTTCTATTCTCATCGGTCGATTTAATCCACGCGATTCCTTCTTTGGTTCAAGCGCAATGGACTCAGAAGGGCTACATGTACACAGACAGACAGACAGACACACAGACAGACACACAGACAGACACACACAGACAGACACACACAGACGGACACACAGGCAGACAATCGGACAATCACACACAAATATGATATTATAAATATACGCGATATATAAATATATTTATATATATAGTATGTGTCGTATTTAGTATATATATGCACACACATATACATATATATGCACATATAATATATATATATATATTTCTGGATATAATTGTCATGGACGTTCAAATCTTGATAAGCTCTTTATAGCCTTGATTTCAACGGGGGCCTTGCATACAGATAGGGGCGACTGCTTGGAGGAGGCTGCGGTGTGTAACCGACTGGCGTCCGATAAGCAGTCGAGGGACAATAGCCTTCCTCGTCAGCGTGAGAGGATGAGGAGGAGGAAGTTGAGGAAGAGCAGGAGAAGGGAAAATAGGAGGAGGATTAGAGGATGGGGATCAGGAGGAAGAGGAGATGATAAAGATATGGGAGATGAGAGGAGAAGGAAGAAGAGGATTAGAGTATGAGGACGAGGAGCAGGAGATAGTAAAGATGGGGAGAAGATAAGGAAGAAGAGGAGGAGGAGGAGCAGGAGGAGGAAGAGCAGTAGAAGGAAGAACAGGAGGATGATTAGAGAATGGGAGCAGGAGGAGGAGGAGGTTTTAATAAAGACAGAGGAGATGGGAGAAGGAAGAAGAGGAAAAGATTAGAGGATGAGGAGCAGGAGCAGGAGATAGTAAAGATAAGGGGAGAAGAGAAGGAAGATTGGGTGAAGAAGGGAGACGGTAGAAGTAAATTTGGAGTAAGAAAGAACTGACTGAATAGGAAGAAGTTTGGAAGGAGAAACAAAGAAGCAATGAAAAAGAAGTCAGAGAAAAGTCAAGCCATGAAGAAGTCCTGAAGAAGTCACGAAGAGAAGTCACGAAGAAATGAGAAAAAATCTAGAAGAAGCGAGAAAGAAGTCAGGATTGATCAAAAGAATGTCAGGAGGATGTCAAGAGGAATAGCAACATGAGGATTAAGAAAGAAGATAAAGACGAAGACATCGTCTAGCAGAGCGAGGAAGACGGAGAAGGAATAAAGGAAGGCAAGGCGGATGAGAAGAACAGTTCGAGGGAAGTCATCGTCGTCCAAATCCGCCGGATTTTGACTAAAGCACAGACCAATCGACCAGAAACGGATATTAAATCGTATTATCGTTGGATCCTCGAGGAACAGAGACAGAGAAAGAAAGAGAGAGTGACAGAGAGACAGAGACAGAGAGGCAGACAGCATGAAAGACAGACATCGTGTCTTTATCAGCGCCACGCTTCGTAACACCACGCAGAATCCACGCACCCAAATATTTAGGTCACATTTACATAACCTTTCACTGACCCCTACATCCGTATGCAAACATAGGCTACATATATAATATTGTATCATATATTATATATATATATATAATATATATGATACAGATATATGTATAAATATATTCTTATACAATAAAGATCATGTATTTACAATATATCGAATAAAACGGCTATAGCTCCTACATGTATGTGGACCTAATACACATGTATCTATTAATGTCCGTATATGCATAAATCTTTATGTCTACATACATACACATAGCAAATATGTGTCTATATATACATATATGTGCATAGAGATAAATATATACATTAATAGATATATATATATATATACATAGACACATCTCTGCTTCATACAAAAAGTTTTATACATAGACGTACATTAATAGGTACATGTGTATTAGGTCCACATATATACATGTAGGAGCTATATCCGTATTCGTCTATATATACATATATATAAATCGCATAGATATCTATAAATGGCAGGCTGTTGACATCCTGGATAACCTTAACAAATCCATCCGCTCTACGTAGGAAAAAGATCACAAATGTCTAGTATGCTTTATACTATTGTATAGCGACGCATGTGTGTTTGCATGACAGGACAAAACTTTATGTATGTGTGTGTGTTTACTGTATAAATGAATGTATGTATATATGTATGTATGTACATACGTACGTATGTATGTATGTATGTGTGTGTATGTATGTATGCATGTATGTATGTATGTATGTATGTATGTATGTGTGTATGTATGTATATGTGTATGTATGTATGTATGTGTGTATGTATGTATGTATGTGTATGTATGTATGTATGATTGCATGTGTTTATGCACGTTTGTATGTATGTATGTATGTGTGTATATATATGTATGTATGTATGTATGTATGTATGTGTGTATGTATGTGTGTATGTATGTATGTGTATGTATGTATGTGTGTATGTATGTGTGTGTATGTATGTATGTATGATTGCATGTGTTTATGCACGTATGTATGTATGTATGTATGTGTGTGTATGTGTGTACGTATGTATGTATTGATGTATATATGTATACAAATATTAACACATACAATTGGTAAGACGCTTGTAGTGTGTCTATGTGTAGAGGAACGGCTGAGATCAGCGACATCTGACCCTCAGTCATCAACCGTATCCTTTTCCTCGGGAGCTGTGCATAGAATAATTTATATAGCGCTCGACCGGTCAGGATTTCTGTCCTGGAAGCCGAGGGGCGAAAGAGTCTGTTGTCCAGAGGGGTCTATTAGATGGCCTTTTGAATCTACCGTAGGGTAGAACCAGCGACAAGGAAACCCCCTCCTGTTAACCTCACCCTAGTCGCACCCTCGTAAACAAGGGCGTATGCAGGTGACCATGTATGTACGATGTATGTATGTATGTAAACATACATACATACATACATACATACATACATACATACATACATACATACATACATGCAAACATACATACATACATACATACATACATGCATACATACATACATACATAATACATGCATACATACGTACATACATACATACATACATACATGCATACATACATACATACATATCTGAACGAAGTTTATCTGAAAATTTGTATAGCGCCTTCAAGAACCTCGAAAAGACCATGTCTAGCTCCATCTAGTATTTGTTTATACAACAGAAAATTGGTAAATAACTGTTTACATCTATAGATTTTTTGTCACACTGCTAAATAACTATTTATATCTACAGATATTTTACATTGGTAAATAACTATATTTATAGATCTTTGTAATATTGGTAACTATTATTATTAAATTATTAATTAATTTATTTATTAATTTATTTATTTACTAATGCAGACGATGTTGCGATCATAAAAATCTGCCGATGTTATCCCGCCAGCAAACTAAGACTAAATGGGTGGTCATGTCCTTCGGTCTCTAGCCCACACGCATGGATCAATTCAAGCAGTATGCCCAACAGTGAGAACTGTTACAAAACAAATTTCCTACTGACGTTAACTGCCTTTTTGATGGCATTAAGATGTCGTTAAACATTGGAAACTACACCCGTTGTATTTCATTACCAGACTTTTGAGTCAACGACCGTGGTAGTCACAAGATGTCGTTTAACAAGTAATACTACTACATGAAATACAGCTTTAATTGGACACCTTTAATTAGAGACCTCATTGTACTATAAATAGCCAATAATTGGGTTCAATTGCTAGGTATTATCAGTATCCTAGAAGGTAGACTTAAACAACCGCGAAAGCCGCAAGATGTCGATAAACAAGTAATACTACTATATTAATAATAATAATTAGCAACTTCTAATGCGCCAGTGTCTAATGCACAAGGCCTCAACCGATGGCACACCAATACCAAGCCACAATCAGGTCGATATCCAGAAGGTCAGTCCGCACGACAGAGAGGCAGCCTGTGGTTTATAAGCAATTTGAAACAGGTTTTAAGTTGAGAACGAAATGACAGAAGCGACTGAGCAGAACGAACAGACACAGGGAGGGAATTTCAGAATTTTGGTCCAGCAACCGAAAAAGCCCGTTTACCCAGAACACTTTTAGTCCAAGTATGACCAGAGAAAGACAATCAGATGACCTTGCAGAATAATGGTAAGTCTGGGGAATAAGGACTGATTTAAATAAACATGGTTGAATCGAAATATTAAATGCAAAGCTTTGATTGGACACCTTTAATTGGAGACCTTATTGTAGTCTAAATATCCAATAACCGGTTCAAAAGTCCGCCAAACCCCGCCTCTGCCTTGTTTGGGGGTAGTGCCAGTCCCAAGTCTGGATAAAGGAGAAGGGCGAAGTCAACGGCATTTGATGCCATAAGATATCGTTAAACACTGGAACTGCTCATCTATATCCAAGAAAGGTCGAGGTCAACATCCGTAACAGCCACAATGTGTCGTTAAACAACAAGTACTACTGCTTGAAATGCGAAGCCCGAATTAGACACCTCTAATTAGACGCCTTAAGCTAGTATAATAATCCTCAATTGCGTTCAATCGATAGATTTGTTACAATTCTGGACGCTTTAATAATGTCAACGTCAACGGCTATGGCAGCCTCAAGAAGTCGTAAAATACTTGATACTCCATAAAATAACACGCTCCAGTTAGATATCTTTGAATAGACGTGTCATTGTACTTCAATAATTATCATCAGCTGGGTTCAATCAAAGGGTCATCCTTCAAGCAAATGTTCGAGTAAATTCGACGTCTACAGATCTGCTACCAACAGATGTCGTTAAGCATTGGGTGGTCAGTAAACGTGAAATGCAAACCTTCACTTAGACACCTTTAATTTGACGCCTCAAATATTATAATAACATCAATTGCATTTCAATCTTTAGAGATTGGACTGCTAAATGATTACGTAGAGTAAGGTGGACGTCAACGGCCATGGCGGCCACAAGATGCTGTTAAACTGTAAGAACCAAACCGCTGTTAGTTGACGATTTATTAATTAATTATTTCTGCATTTATTAGGCGCCACTAAATAATGACTTAGCATCAATCGATGGCAGAGCAATTGTGAGTGAAGGACTTGCTCAAGGTCCCTACACAGTAACCGTCTCTTGGGAGACTCGAACCCGTACTCTCCTCGTTACAAGCCGAGCACTCTCTCCAAAATGCTACCGTGCTACAGCACCCGTGAAGTAGCTCACACCGTAATCACAATCGTAATCGTAATCTCGAGATCTCTACAGCGCCCAACGAAAGCCAGATCGCGGGAACCAGCTTATTCACAGGCGCTCAGTCAAAACAAAATCGATAGGCAGAGTGTTCTGTTCCAGGTCAAGATTCGGGAGTCAGGCAGTCGGACGGCTACGGTGGATGGTGTTTGAAATTGGAGCGAGAGAGAGAGACAGACAGACAGACAGACAGAGACAGAGAGACAGAAACAGACATACATATAGAGAGCGAGAGAGAGAGAGAGAGAGAGAAGGGGAAGAGGAAGAAGCTTACACATTAAGATGCTGTTTAAATTGTCGTCATTACATTACATTGTATGGAGAAAAAGGTCAACGGAACGGCGCCGGCAACCGTAAGGTGTCGCTAAACACCTGACACTCGAAGCAGAGCAACTAGGTCATGACACATGCGTCAGCGCATGCGATATGACATAAAAACTGAATGCGATGTTTGACATTCGAGTGTTAATAACAGTAATTATAACGGGACGAGTTTTATGGTCGTGTCACATAAACTGGCTGTTTACAGATCGTGATTACCTCGCCGAAATTAAGTCACAGAGATACAATGGAACCACCTTAACACGCAGTCTGGCTGTGAACACAAGTAGGTAAGTAAGTGTACATGGAAATGTACGCGGTTTACTATATCGCCTACTTTTGACTTTGTAAAGCACCCTAGAAGTAGCCTGCTATTTACGATGCTATATAATTTGTCATAATTACAATTACAATATTACACGGAGGTTCCTGTGTATAATGTGTTTATAAATACATGCATACATTCATGCATACATATATAATATATATATACAAATTTTTATATATACATATATATACAGTCACACCAATGTAACCACATATAATATATATACATATATTTATATACATACATATATAAATATATCCCTATATAAATCTACTTATATAATATAAGAGAACTGCCCGAACGACGCTCTATTTTTAATTATATCTCGGCCGAAATCCGCCAGCGATCTCATGATATTGCCACCTGTGGTTTGGCCTCATCTATGCCTCGCTGTGACGGGAGTTACCCCTCACCCAAGTGGAGGGAAGGGGGTTGATCGGCGACTAGGGTACGAACGGTTAGCACTGTTGGGTCGGGGTGAACGAGAGAGAAAGGGGGTGGGCTATATAAAGGTTTAGCGAAATCTGCCGACTGATCTACGATTATCATTAAAATCTTTAATGAGAAGCCGCCTCAGAAAGTAAATCACGCTCGACCAAGGCTACAAGGACAGACCGACAGACACACAAACAGACACAGACAGACACACAGACAGACAGATACTGCCAAACATACGAATCAGGAAATGTACACACAAGCACCTCATAAGACTGTCTCACAAACTGTGTATTAATCCCCGTTTGAATATTTTATTCGATTTCAGGTGTCCATGACAACAGATGCATACATCAGTCTAAGAAATAACTTATAAATAAATTCAAATAATATATATAGTAACTAAATAAACTCCAAGTAAACCCGCCAGTACAGATCCGCGATAAATATGTATTTGCGGTCATATATGTATATGAGGCTATATGAATAATTAATATATGAATCAAACTGCAGTACAGAACAGCGATTAATGTAGCATACATATGCATGAGGCTATATGAATAATTAACGCATGGATCATGCCGTAGTGCTAACCATAATCACACGAGGAAAAACGGTATTTATAGCGCTATTTTTAGTAATACGTGTAAGGTCGTCAAAAAAGCAAACCAGCGGCGCCACCTAGCGGAAGGTATGATAAAGACCAGGGCCAGATGATACAGCCACGTTCATTGGGTTCTTTAAATAATAGGACATCGTTGATTGGCCCACAGCGTCGTCGATAGCAGCGACACCAAGCGGTAGGTGTTTTATAATACAGGTCTTGGACGTTGGGATGGATTAAGTGTCATGAGTTAGTGTACTCTATAATTTTGTCTGATTTGTATTACCAGGATTTATATTACAACTGTTATCAAACGAATTTTAGTAATATGAATTAATCAAATCATTTTATTAATTATTATTATTATACTTAATATATTAATTAGAAGTTTGTATCACTGCCTTATGACATATTCCTTCACCACAATAATAATAATAATAATATTTTTTAACTTCCTGAGGGATCATAAATACCTCTGGGCTAAAAAATAATAAAAATTTTCATTCTTTGGATATTTTTTTTTAAAAACTTGTACTTTCTCCGAACATTTCTTACACCAGTGGGATCATTACTACCTCAGGTAAAAACAATAATAAAACAAAAATAATAAAAAATTAATAAATAATATAAAAAATATAAAATAATAATGGTATTAATAATAACTAAAAAACTGCATACATAAAAGGGCGAACTCAGATAACAGAAGTGAATAAATACACGCAAATTTCATAATAAGAATCAAAATAATAATTCATAATATGAAGCACATAATTCATAAAATGAATTATGCAACACAATGACTCGACAAATTAAAGTCCCATTCCAATAAAACGCAAAACTAAAAAACCTACGAGTCGTTTGCAACGCAAACCGTAACCTGCATACGACTCGAAACTTCGCGTGGAGCGGTTTACCGAAAGCAACAGAAAATCACAGACATGAGAAGCCGACAACATACAACAACGCACAAAACATTTACCACGGCTGCAAAACAAAAATTCAGTGCTACGATCTTCAAAAATCACAGTCTATGACAGCCATCACCTTCGACTAAGCTTTAAAAGAAGTCTAGAGAGTGTTGTACGGAGACTCCAGTGATCAAAAAACGTACGATCACGAGATCAAACACGTACACAGACGATCAAAATGCATACAAACTGCAGCTGATACATCTTTCCGACTAAACACTAATCACTGTTCACCAACTTTCTCAGAAAGTTTTCCCACTGTTCAAAAGCTCAGCAATCGAACAGAATCTAGATTTCCAAGTTCAGAAAGCACCAAGAGGTAAAAGTTCTATAAACATAGGTCAAAGTGTAGCACGCATAGAAAGGTCAAAGATCACAAGTACACAGGTCAAAGTTCTATAAAAAACCTCAAAGTTCAGCCAGCATAAAAAGGTCAACATTTAACATTCACACAGATCAAAGTTCAGTGAAGCACACAATGATCAACGTATCAAAACTGAAAGGTCAAAGGTCAAAGTTTAAGAAATGGATGTCAGTCACATTCAGCTACCGGTAAATATAAGCAGGGGAGAATTCTGCGAATACCAAAAGCGTCAGAGTTGAGGAAGTGCAGAACAAAGTTGGAGAAACTTCACCAGCCATAACTCACAATCTGTCATACAGCAGCATCTGAACACCTTAGACAAACTATTTAGGCCACATTTTAAATGTCATTTTAACCACAATTTACCAACTACTTAAGCTTAAGTTCACCAACATGACATCACAAACCACAGCTCACCAACAATATTTAACCATGGTTCACCATCCATTTTGACCACAATTCATCAACTATTTAGGTCATAGTTCACCAACTATTGAGGTCATGGTTCGCCCACTATGTAGGTCACATTTCACCAACTATTGAGGTTATGATTTGCCCATTATGTAGGCCAGCTATTTAATTCACAGTTCGTTGAGTATATAGGCCATAGTTCACCAACTATTCAGGCCACAGTTCACAGAATAACCACTCAAGCCAACCTACCACAAAAGTAAATGATCAAAACCGGAGAAAGACGAAAAACAACACATCAGACTAAACAACGCAGGTCTAAAAAAAGCATAAAACGCAACAACATTCACATCGGCAGAAACCAAACCTTTGTAAACAATAACAAAAAGTACAACTGTTGCTAGAAGCTTTGCCCTTCGAACAAAAATTACACAAAACATCCATCCTGGGACCTTCACGCATTTCCACAAATGCCGTTATTTATGCAGATATTTACAGAACAACGCAGGAAGAAATACTGTCATCAAATAGCATCGAAAACTATGCCAACCAATAACGGACTACTGACTTAAGTAGAAGCATGCATGCATTTTATGCAGTTATATTCAAAAGCGAAGCTGAAATTTACAAAACAAAGCCGTGCTATGATCTAAAATGCTAATTCTCAAGCTGCATAGAGCCAATATTCTACACCGGAGCCTTGTTACAACAATGTCGGAAATTCTAAAACAACACAGAAAGGGATGCCATCAATTCCAGATTTATAGGAAAACAACCTGATCTTAATGCAACCATGAAAAAAGCCACTAAGACACATACAAGAACATGCGATGCATCTGACCCAAAGCTCTGGAATGCACCAACTTTAGAAATGTGCCACCCATCAAACTCCTTACACCAGAACTTTCTACTGAAAGTCTGAGGAAAAATTAAGACTTAACTGTTTGTATCATCTGACTAGGATGAGCTTCTCTTAGCATACTTGCGGTGCATTTTGTCAAATTAGCATTTCTCTCAGTTTAAACACAACCTGCCCTAACAGCTCCTCTTCCCTTTCTCCCTCTCTCTCGTCTTCTGGCAACCGGACTTGGTTCTTGACATGGCATATTTCGACAAACCCCACTGACTTGACACAGCGCTCATGAATAAGCTGGTGCTCTGCGCTTAGTTTTTAAGTAAGACTTTAGAAATTTTGAATTTACGATTACGAATTAACTTTGTTTTATAAAGCTTCTTAAAATAATAGTAGTAATAATATACTTAAAAAGGGTTCCATTAGAGGTGTGATCATCAGGCTCCAGTGTACGTGAATGGAAAAAATGTATCTTTAAATTATTCATAAATTAACTATATAAATATTTAAAAGTTTCTATAAAACTAAGTGTTTTAATCATGACTACAAAAGCAACTAACTCCAAAAGTATATACACTCCCTGCTAAAATAATAACGTCACAGTGACGCCATTTGTAAAGCAACTACCCTTGCAAAATGGCCATCAACTAGTATACACCTTCACGCCTGTGGAAAGGCCAAAGGACATTTGAAACACAAGTTATAGTTAAAATATAGTTAAATTAAATCAGTAATCATGAAGGAGGACAAGCGCATTCCCAAAGGGGCGCCACAGTCTGGCGGTCCACCACGCACGGGTCAAGAGGGGCACAGGAGGGGGACAGCCCCCATGTCTATTTCTAAATCTGCCACTGGTTCTGTTGTGCTGTTATCAACAAAAGCAACACTATAAGAGAACAAAGACCACCTAAAACACACTTAACAATAAGCCTGTGCAATTTAGAACATTCTGTGTGCCACGACTTTTTGCAATAGTCGGGGTAAGCATCCACAATTTCGACTAACATAACGACTTCATTATAAACAAATGACTTACAAATCAAAAACATCTATAACTGATAAAACAATGCATTTAAATCAGCCTCAGTAAACAACTTTAAAAACATTCTGGGGTTTAAAAACTTCACGTAAAAATAGAATAAGTTCACAACAAAAGTAATACTTCCTTCCTTGGCAATTTTTAACTGTAATAAATTATCGTATTATTTCGATTATTGCAATGATTATCGGTATTATAATTATTACTAATACTATTGTTGTTACTAATACCGGTAAAAATAATACTAGACACGAGTGTGGCCTGCTACCAAATAGGCTGTGGCCTTTTGTAATATTAAGGCAAAAATGTCTGGCATTAGTGCACACTTACCTTGGCCTGCTACAAAACAGTTTATTTATCAGACCACTCTGCAGCCAAATTAATTAGAGTAATTTTACAATTTTCCTGCAAATTTTGCATTATTCGCTGGTAAATGTAGCAAAACAATTTCAGCAAATAAACTTTTAAATGGCCTACAAAATATTTTTCGGATTTTACCTACAGTATCATGACTGAAAATCAGCACCATACAGAAACAGTAACAGTGCTTGACATAAAGTATCGCATATTTTTAAAACAGAATCTAACCCAAAGTGGGTATCTACAATGCATGGCATCGAAGAAATGCTGAAAATTTTTCCACTTAAACCTCTGTAGTGAAGTCAGCTATAATTACTACATTGACCATGCACAGTCAGTGAGAAGCTCAGACGACGAGGGAGAGGACTAGCATGCAGGCAATGAGGGAGAGGACTCTATATGCAGAGGCTAAGAAAAATGAAGTCGCTAACACTTCATACCCACAATTCTCTCTCAAGACTAGCTTAAGAAACTGTTTTTCTTCTGCTTCTTATCCATAATCAAACCAAATTTGTCTAATCGATTTAGTTTTGACCGAGGGTCAGCAAATAAACGACTTAGAGTTGTTATTCTGGACACAGAAACAATACAGTGTTTTCCATAATTTATCGTAATAAATAAAATTAACAACTGAAACACAAAAAAAATTACTTGTAATTCGTTAAACAGCGACCTAAGCATCGCCTTGACAACGACCCTTGACCCACAGAAGTCAAATCGTCTCATTTTCGACGAGGCATCCGGTGAGCAGAGTGACAGGAGAAGGTCAAGACCTTGATGGATAGATGGCAGAACTGGCTCTTCCGGTCAGAAGCAACCCTCCCTCCAGCTGCTGTCGTTCTGTGTTGGAGTCGTTAGGACTCGTCGTATGCCACCGATTCTGAAACATGAAAACGGACATCACAACCGTTCATTCACTGTTACATTTCACAAAATTTTAATGCTGCATTAAAAATCTTTATTATCAGTATCAGTATCTTAATCGTATTATTTCTTGCTAAGAGGAGAATGGAAAAACAAAAAAAAAACATTTTAACAAGCAAGACTTACCACGTGGCACAGCGGCAAACTGGTTACAGCACTTGGCTTGTAATATGGAGAGTATTATAATAATAATAATACTAATAATAATAATAATAATATTATTATTATTATATTTATTATGTGTGCTGCTGCATCTCTGCAAAACCAGAGCAAATAATTAATAATAATTCTAAGAAAAATTAACAGTAATTAGCAAGACGACTGACTTGGTAGGAGGTCGAAGCCTAGAACCAGAGTTTGGCCTTGGTATTGACGAGACGACTCTTGGAGTCGGGATTCCACTTTTTGGAGGAGTGACAGATGTGGCAGGGCTTTTGGAAGGCGATGGCGATCCTTGCAGACTTCTTGACGCAGGGGACACGACCTTTGGCGACGGTTTTCGCAGCCCTGAGCGATAGATAGGCTGCGACAGCTGCGTGGAAGGCGTGTCACTGCTTTCGTCACTTGGAGTTGAATCTCTCTCAGATGGCATCTGGCTGCGGTCGGGAAGAGGCAGTCCGAGCTGACTGCTCTTCGAAAGGTTCGGGAGGCTACGCTTGTGAGCATCTGCAAGACCTGTAACGTAATTGAACGTAACGTGACATAATCAAGACATCCACAGCTCCATAATCATAAAAGATAAGTCTAAGGAATTTTATAACACTGTCACCCACGGGAACTATCATAATCTGTTGGAGTCAAAACTGCAGTAGAAGCTCAAAAGGCAGACTAGAATGGTTAAGCAAGCTGAAACATGAGTTGTGAGTAATATGTACAGTATTGTAATTTTATGTAATGCCATGTAATTTTATGTCATGTCAGGTGACCAAATCATATTACGGTAGATCTCCATTTCAGGATCTACCTGAGATAATGTCTGTTTTAAAATGTAATGATAACAGACCAAAAATTTATAACTAACAGAAAGCAATATGCATGTACGTAAGTATGTATGTATGTATGTAATTACGTATAGATGTACATGCATTTGTATGTCTGTATCTGAACACTTATATAGCGCCTTTAGAAAACCTCACAAAGGTGCTGAAATATTCTTTCATAGGTTACTTATAATCCTACAAAGGTATGAAAAAAGTGGTGGTCTACAAATGCTGACCTCGCTGGCTATTGATCTGATTGCGGCTTGGCTTTGGTGTCCCATCGGTTGTGTATTAGACACAAGCACATGGAGCTACTAATTATTATTAATTATTATTATTATTTTATGCTTGATTATACTCAAAGAAGTCAATTATCAGTCTCACAACAGGAGCAGAGAAGTTCATGAAAACTTTCCAAGTAGAAATAAGCAAAATGCTGTTAAAAACCTGGAGATTTCTTGGTCAGGGGTTGGTTGATATTCGTGAGGCTTTCGGGTGGACTGTTCGATCCAGAACTATGAGACGTGAGGCTGTCGCGTGATTTGTTGATCTCTGTAAGATCGGTACCTGAGCATGGATCCAGAATGTGTAGGATTAAATAACAAAAGTAGTTTGGGTACGATACATTTTTTGTTATCTGGGTATGGCAAAGATAGATATGTGCACCAGGGTGGTCTATTGGTAACGCATTTGGTCAATGATCATGCGGTTGTGGGTTTGACTTCGTGTAACGACCCTGGGCAAGTTGTTTGCACAAACAGTGCCTCTGTCACCAAGCAGTAAAATCCAGTACTGGCATAAGCTGGGAAGTACACGTCAAGTCCTGCGATGCCGTGGCCCCATGTCCAGGATCTTGGGATTTGTCGACTGCCGATTTAAGGGCCTAAAAAAGGGAATAAGCGCCTCCCATCTCATTTGGGGAATATTTTACTTTTAAAGACAGGTACAGTAAGATAAGGGACCACTGAATGGTAAAGTCATGTAAGGTAAGGTAACATAAGGTAAGGTGAGATAAAGCAAGATAAGATCAAGTAAAATTAGTTAAGATACAATGACATCAAGTCATTAAGCCAACATTAAGTTCTTCAGCAGGTGGGGACATAGCTACGGAAAGACTCTGTAAAGTAATCAAAGCTAAAGGTAGGTAGAAAAAGCAAAAAGGCAAGGCTATACTGAGGTAAGACAAGGAAAGGTAACACAAGAGAGAAATGTATGAGACCAGCAAAGCAACGTAAAGTAAAAGAGGGTTTACAAACCAGTATTTCAAGACTTACTCAGACGGCTGAGTGACTGACCATAAGATCGGCCGGGACTGGAGTGAGCTGACCGATGGGCAGGAGAACCATGGCCTAGATTGTCCAGTAGATGACCAGTCGACTTGTTAAGTTCGCTTCTCAACGAACGCTGAGTGGACGTGCTAAAGCTCTGGCGAAGGCCTGAAAGAACAACACAGGGTTAGGTTTTTATAGATGGCAAGAAATGACAGCTGTGTTCTGAAGTCACAACAGACTTAGTTAATGTTATTTTGGTTAGCATCAGCATCGGTTTTGTGTGGCACTTAAAAGTGCTATATTGGGTGTCTAGAAAGCCAAATGACAAACTAACTACATGCAAACAGAAAGTAAAGTATCCCATATCTCACAAGTGAGACATAGGGGAAGCACTCATTTCCTTTTCTTGGCCCTTGAGCTGGCAATGGACGAACCCCAAGGTCCTGGACACAGGCCAGGGCATCACAGGACTTGCCGTTTACTTTCCAGCTTATGCCAGTACCAAATTATACTGCTTGGTGAAAGAGGCATGGCACATGCAAACAACTTGCCCAGGGTCATTACACAGAGTCGAACCCGCAACCACGTGGTTATTGCCCAAACGCGTTACCAATAGACCATCGTGCTACACAGACCACCATGTAACTAATTCAAATCCCACGTACTGTCCTCTTGCATCTTCGCCAGCAACTTGACGTCTGTAACATCTGTCGCCTTGTGCTGCCCAGTGTCGTGAAGACAATCGTCGAGGCTTCCTCCACTGCTGTCACCTCCAACGAACCATCTACCATCGACCATTCCTTCTCCTCCGTTCCTTCGAATCATCCGTGACTCGCTGGTACCATTAGTGGCGTAATCAAACCGCTGTATCCTAGAAACTGCGTCAGTTAAATGATTCTTGGTGTATGTTCTTGAATCTAATGCTTTATGATCGTCCTTCGGTGCTGAAGTTGGACCTGTGTCGGAGACGGTGATTTTGTTGTTAAGAAACGATTTCTTTTGTCGTGTAAATGTTTTCGCGCTCACTGGACGACACCCTACTATGGAAGAAGACAAGAAAATTCTAGAAAAAACTATGATAGAAAAGTTAAAAACGTTTCTACGAAAATACTAAATTTTAAAAGAAAATATGAAATTCAAAAAATCATCGCGTCATGTTCTAACGAAAAAATTGTTAAAACAAATCTCGAAAGTCTAAAGCAAATCTCACACAAGTTTACTGTTAAATTTTAAACAAAAAAGCTAATTTTCATCTGATAAATACACCAAAGCAAAGGAATGGCATAAATGTAATTCTAATCACAAATTTTATAGCCCTCATACCTCTGCTATGAATGACCTTCCTCAGTGTTTGAAGAAGCGTACTTGTAACATCGGGAATTCCACTCTCCGGGTGATCAAACTCCTCCCGAACCCATTTGTATGGACTGATGGAGCTCGGACGTTTTTGGGGCAATTTGTACAGCCTAAAAATTTATTAAACATTCATAGCAGTTAATATTTTTAAAGAAACTTTTCTGAAGAACAAACTCTTCCAAAACTGATTTGTAACAAATGTTGAGGAATTTTTGATATCATTTATAAAATACAAAAAAAATAAAACTATTCTTAAAATGCTATTTACAAATTTTTCATTACTACAAAGAAAAATGCAAGAAATTTGGAAAGCAGCCTTAATTTCTGTGCAACTCTCTGGCTCTCTCTCACGATTGTGATTTCAGAACTCAGTTTTGCTTAAAGCAACCTTCCACTGATGCACCATGTATCATACTGAAGTGGCAAGTGTTTTTATTGTACTAACAGCACTTTCCACTTAGTCTAATTAGCTGATTTTGTATTTTTTCCCGTGCCTCGTTCAGATTTCTACATCTCAGATTCAGACTTACTGACTCTGTGCGCATTAAGACAGTTTTAATAAATAAAATAATTAAATTCGTCAAATCTGGAAAGCGCTCTCATACTACAGAATGCAACTACTGATCTTTGTTGTGGTATATATAACTGGCACTGCCCAAGAGAGACTTCACGTACATCACGAACAGACTATGAAATCAGTTGCTAAAATCATGATAAACTCATCGGGTTTTTAGTATTAGATTTGTTTCCATGAATGACTAATTTGTTTGTTGGATAGGTTACATAAAACGAAACTCGCCAGCCATCTTCTTCGTCTAAATCGAGATCATCTAACTTCAGAAGATCAAAATCGTCTAATGTCCAATTATTCTGGACCGACGAATTTAAAACGCTACTATTTTTAGTCCTTTCACAGTTCGACCAAACTTTCGGATTCGTAAGCGACAATACGTGCGCATTGTTATTATTTAAAGACTTCTTGGCATCATCCATTTTGTGCGTATTACACACATTCAACATATTGATGTTTATCGATTGATTTGCTGAGGTTTGGTTTTCCGATGATCTGACCAAATTAGAATTTGTTATAACGCAATCGGCTTCGTTTCCTTCGTGGTCCTTGATCGATAAAACGTTGTCTAGATTCATTTTAAGCAAAATTCTGCATCATTCTGAAATGTAAACAAACTCATGAAAACACATCGGAGACAGCCATCGGAAATTGGATGTGAGTTCATCACAGTCTGACTTCCTGCCTTAGAAATGCGCAGTGAGTAAGTAACTAAATGAATGCGTGAATGAATGAGCGCAAAATATAACTGTAAATGTGGATGCTTTTCTATAGCGAGCGGCTGGTTTCAACCCTGCTCAATTGAATGAATGAGTGAATGAGTAATTTTTAAGTCCCCGTCCATGTAAGCACGATTTTCATATTACTTAAATAATTATATGAGACCCATTTCTCTCAGCGTAAACACAATCCACCCTAACAGCTCCTCTCCCCTTCTCTCTCTGCTCTTCTGGCATCCGGACTTGATTCTTGACACGGCATCTTTGGACAATCCCACTGACTTGACGCAGCGCTCGTGAATAAGCTGGTGCCCTGCGCTTAGCTTTTATGTAGCGCTTCAGTAATTCGAGTATACGATTACGATTACGGCGATCGCTGTGCAAATAGATATACACTCACATCGTTGCATAGCCAAACAGTTTGCGAGCACGATCTAGGTTTTTAACGAGCGCAAACAAGTTCCTTCAAAGTTTACAGCTAGGACGACGAATTTGTTTTCTGAATAAGCTGGCTCCCGTAACTTAGCTTTCGTTGGGCGTTGCAGATATCTCGATCTTACAATATAATTTGTTCCATATAAATATCTGATACGTTTTCCGCTCGCTGGATGTCTGCACTCATTTGTGGCGGCTGCTACTTATGTCATTGGTGTTTAAGTTGCCTTAATCAGAGTTCGCACGATAGTTTGATAGTTCTTGTATACTGAGACGACATTGTGTTCTAGATTTTTCAATTATTTTTTTAGATGTACTGAGTTTTTGAATAAATTCTTCCACTTTGTTTCGGATAAAATAAATTTAACATTGCAATATTTTAGCTATTCTAGATTTTAGCTATTCTAGATTTTAAAAATATCTTGTTTACCTCCTCTGAAGCAAAAGCAAGATGCATGCAGACAGCAGACCATGAAAATGACGTATTAAAACAACGCTGCCTTCCTGCTGTTCTATATTTATATATATATTCATATATTCTAAATTTATATAGCGTATTCTTAATGATAATAGTTTTAAATCAATGGCATTGGCAGGTAATATATTATTACGCTATTTTTTTATCCTGCAATATAAACAAATTCTAAAAGAAAATAAATAATTAATTTATTATAAAGTTTTCTTAATACTGTTGGCTTAAAAAACAAGCGTTACGTAATAACAGTAAAATGTAGTAAAATGTTTAGTCAGAAGCGCGGGGCCCTGAAAGCGCGGGGCCCAAGGCGGTTGCCTCGTTCGCTTTGCCATAAGGCCGGGCCTGGCAGCGACCACCAGCAGATGGCATTGTGATATAGACAGTAGCGATATACTGGTAGATTCTGTAGCACTGTAGTAGCATCGTACAATGAAGTAGCATCACACAATAAGAAGCCTACTGTCACAGGGTGTTTGGCCAGAGGGTTAATCATCCTAGAAGCCATTAGCTGACAGGCAATCAGCCACAACAAGGTCGATCGATAAGGAAGTGTGGCGGATCGGCCACAAGGCAAGGCTGTTGGGAAACGGGCGGGAGTAGTTATGACTCGATTTAGATAGCCATTAACACGCTGATCGCTGGCCCATTTTTTATAGGGCTGTCCACTGAGTCTGAATGGGTACGAAGCCTTGTGATGCTTGAAGGCCATCGATGGTTCGGCTGTCTGGTCGATCTTGGCTTCACAGCCGAGACCGAATAATATTCTGGTGCCTAGTTCCATCAAGCTTCTTGTAGAGAAGGTATGCATCTGCTACAGCCATATAAATCATCTGTAGGACCACCTTTCTGTACCAATTCAATGACTTTCACAGTCTTGCGTAATAAGGCTAAAAATTAGTCCATTTTGGTCCATTCGGTCGTCGGCATATATGTGATATAGCAATGTCCAAAATAATCTTATATACATTCGGTAGGTGGCAGCACTTGTCCACGCTTCCTACTAAGCGGCAGGAAATATTATTGGGGCGCTGAACTGACTAGAAACAGTTGATACCTGAGGGACGTGTATACACGTCCGTAGCGTCCCAGCTTACCAGTTGTGGGACGTGTTTACACGCCCCTTAAGTTCCGCGCTTATGTGCACGGTTCGGCCTCTTTATCTGTTTTGGATTTTTAGAAATTAATTTTTATTAAATTTACGTTTAATCTGATAGTACTTTAGTAATTAGGCCGCACAAATTTCTTAATTTAATTTTATTAATATAACGAACAAAATTGTTCAATTGTGTAGTCCTCAGTTGTTTGTTTCCTGGCGCATAGCCAGTCGCATTTAGACACCTTTATTTAAGTATTATTTAGCTGGATATTATATAAGCAAAAAGGAGTTTATTGTTAATTGTACGTAGCCGTGGGGCCTCTGGCGTGGCGTAAAATCCGTAAGCTCGCATGGTGTGGGTCACTGGCGTGGCGTAAAACGCCCATAAACCCTGTTCGTACGCTTTTTGTGTTGTGTTTTTGTCGTCTTGTGCATGGGGGAGACTCGATGGAGGGACGGAAGGCAAATAGTCTCAGGAAATGGAGGCAAGAGATGGAAGACTGCCAACGAACAGCAACAACTAATTAAATCGGACAACATGTTACACTGTATTAATTCTAATACAGCTGAATTGATTAATATTAAGGTTTAAAGAAACTTTTCTATATATTGACTCTTGAATAAATTAAAAATGTATACTTACTAAAACTATCGTCGAGCTAATTACTATAGGCACATTAGACTGATGAGTTTTGATTGCACGTGGACATAAATTTTTAATTGCGAAGACAGACAATACAGTACTAGCAGGCTGTACACCAAAATTATTGCCTGATGCGTTTTATGAGAAGAATCTTACAAAATGGAATTCGGTTCCGTTGTCGCCTTATTTTTTAATAGGCCTACTTTCACACTGATGTACGCATTTCACTTCATATAAAATTTATAACATCTAATTAGGCCTAACACTGAAGTGAAACATATAAAATAAATAACTGTAGGTCATCCATCTCTGTCCTGCCGTAGTTTTCACAAATCCTTTGAAAAATGTAAACCAGATTGACGGACTGTTTATTTGAGAATGAAGTTGTCATCAACTAACCAATAAACCTATGGCCTCCGAAAACATCATTCCACATTTATGACCTTATTGGAAATAGGGTGTAAACTTTTATATTCCTCACATGACCGTGAATTTAAAAAAAGTGAACACTGCTGCATCAGAGGACTAAGCAACATGTGTTCTAGTAGCTTAATTACAGATCACAGCGTGTATTTTAAAGGTCAATTATGATCAATAAATGTGGAGAACCCCAAAGCTCAATTTTGGGGCCACTGCTGCTCTGAATACATTAAATGATCTGGCAACTTCCTCAAAAATAGTTCGGCCTACATTTATTTTGTTGGCTGATGATGCCGATGTTTTCAGTTCTGGCAAATCTGCAGATTCCTTGTTTTGTAAGAGTCAACCATAAACTGGTGGCGATTTCTTCCTGATTTAGAGCTAACAAATTATTCCTAAATACTCATCACGTTCGAACCTACCCGTGGGCAGGGAACTTGAAAAAGACTGATAACACTAAATTCATTTGTTTTAGATCCTGCCCCACAGTCCTTCCAACTTATAAATGCAGCAGTATTATTATTATTATTATTATTATTATTATTATTATTATTATTATTATTATTATTATTATTATTATTATTATTATTTCTGCATTTATTAGGCGCCACTGTCTAATGGCTTAGCATCAGTTGATGACGCCAAGCAATTGTGAGTGAAGGACTTGCTCGAGGTCCCTACACAGTAACCGTCTCAGGGAAGGAGGCTCGAACCCGTACTTTCCGCGTTACAAGCCGAGCGCTCCATCCAATATGCTAGTGTGCAAATCGGTTTTCCAGACTGCATTTGCCAAGTTTCTGAGCGCGTAATAGAACTAGCACCTCACCCGGAAACACTGGAACCTCACCTGGAAACAATCCGTTGAAGGTTCCACCAATTTCAGTGGTCCTTGTGGTTCACCAATATTTCATTGGACCTTTCGACCATTTGATAGAATGGAGCCAAACGACCAATTGCATTCGGTAGAATAGTCCACCATTAATATTAATAATAATATGAAATTTTTAAACAATATTTATTTAAATCGGTCCTTATTCCCCAGACTTACCATTATTCAGTCACTTCTGTCATTTCGTTCTCAATTTAAAACTTACCTGTTTCAAATTGCTTATCCACCATAGGCTGCCTCTCTGTCGTGCGGACTGACCTTCTGGATATCGACCTGATTGTGGCTTGGTTTTGGTGTGCCATCGGTTGATGCCTTGTGCATTAGACACCGGCGCATTAGAAGTTGCTAATTATTATTATTATTTATTGATATTTTTGGAACAATATTTATTAACGAACTTAATACTCTTTATGTCTTTACACATCAACAAATAAACTCATAGGCCTAACTATAAATAACGAAATGTAATGTCATCCGGAAATACCACGCATACGATTCCAGTAGCCATATATCAATCAGCCTGACAGTATTGTTAAAAGGACTATAGTACAGCTGCTTGAAGCCCTCGGAGCCTGGTACGGTCTGGGTTCAAAACTAGGAAGTAGGCGTTATTCGTCATTGGTTTTCTGTGGTTACTGGAGGTTTAACAACATATTTCTTATAGTTCTGCCTATAACCATTTTGGCATATGACCATGGTTAAGGTTAATGGTTCTGTTTTGACCCTGGACCCCTTAATTGTAATGTAATATGTGGGCCTTAGAGACAAAACTGGGAAGTCTGGGAATTTCAAGCGCATTCTCTAGAGCATCACGTGCTTATATGGATGCTTTTTCATAGGCTTTTGCCTACGAGATGCCCCAAATGTTTCCTAAGATTCCAGAGGTGAATCCCCACAGCTTCCAACCAGATATCGCTTCCTGTATAACTTACACTTGGCAGGTGCAAGGGATCCCGCCCGCTCCACCCAACCCCCAGTGGCAGGGTATAGAATCCGCCCGCACAATTCCGCAGGGTAGGAAACCCCACTCAGCTTATTCTGCTGGAGGGTAGGAGACCCGCTATCTCATTCTCCAGGGTAGAAAACCCACCTACCCCACTCGGCAGGGTAGAGAAGCCCCCGGCGATTTTCGTAGGGTACGAAAACCCGCTCAGCTTATTCTTCAGGATAGGAAATCCACTTACCCCACTCGGCAGGGCAAAAAACCTGCCTACCCTGCTCATCAGAGTAGAGAAGCCGCCCGCCCAATTCCGCAGGGTAGGAAACCCTCCCAGTTTATTCTGCAGGGTAGGAATCCCGCCCACCCCAATCCGTAGGAAGGGAACCACCCCAATATAACACTGAGATGTTCTGGCTGCTCTTTTAAGTTTGTACAAGGAGCCCTAATAACAGGTACTAATACTGACACATAACTAGCGTCACATATAGCGTCAGAAAAGCTATTTAAAGGCATCTAAAAAGACCCTGGCATGACTATTAGTATTCAGTGTTTTAAGCACATGTTATGGTCGTCAGGGCCGTTGCCGTCAACCTTATATATTTTAACTTGGCATGCAGGATGCTTTAGCTTTCGCGCTGCAGAAGTTCTGGCAAGAGCCTTTCGGACACGTGCTATTGTTTTCTTACTATAAACCGGTTTGCCTTTGATTTTCAACCTGGTTCTTCATTTGGAATTTGACGTAAACATTTCAATCGGGAGATCTGAGTGTATGACGCTTTCTGGGGGTCTGCCGAGTGCCTGCCTCAGTCTGCTCCAGAAGAGTTCTTGACCGATCGCACTCGGCGTCCACTCCAGGTAGGTCTGCTTTTCCATCTGAAGTTTCAGCCTCGGCGACAGGTTCGAGTCGTGGACCTCTTCGAGAAGGATCAGGATGAGGTTGTCCCGATCGTTCTCGAGCATTCGCGTCTGGACGGTGATCAGTTCGAAATGACACCACTGAGACACGGCGAAGGCGTTTGACACGATGAACAGAACCTTGCGGCTCTGTTCGATGCACGAAATGACGTTGGAAACGATGTCCTCGCCGACGAGGAAGTCCCTGTCGTGAATGCACAGTCGGAGTCCGTCCTCTGTCTCCAGGTGTCGCCGGAGCTCCGTGACGACCCACTTGGTGTCTTGTTTGCTATAACTCACGAAGGCGTCGTACTCGTAGGGGCGATTGTCGGAAGCCAGAGCTTCTTGTCTCTGTTGAATCTAAAAGTGTTAGCATCACGTGTTACATATATTACACACAAAGCGACCTCTGCTATCGAATGAGTATAATGATCGTACACTATAGGTGGGAAAATCAGGCGGCAAGAGAGAAGACTGGACACCCGCCTTTATATCTAATCTAAAGACTTCTATAGCGCCGTTATCATAATGCCCAGTGTGTCAGTAGATGGTACCTTCAAATGCTTCATACACCGAGAGAAAGAAAAATGAAGTTGCCGAATTTTCGTGCCCATGGCTGCCTATCATGACAGTGACGATGCAGATTCGAGTCTAACTACAGCCAGTTATAAAAAGAAATGTTAAATATGTTAAAATGATTTGGCACAGTACCTTGTACTTGAAGTACCAGTACTTCACGTACCACCGGAACCGGTGTAAAACAGAACCGATAGTCGTCGAAGCGGACAGAGAAAGGGAGATAAGAAAAACCGATAGCAGGTACCAGTCCGTCGGCTCCTCAAAGCATTCCTCCACAGTTAGGTGCTTCAGTTTGTTCAGTGGTTTCTTTCTAAGCGCAGCCGGTGCGCTGCACGTATACTGACCGTTCCGTTTCTTGTCGGAGTGCCACTTGGAGATGGTAACGTTAGTGGTAGATAACCAATTGAGAAACCAGGCCAGCTGACAGTCGCAGGTAAAGGGATTGTCCGATAGGTCAATCTTCTCTAGGGTCGTCCAAAGATTCGACGGAAGCGAGGTGTAGTTCAGCGTCGTTATGCGGTTGCTTCCCAGAGCAAGGACTTTCAGCGTGCTGGCAAAATTCGCAAAGATTCCTCTTCGGAGTTTATGGATTGCGTCGCCGTTCAGCGACAACCATTCCAGGCTGGTCAGATCCGGCAGCATGAATTGCGCCTGTAGATCGCTGATTCCTGTGCCTCCCAGATTCAGTTTCTTCAACTTTGTCAGATTTCTAAACGGATGACGAACGGTAGAAAGCTTGCAGTTGGTCAAAAGCAGTTCCTCTAAATTTGGAAGGCACCTGAAAACGTCCTTCGTTTTCACGGACAGAATGAACCCAGTAAACCCCAGGTCGAGTTTCTTAAGACTAGTCGAACAAAAGGCCCTGTGGTTGATGCGCTTGAGTGAATTTTCATAAAGCGATAAAGATTTTAGACTCTTGAAATGGGCCAAACTATACGCTTTTAGAGTGTTGATCTTGTTTGAACCGATTGCTAGAAACTCGAGTGACTCCAAACCTCTTGGACTCATCTTTTCGAGGCTGTTCCTGCTGAGATAGAGTTCAACGAGATTCGGAAACAGGCTCGCATTGTCGTAGACGAATTTCGGGAACTTCAACAAACGATTCTGTCGCAAGACAAACCTTCGCAGATTGGTCAGATTAACGAACGCCTCCGGAACAAAGGCGACACGAGTGCTGGTCATGTTCAACTCGGCTAAATTCGACAGCGGAGAGAAAAATCCGGGTGTAAGAGGCGGCAGGGGATTGTAAGACAGATTCAGGCAACGCAGCTCCGACAGAGCGGCGAATGTGTCGTTTCCTGTGACATTTATTTCGTTGAAGGAGAGATCGAGAACCAGAAGATGGCTAAGGTTTCGAAAGCTCAAGCTGCTCAAGTTCCTGATCTTGTTGTGTTCTAGAAATAGGTATCGAGTCTCCTGTGATAGACCTGAAGGGACTTCGGTCAGTCCTTTCTTTGAGCAGTTGACCAGAAATGTCTCAGGCTTACAGTTGCACCTCTTAGGACATTGGAAAAGCGGTGAGTGATCGCGTCTTTTAGCGAATGTGGACCTGCTACCACCGTCGCCATCGGCGAGGTGTTCGGGTAACACAATCAGGAAAAGAAGACCAAGGAACCAACTGAGATTAACCGCACGCAGGTGGATTGATTCGCTTGTTGTTCTGAGAACCATCCTACGGTATTTGATCCTCACTCCAGACGAATGCGAATCGAAATCACAAGCCTACAAGAAAGTAACAACAGTCACGATTTAACTAATTACAAGTTCAGTTTCTTGCAAGATAAGCTGCAACTAATAACCCACAAACACCGCAAGAAAAGCTTCGTTTCAAAAGTAATTTAAAACGTTGTGTAACCGAAAGCATCCAGCCCTAACCAATAAGTGCATCTCAAAAGTGTTGTGCTCGCTAGCCTAAATGATGATGAAGTTCATGCCAACCAGTATCAGGTTAAAAGTTCATTAGGAGCAACAACTTCATTTGTAAGCAAAATTGTAATTGTAATTTGAGATTTATAAAGCGCCTCTTAGAGGATAAACTCAACATAGGTGCTTCCGACCCGAAAAAGTAAAATCACTGTTGAACCGTACAGTCTTCAGGCGTCTGCGGAACACTAAGAGGGGGAGAGAAAGGAGCTCAAGTCGCAATACTCGAGGGAGACGATTCCAGCAAGTGGGACCAACGTAGGCAAAAACTGCTCAGATGACAGGAAAAGTCGGTATTTGCGGGCTCTTGCACACACAAAGATCCCAACCGACTCAGTTCCATCCAGTGTTGACAGTTGCCACTTTGTTCCCTGCTGCGCTGAGGATGAGAAGATGCTGACAGCGCAAAGAAATGTTCGCATCACACGATTACATATTCTGCTTCCGGTATAGACAACTTCCAAATGCCATCGACAGAAGGAGTGTGTAAAGTCGTAAATGTAAAAGTACACGTTTTTCTACAGCGACCGTATGGACTCGACCCCGCTTATTTTTCAATGAGTCATTCGGATGATATCCATCACCACCGCTGCCCCTTCGAATGAGCACCATGCCATTTAATGTCCCCGTGTTGGCCTACCAGTAAACCACATGATCCCAGGTCTTAAAGTCTCCTGGCTTCCCATAGAAAATTCTGACAGCGTAATATTCTGCCAGAGTCAAATGCGGCATACGCAATATAAGTTCCAGTCCTTAGAACAGAGAAGACGTGTGTTAAATAACCCACTCGCCCAGAACAAGGGACAACTCGTCTTCGGCCGAATACTCGAATATGTCCATGCATACGACAGATGCGCATATTATGGTACATAACCCGATATATATATATATATACACACGGCGGGTGTAATTCTTATATATATATATATATAAATTGCTTAAAATACCCTGGTAATTGCATAAGGTCTGTTTAATTGCACGGCCTATATTCGATTGGACTGAAAAATAGCGATAACATATAGGCCTAACAGGCTATTCATCAAGTGTGACATTTTAAAGCGTAGGCCTACGTAGGCCGGCATACCATCATTATAATCATCGGTTTCTGACGCCAGCCAACTGTCGGCGATGGGTACGAATAAATTATCTCGATTCATGTCCTTCATTTCTCAACTCTTGTGTTTTTTTTCTCGTGTTCAGACCAAGCCTTGCTATGTCTTCGTATATATTAGCTATCCAGTGTAGTGCACGACCTCAATGTTTTCTCTAAGCTGCGCGCGTGCGCGCGCGCACAAGTTTTTAGAATAGCGCGCACAACAATTTTCTGCCAGCGCAAACACTCTGCAACTTAACCACCAACTTCAGTCAAGCAGCAGTCCGTACCGCGTTGGATCTAATTAGAATCCCACTGCTGGATGCAACAGTATCAAAGTAACTCACTACATAGCTCAGTTAACCCTGCAAGATCAACAGAGAAGCCAATCTATAGGCATTAGTGCTCCGTTGGAGTGCGGACGTCGGCAAAGAGGACGGGCGGTAATGCCAAATGCAGAAAAATGCAGAGAAGAGTAGGGAGGGTCGAAAGTAAGTGTTTACTTTAATGTCCTCCGTGGACGATCGAAAATACAAACTAGAGATAATCGTAATATAAGTTTAACTTGTCCTGATCGTCTTTTCTTTACTGTATACACAATGCAAATTTATAGCCTTTTAGTTTAAGCCCAAAAAGTATTCATTCTTACATGAACCTTAGCTCAGGTCTCAAAACTTACTGCCCACGCGGTAAGCCAGTGCGCGCACGACGAAAAAAACTAGAGGCCACATTGGTCCACGTGGTCTTCAGTGGGGGCTCCATGGTTGCTTGCGTGAGGGTATTTCCAGAGGGGCGCCACATTCTGGCAGTCCACCATACACGGAGCTGGTCTGAGGGGCGCCGGCATGTAACCAAGAGGGGCGCGTGGGTGGGGGCGACCCGCCCCCACGTCTATAGCTAAATCCCCCACTTGCATCAAATTACCATATCCTGCAAATGATTCTGCATCAATCTACGACCACCGCTTTCCGTCTTCGTACTCTTGGGCTCTGACTCTTGCAAACCTAAAATCGAACCCTTCCTGTCTATCAATTCTGTTTTGACTAAGCGCCCATAAATAAGCTGGTTCCTGCGACTTAGCTTTCGTTGGGCGCTGCAGAAATCTCGTGTCTACGATTACGATTTCCGATAAACGACGATATCTATTTTGAAAAACGTCCCCTACTTCGATAGGTAAGTGAGTAGGTAAGTATACGTATGTATTTATGTAAGTAGGTAGGTACCTAGGTACGTATGTTGCTTTTTTGTTGGTAGGTAGGCATATAGGTCAGTAGGTTGAAGGCTGCTTTGGGATAGGAAGGTCAAACGTGAGGCGAGTTCACTCGAGACGGCGGCTTCAGCTCAGCTCGGCATAAGGATCAACTGCCGTGTTTCCATAGGCCTGGAGAGGTCGAAGATCATGACATTTGCCCTCTACGACCTGTCAGCTTAATTATTACTATTGAACATACAGCGCTGAAGTGTTGCATGATGTAACAGGCAGACAGACAGACAGTCACAGACACACAAACGGACGGACACACACAGACAAACAGACGATAAAGTTCAGTCAAATTTTAACGAGTTCTAAGAAAAGGTCGGCACAATTTTAGACAAAATTGAGTTCCGCTTTGCCCCTCAGTTGCCCTCTCAGTCGCCCCTCTTCTGTATACATCACTACCCACCCCCTCTCGAAACTGCACCGACGCTCTTTCAGATAAAAAACAGGCAGACAGACAGAGACAGACAAACAGACAGACAGACAGAGACAAACAGACACACACACACACAGATACACACACAGACACTGAGAAAGTCACAGTGCCAAACAAGAACGTGACAGGAGAAACAGAGACAGAAAACGAGTCTGTGTGAAGTTCTGAGAGGCGTGATATAAATAGCTAGCTATTATACATACATAGAAATATATTTTATAGTTAATGCACTGTTCCTTTGACACGTGCGATACATAGCATGTAACTTCAGTCCTGTTATATATATATAGCATATATATATAGCTTATATATAGCATATATATAGCATATATATATAGCATATATATATATATATAGCATATATATATAGCATATATATAGCATATATATTATATATATATTACACAGACAGATACATTACATATACATATATATTTATACAAACTTTAGGCATAATGATGATAACGTTACTACGCCTGATTAATGAAGAGTACCGACAATGTCCTGACCCCTCGACCTCTTCGTGGCTTCACTTCTGCATAAACAGATGAATATAGGCTACTACGCACTCACAGGCGCACCTACATATATACACTTCTCCAAAACTGAATTTCTGCTATGCTCAAGAAGTCTGAAGCTGGGTAACTCCTCTACTGAGTTGGTTGACTGCTCGTAACTTGGGTATTGATTTTATACGTAGGTCTATTTTGATGCAGGCAGCATTAGGCGTTAAGCCCGCGACCCTCCGGTTACGAGGCACCTATCATACCACTACACCATCACGTCTCATTTATACACGCACATACAATACATTATACATATACACATATTATATACATACACACATATACTTGCGTATACATACACACACACACACACATATATATATATATATATATATATATATATATATATATATATATATATATATATATATATATATATATATATCAAACACATATGCATTAAAATGCGCAAATAAAAGCATTCGAATTTGTCCCGCACTTAAGACGATAAGATGTCGAGGGAATCTACTCAAAATCAAAACGAATCAGATTGGTTTAACGCGAAGTTGAATTACTGATGTCGACATGACCTTTGATAAACAACTTTCTAACGAGCAAAGCGTAGAATCTTCTTCTTCCTGGGGCAAACTCCAAGTGAGTGTAGCCTTAGCGGTGATGTCCCTCCTACCAGAAGGGTGTTAGGCTCTAGAACGTTCTCGGTTGCTGGTCCATGGCTTTGGAAATTGCTGTCAAATTATATTCGTTCTGTCAATTCAACCCATCATACAAAGTCATTGATGCTCCACCGCTGGCAATTTCTGCATCGGCCTTTCACTCAAAACTGAAAACATTTTTCTTTCTTTTCCTGACACCCCTTCTTCCTCTTATCTCTCTCTCCTCTCCAACCCCAAACACCACCCTCCATAGCTGCCACGCTGCCTCTCGGCTTGACTTTTGGATCTTGACCTGGAACCGAACCCTTTCTGCCTATCGATTTGTTTTGACTGAGCGCCCGTGAATAAGCTGGTCCCAAGGTTTTATTTGGGCGCTGTAGAAATCTCGGAATTATGATTACGATCTCATTCAGGTCTAAACATAGGACTCGCCTGCTTTAACTTGCTTACCCGTGGTAGCCTAACTTCTGGTTTCTCTGACCTATCGGAATTCGACCTGGCTTCTCCAATGGATTGCGATTTTGACTTGAAGCGACCATTGACTGATGCCTTGTGCTTTATGATAACGGCGCTATAGAAGTCTTTAGATTATATTACATTAGACGCCATGCCTTCCTGTCCTGGGGTCTGTTCCAAGGAGTATTCAGCCCAAAACCATGACATTCAAGATCCGTAAATGTTCCGTTTTCGGTCCGAGTGCCTAGTGAACATGGAACTCATAGCGTACGTATGTGTGTAGGTATGTATGAATGCATTTATGCATTAAATGTAAGGCCTATATATACACTTACAGTTACATATACGTATATGTACATAAATGTATATGTATGCACGATTGTATGTGCGTATGTGCGTTGATGTGGATCTGTGTTACACGCTTCTGTCTGTCGACGAGTGATTTAAAGATAGAACAACTTAACTTCGCATAATCCCAGGTAGTCAGGTTCGAACATGTCTCTCTGCCTGTTTCATATGACAGTCACCCAACGCAGGCCTACACGTCTGCTGAAGTCGCATTAGATAATTAATACAGTCCTTCAGCCTACAATAATGCTCTACATTTTATGCGGTTCGTCTTCGAAATCTGGTTACGGCACGATCGACACACTCCGATTGTGTAAGAAAGAAAGACACACAGACAGACGGACAGATACAGAGACACAAACACAGACACACAGACGGACATAGACAGACACACACAGGCAGAGTCAGACAAACAGACAAACAGACAGACAGATAGAGTCAGACAGACACATAGACAAACACAGAGGACATGGACAGACACAGCCAGTCAGACACACGGACAGAGTCAGACAAACAGAGTCAGACAGACACATAGACAGAAACAGACAAACACACAGAGGACATGGACAGACACACACAGCCAGTCAGCCACAATCAGACAAGCAGATAGACAGACAAACAGACAGACAGACGAAGAGTGAGAGAGAAATACGAAGATCTACTATTTTTCAGACATCTGAAATCTGAAGACCCTACTACTTTTATGAAATCTGAAAATGCCTCACCTTAAAACAGTTCATGAGACGAGAAGAAACGTGAAATATCCAGTCCCCTTGAGCGGAAGAGAAATTTTCAGCTTGCAGCAAAACACGAACTCAGTGAAAGAATGGCATAGGCCTACATACGCAAACGTTTCCCACTTTACGTAATCGTAACCTCAAGATTTCTACAGCGCCCAACGAACGTCACGTCACGGAGACCAGCTTATTCACAGGCGCTCAGTCAAAACCAAATCGATAGGCAGAAGGAGTTCGGTTCCAGGTCAAGATCCAAGAGTCAGGCAGAGAGACAGCGTGGCGGCTACGGTGGGTGATGTTTGGGTTTGGAACAGAAAGCTTGTGTCCGTCACGTGGCTTTCGTTGGGCGCTGTAGAAATCTCGAAATTAAGATTACGCTTAATTAGTTACTTTCAATGTTTAATCCTATGGCATCAAAGGCCGTTGACGTCGCCCTCCTCCTTTATCCAGGCTTGGGACTGGCACTACCCGGCTAAAGGCAGTGGCGGAGTTTTACGCTGTAGAAAACCGTGTACGTTTGAGTCCAAGTGGTGTGCGCCAAACAATACAGATTGCACCTACCTCTGAATACGCCACTTTAACCTCTGAATACGCCACTTTAACCTCTGAATACGCCACTTTAACCTCTGAATACGCCACTGCTGTCGCCACGAACTCCTACTGCAACACAGCAACGCCGTCGATAATTTGGCTGAAGCGCAGGCGCTTAGACGTTCGGAAGTAAACGTTCCCCGTGCATAGGTCTGCAGATATAGGTCTGATAAGTGCCCAGACTGTAAAGGCCTAACGAGCAGTGAGCACGTGATACGTTCACTTAATCACCAGTTACTCTGTGTCTGTTTGTCTGTCTCTGTATCTCTTTCTGTTTCTGTCTGTCTGTATGTCTGTCTGTCCCTAGCTATCTTCATGAGGCGCACTATATTTACAATACAAAACAATATAGCATAACACAACATAAAAACAAATATATATATATATATATATATATATATATATATATAAAGCAACATTGCATTGTTAGCATAGCTTTCGAAAATGCGTATATAAAAAGTATATCTGATTACTATGCCTCGAACGACAGAGGTCAAAGGTTAGACGCCGATATGTCAACGCCCTCCTCCTCCTCCTCCTCCTCCTCCTCCTCCTCCTCCTCCTCCTCCTCCTCCTCCTCCTCCTCCTCCTCCTCCTCCTCCTCCTCCTCCTCCTCCTCCTCCTCCTCCTCCTCCTCCTCCTCCTCCTCCTCCTCCTCCTCCTCCTCCTCCTCCTCCTCCTCCTCCTCCTCCTCCTCCTCCTCCTCCTCCTCCTCCTCCTCCTCCTCCTCCTCCTCCTCCTCCTCCTCCTCCTCCTCCTCCTCCTCCTCCTCCTCCTCCTCCTCCTCCTCCTCCTCCTCCTCCTCCTCCTCCTCCTCCTCCTCCTCCTCCTCCTCCTCCTCCTCCTCCTCCTCCTCCTCCTCCTCCTCCTCCTCCTCCTCCTCCTCCTCCTCCTCCTCCTCCTCCTCCTCAGTTCCTCCTCCTAGTTTCGTGACGGCCGAACGCTTTCCAACCACAAAAAGCTGGGATTGTATACAAAACATCAAACAAATTAACAAATATATCTGTCATTTTATATATATATATATATATATACATATAACTATATATTATATATAGGCCTATTGTATATATACATATGTTATATATATTGTATATATACATCTACACATACATATTATATATACTATACAATGTATGTGTATATATATATATATAGCCTTGGTATGAAGTGTTAGCGACTTCACTTTCTTAGTCTCGGCATGTGGGGGTGAGTGGTAGTGCAACACGAGACAAAGCAACGGCCTACGCCCAACAGCATAACCAGTAACAACCGTGTGAAACGATGCAAAACTACACAATCCAATACATGCGCTTGTGTATAACCATCCGAAACCTGTAGAGGGCTATTCTAGTCCGTCGAAAACGAAGCAAACGGTAATCGGAAAATCAAACGATGGATTATTATCACACATTGAAGATTAACCTCAACAGAGTTCAGGGTTAAATATAGGCTGTTTATCGCGGGTAAACATAACTTTACCTGATTATGCAGCTGTTAAATCGTCGTGTGGAACGCTTCAAAATCGTCCCGTAGTCAAGACAGGAATTTATCTCGCGATCCGTTGCACAGGATAAACGTCTATCTTTTACCAGTCATTACGCCACGCCGTGTGAATGTCTAAATCGTGAGTCATCTGATCGGAAATCCCAAACTTCACGCGATAACGCGCAGCTTTCAGCAAAACCATGGGTTTACTATACCCGCACTGCATTTCTCGCTGACCTATGCTAGTCTTACAAGGCGTGAAAATATCGCCGTTGTGTTTACGTTTTGCTTGGATTCATTTGCTCAAGCCTTCCATCTTTTGCTCAGTGCTCCCCAGAACTGCGACAGTTATCCGACCCATGATACAAACTCATCTATGCTTCACCTCTTGCAATTTCTGCACCCGCCTTTCACTCAAAACCGAAAACATTCCTCTTTCACAGATCCTATCCTGACGCCCCTTCTTCCTTTTATCTCTCTGCTCTCCAACCCCACACACCACCACCCATATCTGCCACGCTCTCTCTGCCTGACTCTTGGATCTTGACCTGGACCCGAACCCTTTTACCGATCGATTAGGTTTTGACTAAGCGCCAATGAATAAGCTGGTCCCCGTGACGTGCCTTTCATGGGGCGCTGTAGAAAACAGGAGATAATTACCCGACAAGTTCATTGAAAATGAGCAGGGTCGAGGCCACATGGTCGCTACAGAAAACCGCGTACTTTTAGACGGAGCACATCGACTGCACACTGTCGGTTGGATGACCCGAAGGTAAGGATGTTTGTATTGCATTTAAGGAAGCACTCATATTAAAGAGGGTGGCCTCCTGTTTGCCTATCAAGTTTGTTTTGACCGAGCACCTGTGAATAGGCTGGTTCCCGCAACCTAGCTTTCGTTGGGCGCTGTAGAATCTCGAGTTTAAGATTACAAAATGTAAATTTTTCTAAAGCGATCTTATGGTCTCGACCCTGATCAATAAATTTATTGAAAGTTACAAACCTATCAGCAGGAAAATGACTGAAGAAATTAGGAATTTTTAAAGGGTGGTTGCATGAGCTTTTGAGGCTGTTGTTAACTGCACATGTTATAAATGTCTGTTAAAACAACAACAAAAACAACAACAACACACAACAACAACAGTGAAGAAATTAAAAGAACAAAATGTAAATAAATTGTAACAAAAGATGAATAAAGAAATCTGGATTAATGTTTGGTAGATAAAATAAAACTGAAACAAAGATTCATCAACCGAGATAAAAACATAACATAATGCTTGCTGTACTAATGAATTTATTGTAAAATATCAAATACAGATTCAAAGCCAACATTAATTAAATACAAGCGCACACATCTTATAAGCATTAAAGTATCAATAAAACTTATCAGAAATCACCGACACTGATTTTTACGACTTCCTCAACCTGTAGTAAGACAGCAAAACAGAAATTCTTCCGAGATTTTATTTTCCTGCTGTCACCAGTAATAGACTCCTGTACTTGTGACAAGATCATGATGATGGAATTGATGATCAGCATGTGATGTTTACTTTGTTTTACATCAACAAAACTCTCAACAGAAGTCATTAAACAATCAATCCAGCAATCAATCAATCACTTGATCAACAAATCAATCAATCACTCAATAAATCAATCAGCTGCCAATCAATCAACCAATTAATCATTTGATCGGTGATTTGATCAATAACTCATCAAAGACCAATAATCAGCCTATGATCAGTGTCATTAGAGAGCAAAGTAGTAAAAAATTCCAATCGTAACATTTACACCTTGAACAGAAGTGTTCCTCAAAAATGTATTTACTTATAAAAAGATACAACTTTATGAACGCAGCCTCAACGACTTCCATTCCCATCATCCATTATCGTGTCACAGAAGTCAGCATTCGGAATAACAAAAAAACTCTGAATCAACATCGAAATGCATCGAAGGTCTCTCGTTCTGTGGAATGGAAAACGAGAGGCGCTCACCAAGGAATGCAAGGATCAGGACAGTACTGGAGGTAAGTCTCCAGTGTCCCAGTTGATACCTGCATCAGAGCCGTGTATGTCGTCAGCTGCGAAGAAACACACAACTCACTGGTAAGGTAACGCAATGAATTGGAAAGAATGGTACTGATCTAATCTAATGACTTCTATAGCGCCGTTATCATAATGCCCAAAGTATCAATCGAAATCATACTCATAATCCATCAGAGAAACCAGGTCAAATTTCTGTAGGTAAACGGCTGTAAAAACTAAGAGTTGCAGGCAGGTAAAGTGGGTAAACTATATTGGACGCGCTATTTTGTCTCTTCCACAGAATCTCCTATTACACCATGCATGCATTTTAACAAGCCTAACGAGGGCAATTAAACGAACCTTGTTGAGAACCGGCCGAGATGACAGAACGTCAAAGATTCCGGCAAAACTAACATTCTGCAAAGAAAGAAAACAGAAAACAGGATTTAAAATGCATTAAAAAAAATACTCTTCAAAGCAATGACAGTGGATGATGGAAGTTGAAGAGGCACATCGAGGGGAGTGGTGTCACTGGACATATGAACCTACCTAAGTAAAGTAAAGCTCCCATGTCCCAAGAGGACCGTAGAGCAGGCACTCGTTTCCTTTCCCTTAAACCCTTGAGCCAGCAGTGTAAAAATCCCATGGTCTATACGGACCCAGCACATCGCAGAACTTCTCACTTACTTCCCAGCTTATGCCAGTACCAAATTCTACTGCTTGGCGACAGAGGCACACTGTGTGCAAACAACTTGCCCAGGGTCATTACACGGAGTCGAACCAGCAACCACATGATCACTGACCAAACGCACTACCAATAGACCACCGTGCCGCACACTTGAACTTATTGAGGGTGGGTAAATATGTGATCAGAGCTCAACATAAAGCAGTTAAATTTCGGCAATTCGGGTGCTTCAGTTAACAGGGACAAAGCCGAGCTGGATGCAACAGAACAGACCACTGCACATCTACTATAAACTTGCCTGATGGCAGAGGACCTGAAAAACCCATACTGTCTTCTCATATCCTATCTGTCTACATCTATTCTAGGTTTGATTTCGTTGTCACCTTTTGTGTCATCTCCTTCATGCATCGGTTGGCTGGAGTTCGTCTGTCGTCAAGGAATAACGGCTTCTCCCAGTTGTCATAGTTTGTTTCAAGAATGTACCACGTGCTGTTGCGAGTTCCAATGTTCCAGACGTCAACGGCTTTTTCACTCGACCTTGTGATCACACAAGCCTACGATATAAAGATATGGAACTCTGACAGACAAACTGCTGTGGTTGTAATCACACTTTAGGAAGAAAGACCTATCAAGATCACCACCATGTTCTTAGGATAAGGACCTTCTTGACATAAGGACCATACTCCGAGGACAGTCAACACAAGGAGCACATTTCAGAGGACCATTGACATCAGACAAGGACCTCATTTCTTAGGATCATCGAAACAAGGACCATATTTTCCTAGGACAATCAACATAAGAACCATATTTCTGAGAACCATTGACATAAGAACTCAATTCAAGAGGACCACCACCATAAGACTCGTATTTTTTCAGGACCATCAGCATAAAGATCATATTTATGCAAATACTGAGCAACTGGATTTACCATAAAATCTGAAACTGCAAACTCATGCACAAAATGCTTACATAATCAACTACAATACAGACTAGACAGATTACATATCATGTAATCAAGTGTAATAATACCGATCATATGAAAGTAGCTTCTTGCTACATGTAGTTTCTCTTACAGCTTGCATACACTTTTATCTCGACCCGTTATTGTGAGGTCACACCCAAACTGACATTATCCAAACAAGTCACAAAACGAATTTCAAAATTTCCTCCTGAGAGACTGTCTTCTGGACCCAGCTATCATCAAGTAAGTAAGCGAGACTCCCAATTTCCTGACATCTGTTATGCAAGTAATGACCACAGATGGACGAAATATCCTAGTGGTCATTATCACAAACTAGTTGCTCAATCAATATAGATCTTTGAAACAATTCACAAATAAAATTTCACAAGTTTCTTCTCTCGTTGTGCATTTTCAGCAATCTTCACACCACCATAACTTCGATTCACCTCGGACTGTCATCCTGCCCCACGTATAATCAATTACGTAAGTAAGTAGGACCTGCCAACCCCTCGGTCCTGACAGATACCTCTCCAGATTGGTTTCCACCGAGTATGAAGTAAGCCGGAGCAAGCATCGTGGTGTTTGCGAGCCAGTCCTTGGCCTGTTTGTAGCTCGTCGCATTTTCCATCGTTGCACGAGTCAAGAAGGACATCCACGAACCGCTATAGTCTCCAAGGATCCACTTAAAAATTCCTGCACAGAATAATATTTATTAGAAAATTCTATTTAAATCCATTCAAGTCCATAACACATTCTTCTGTTTCAAACTGTCATCTTGTAATGTAATTTGGGGCAATGTAACATAATGTGGGAGGCAATGTTATACAATGTTGGGGCAACGTAATGTATTAAAGGGAAAGAGGTGGCAATATAATGTGGGGACAATGTAACATAATGTGGGGGAATGTAATGTGGGGGCAATGAAACAATGTGGGGACAATGTAATGTAATGTGGGGGAATGTAATGTAATATGGGGTCTCTTCTTCTTCTTCTTCCGTCAGGCGCGTGCCGACGATGAGATCTGAACAAGATGTCTCCACTTTGCTCTATCCTTGATGGTGTGTATGGCGGTTCTCATGTTCAATCCCTTGATTCCCAAGTCTTCTCTCAAGTTGTCCATATTGTAATATGGGGGTAATTTAATGTAATACGGGTTAATTTCCATCATCTTGGAACAGATATCCCTTGCATAGATGTACTGTTTCATTTTCACATGAATTCTGACAGACAACGAGCTGCACGTGATCAGATCAGTTCGATCGTCATGTGCACAAAGATTTTGAGAGGTTCTTCAAGACTCTGGATGCTGGCATCAGGTAAATTTCTTCATAAAAACATACACACATGAAGCAAAATGGAAACTGATACACAACGTAATTATTTCTTGAACTTATTACGCTTGCAAGGTCAGGAAATCTGAATCTGAGGTGGAAAGTAAGTTTCTGTGAACAACAAGTACAGGGTCATCACAGAGTCCACTCAGCAGGCTCAAACCCTCAATCGTTAGAGTATAGACCCAGTGTGCTACAGAATAGAACACGTGCTGCATGCTGGTCCATTCAGTAAAGCAACTTGGACACACTAACAAGTTTACAGAAGCGAAAAATACAAATGCACAGAAGGAAAATCGTTTCATGGCTCACCGATAAACCCACCATCCACCATGCTGAAACGTTCATTCATGGTCAGTGTGAAGACTCCCTTGAAAACACAAAATCAAACACTATTACGGATCAGTTATTACTTGGTATTATTATTATTACAATGAAGCTTCCACAACTCTTGCAGGTACAAATACATAGGCTTCGAAGACGCCGGAAACATAAAAGTTCTTTACAATGGAAAGACATACATGGAAAGACAGCCAAACCAGATCCAACAATGGGGTTGCATAATTTAGTGTTCAAGTTATTTAATTATTGTACTCTATTTACTAATTTACTACATTGTATCATATACTACATCGTATCATATTTAGAATAGAATGCTATTTCACGATTTCTGTTCTGCTAGCGCCCCCTGCTGACTCACCTATAAAACAAGTATTTTCACGCAGTTTCTGGATAGCGAAGGAAAGGAATACTCACCTGCCCCATATGCCAAGGCTAAGAAAATGAAGTCGCTAATGTTTCATATCCACAACTGCCCCTTGCCTATTCTTCTTCCTTTGTATTCCGTTTTTGCAATGTAATTTGCTTGTTCCCTCGTCTTACCTTACCCTACCTTACCTGACCTGACCTTCCTTACCTTACCTTCCTTACCTTACCTACCTTACCTTACCTTACCTTTGTTACCTTATCTTAGATTACCTTACCTTACCCAACAGCAACGCACTACTTTTACAAAACATGAAACGTAGTACTTACAGGCTTCATTCCGGTCAAAACGCCGACATAACCAGCGAAGTTAACTGATCGGAAGAGGGTTTTGCCTCCCCTCTGCCAGTCCAGATTGACCACTCCAGGTCGGAGGGCTTCTGTCACGAGCCAAGTGTGGTTCTTGGGGTCCCAGCTTTTCACAATCAAAGCAAAAGCTAACATGAAACAGGAAAGACTTCAGGAATTAAGACCACTACTCCACCCTTCTGGAATAAACTCCTACCAGAATTACGACAATTATCTGATCCATCGTACAAACTCACCAGCACTTCACCCCCTGCAATTTCTGTGCCGGTCTTAAACTCTAAACTGAAACACTCCTCTTCTGCAAATCATATCCCGATTCCTCTTCTTCCCCTTATCTGTGCGGCAGATACAATTCCAAACACCACCCAGCATAGCCGTCTGACTGCCTGACTCTTGCATCTTGACCTGGAACCGAACCCTTCTTGCCTATCGATTTTGTTTGAATAAGCGCCTGTGAATAAGCTGGTTCCTGCAACTTAGCTTTTGTTGGGCATTATAGAAATCTCAGGTTTACGATTACAATTACTTTATGCTGGAATAAAAAGCAATATTTCCAGGGGTCTGAATAATGTACACCACTCCGTTCAAGGCAACTGCATTAGCAATCTGCCATAGTTCAACAAATGTTTAATAAAACTTTAATGTTGGTGCCCTGAAGCAATTTTTGAAGCAGGTTATCGCTGAACTTCAACAAAAACATCATAATGTACTTTTTAAACCATAAGCGCAAAATCTCACGTACCCCATAAAAAGGCCGAAATCCAGATTCCTAGCATGATACATTTTACCTACAAAAAAACACTTCAGGTAACTTTATAACCTTACAACAGTTAAAATTTAATGAAAAGAGAAATTATTTTGCTTTTTTACAGTATTATCTCAGAGCACACTTCACTTCTCTGCCAGATTTAGAAAATTCTGCAGCAATCTAGTCAATCTATCATTCTAAATTTCAAAAATAAGCTGCAATAATTACCGTTGGGATCTTGAGCTATAATCGATGTACAGAATGTGAAGACCTCGTAAAATATGTTGTATAAAACCACCTCGCCTGAAAACAAAAAAGAATCAATCGCTAATTAATACAGCATAATTTAACATCAAATTTATTTTCCAAAGTACATTTATTTGCCTGAATATTAGCAGAAAGGTAATTTTAAGGTAAGGTAGTTTTAACAACAAATAAATACCTGTTGTTGAAATACCTATTATTCAAATACCTACTGTTACAAAGTTGCCACTGCTGTAATGGTTATTACTATATATTATTATTATTATTATTATTATTATTATTGTTATCATGGTTCCTGGATATTAGTAGTAGTTCCAATGTTTGACGACATCTTAAGGCATCAAAGGTCGTTGACATCGCCCTCCTCCTTTATCCAGGCTTGGGACTGGCACTACCCGACTAGACGCAGCGGCGGAGTTACTGGATATTCTTATTATTGCAACAACATACTAAAAAATCTTACAGTGCTACAAAAAAGAGTAGCATTTGAAAAGATATTCTGATGAGGTGATAACAGCCGCTAACAGCCTTAGTGCAATAACATTACAATTGTATAACATCCGTAACAATAACCGAATACACAATTACATCATCAGAGTAATTTCAAAACACCAAATCCCTAGTGCATTGTTTTTACAGCGCATTTCGTCCACAGTATTACATTCAGTTTGCATTTGTAATTGGAATCACAGATTAACATAGCGCCTCTTCACAAAAGACGCATCAGAGGCGCTAAGTACCATAACAGTAATGTATCTCTATTTCAAGTAAACTTATACAGAATTACGTCCCTAGTACAGATGCCTGTCACAGATAAAATATCAAAATCTAAACAGTCAAAATGCAGCAGGTTAAAGCCAAATGCTTTATTTAGCTTCATTAGAAAGAAAAATGTACCCAGTGGCATCCCAGCCGCTTTGGACATTCCTTTGAGTTCATCTGCAAACGGCGCGGGCAACGTGTCGGTAAAGTATCCCTGTTCAGTAAAGAGACCAGCTAAAACTTAATGTTCTGAAATACACGGCCCTTAACAACACAAAACAAAAAATTAACACTGGTGACAAACAAGCAAGAATTATGCTGTTACAACAGTGGGAACCTGCTTATTCACAGGCGCTCAGTCAAAACAAAATCTATAGGCAAAAAGGGTTCGGTTACAAGTCAGGTAGGGAGACGGTCAGATGGCTATGGTGGGGACTGTCTGGAATTGGATCTGCAGTATAGATAGGAAAAGCAGAGGAATCAGGATATGGTCTGCGGAAGAGGAGTTTTTTCAGTTTAGAGTGGAAGACTTTACGCAGAGATTGAAAGAGGTGAAGTGACGGTGATGACGTTCCTATGATGGATCAGATAAAAGTGCTCAGATAACTAGAAACTTAACGTTTTCAAATACTTTAAACTGCTCTTACCAGATCGCTATCGACAAAATCGATGACATACTGAGAATAGTTCGAAATGCTCAGTAAAAGACCCTTGAAAACCGTGAACAGGTTTTTTATCTGTAAGAGAGAAAAAGCAAGTGATAAAAAACACAAAGAATAACAAGCAGCTATTGACTAAAAAAATATCACAAAAGGTACAACACAGCCACTCACAACCAATTATGGGTCTTGTTAAAGTACGTACATAAAATTAAACTGTAAAAAATTGTAACCGTTATCACAGTTTGTATAGCACCGCTGCAATAGAAACTCCTGCTCAAACAAAAAAGGCCAGACCGAACAATTCTTTGTTTCACACAATGTGAAGATACACAAACAACAGACCTCCTAGAAACTGCAAATGGGCAAAAGGAGTAGCAGGACTTGTACATCAGTTACACCATTTTATCAGAGTCCATCATATCATTACACCATCCCCAAACTCAACCCCCCCCCCGATAGTTAACAGCTGACTGACGAAGATAAAAAATAACTCACAGGAAGAACTTGTCTCTGATTTTCCATGTCATCTACACTTCAGATACACACTAATGTGTGACAATAATAGTAATTGAAAATTTATATAGAGCCATCTCAAACGAAACTAACCGGCATAAATAAGTTCATCAGTTTGCAGTTCATCAGTTCAGCAGTGCTCAGATAACTAGAAAAGTCATCTTGTTACATCATAAGTAAATCTTACCGCACTGTGTGTTATAAATTTTGCTGCTGCTGCTGCTGCTGCTGATGATGATGATGGCAATGAGGACAATGATGATGACAATTTGTACAAAGCAAACTTTTCCAAATCAAATGTCTGTGCCCATTTGGAAAACTTTGGCTAGAACTGTCAACTTACCTCGGCAGATTTCTGCTTTCCAACTTCGTTCCAACGCTGCTCTGGTGGAAGGTCAAGATTTATGACAAAAGATGGCACTTTTGGCCTAAAAAAGTTATTGTAATTGAATCAGTCAAAACTCATTAAGGTAAAGTAAGGTAAGGTAAGATGCCACTGATTTATATACATTGTCATTAGATATTGGCGCTTAATAAATGAAGTAATAATAATAATGTACACGAGTTAAGCACAAATATTACACCTTTCCCACGTATAAGGGCTAAAACGTAAAGCAATACCTTCCAGTTGGTGGATATTTTCCATGTACACATTCCTCCTGAAACTGAAATAAATTTAAAATTGAAAATACAACAAACACGGAGGACAGAATTAATATGGCAATTGTTTTTACTGGACGCCAACAAATAGCACGTTCCAAAAGTGTGATGCATCAAAATCCAACACTAAAAGAAAAACTTAAATTTTGTATGCCCTAGGAGTTTTCATTTCCCCGTTGTATAAAAAGGTACTGCAGCCGTCGTTACTTGAAAGGTTTGTTTACTAAATCTGAAGAAGGGCAAGGAATTTGCATAAGAAATATACTACAGAAACGGTACCGGGGGTGGCAAAGTTCCATATCCGATGCCATAACACGTAGCGAAAACGCTAAAACTTAACAGAAAACAGTAAATCATTTTTCCGTTGCGGCAAAATCACATGAAAACACTCAACAGTGAACGCGTCCGTAACGCAAGCCGCTAAGTATCGGCTTAGTCATAAGATCGTGCATGTGAGTCAGCCCTTGCTTCTCGTTAAATTTTGTCATTTGCTGTTGTGTCTTAGCACTTTAACCCGTATTTTTTGTTTCTGCTGGAGATGTCTTGTCTCTAAAGATACTATGTTACATTTTGCATTTGCTCGTGCGGTCTTCTAACTTAATCTGGACAGGGACAGCTCTCTGCAGTGGTACCTTTTCTGTCGCCTTTACTCTGGAAATTTCTTCAGGCAAATGTTCGGTCTGAAAAGTCTGTCTTGGCCTTCATATCTCAACTAAAAACTCATCTCTTTCTTGACTCATTTTCTCCGTAGGCTATTTTCACCAACACTTCACCTCTTTCAGTTTCTGCGCTGGTCTTTCACTCAAGACTGAAAACATTTATTTTTCAAAAATCTTCTCCTGATTCTTCCTCTTCCCCTCATGTCTCTTCTCGCTTCAATTCCAAGCACCATCCACCGCAGCCGTCCGACTGTCTGACTCCTGGATCTTGACCTGGAACCGAACCCTTTTGCCTATCAATTTTGTTTGACTGAGCGCCTTTGAATAAGCTGGTTCCTGCGAATTAGCTTTCGTTGGGCACTGCAGAACTCTCGAGATTACGATTACGATTTTCATGCCTTCTCGGATTCTCTTCTTGGCTTTCGATCGGACTCACTCTTGAATTTGGCGTGCACAACGATTTTGCTCAGTAGCAACTGTCGACTGAACATAATTAAAGTGGCGCTATAAAAGTTCTCAAATTAGATGAGAGTTATTGACATATGAGTCAGCTAGTTTACTTTCTGCTTTAGCTGCGCTTTAGTAATTCAACATAAAAAAAATAAACATAAGTTTCTGACGCAATGTATCTGTTACGCAAAGACATTTTTACACTTACGTGACATTTTTCTCAGATTCCTGCAACTGTTGCCTACAAGCACGTATCTATAGTTTTAAAAAATAACGAAGTTTGGTGGCCGAGAATGATTAAATTCTAATTTTTCGCATCTGCAGAACGTTAGGTAACCAGCGTAATATTTTCCCTCCGCTTCCAGGGAGGAGAAGTCGTGTAGCGTGTCGGTTTGGGTGGGACACAAGCAAATGTTTAGCTGAAAGTCAGGTTTTATTCGACTCCACGATGTCGTCTCAAGTAATAAATTAATTAATTCAATAATAAATAAATTCGTTCAATAAACTCACTTGTAAGTGAAACAGTGAAACAAATATGAATTGAAGTGTCAGATTACGAATATTTCACTAGATTAAACAACTACAAACGGAGCTGTAACGTAGTGTAAAGTAATTAATATTTCGCATCGCCGCGCAAAATCCGTGTTGATCAGCTTATTTAACGGCGCTTTTGGAAATCGAATTGTTGATTGGAAATCTGGAGAGGTCGAGAGCAGTAAGATACTAGGAACGGAAAAGTGTTTATTGATTATTTAATTTTAAAGTTGTTTTTGTTTACTTATTGTTTATTTAAAATCTTGTACTAGAAAGTATTTATTGTTTATTTAGACGTTAATTGTTTATGTAGACGCACGAGTTCAAGATGGAAATGACTTGTGAAGGGTGTTCAAATGCAGCAAAACGAGTCCTTGGCAAAATAGGAGGTAGGCATAATCTTTCGTTAATGTAAAACCTCTAGGCAGTTTGATAATTACTTTCCATATGTATTTGTTATATTTATTATTTGGGGTTGAAACCAGGATGTCCAGTAAGAGGTCAGGTCTTACCGATTCCACTAATGCCCCTAGCAGATTGTGGTCTACAATGAGCACTCATCTGTCAACCGTACACTGTTGGAAAGCTCGGATGGCAAGGGTGAGGCCTGGCTGTCAGCCCTCTGGTGTGAAGTCTAAGAAAAATGAAGCTGTTAACACTTTACATCCGTGAATACCTTTCGGGGTTAACACAAGAGACTGCTATTTTTCTGTTTATTTATTTTAACATTCTCATATTTTCTAAGATTTTTGCATTTGTGATTAGACCAACATTTCTGTTTTTGCTGGAGAAACTGTGAAGAATGTTCTCTTTTTAATCCATTAATTTTTGCTGGAGAAACCGTGAAGGATATGTTTTTTCAGCCCATTTTTTCTCTCTTTTTAGTCCATTTTTTGCTGGAGAAACTGTGAACAATTTGTTTCTATTTTCAATACATTCCTTTCTGCTGGAGAAACTGTGAAAAATGTTTCTCTTTTCAGTCCATTAATTTTGCTTTTAAGACAGTAAGTTTTCTATTTTGTTAGTTAACGATGTTAAAGTGAATCTGGAACAACAAAAGCTGTGGGTGACTTCAGACAAGCCGAGTGACGAGTTGCTTGAAGCGCTTAAGAAGACAGGAAAGTCGGTGGAATACGTTGGTGTGTCAAGCAGTTGAAAATTCAGGATGTGCATTCTGACGGATGCAAAAACTTGGACACAAAATACAATTCCTGTATGAGTTTATATTCTGTGATGTGATTTGTTTGAGAGGAAAGCATTAGTGCTTTACTTCTTGCTTTTATGCAGTTTGTGTTGTATTTCTGTGCTTATTGCTTTGGACTTAGCTGCGACTATCGACTAATGCCTTTTCATATCAATACAGTGCTTAGCAGTATCAATGTTTTACGAGATTGTAATCAGCGACCGTAATATCACACGTGTTTGACGCAAACTACATTATAAACTTAGTTTTCTTGTGAATAAGTTTGAGAATCTCTTAAAGGAGCAAAAGAAATGTTGAAAAAACAGTTATGAATGATCTGCTTACTTGGTTGTTGAAAATTGCACACAAGACTGAAATGTTTCATACGTGTCAAACTAATTTGAGAATTAACTGAAGAGCTTATAGCAAGCTTTTATTAGCTGAGCCGTCAGAGTAGAATATCTGCAGTTTAACGGTTTATGATTATTTGGGAAATCTAAGGTGACTCAGTGAACTGTTCAGCTGTATATGTATTGTACGTGCCTGTAATTTAGGAAGTGAAATATGATAACTGTTTCATTTTGTTCTGTTAATTGAAGAGATTTTGCAGCTGGAAAGATTTTTAGATTTCTTAATCGAGGAGGTTCTAAACTTCAGGTTATCCAGCTGAACTGAAAGTTTCTGATTTCTTGGCATCTGTGATTCCTTGCTCAGTCAATGTATGACATGTTAATTAACAAAGCACTTCTTACTTGACCAAATGTGTGCAATGTCACAGCAACCCTAACCCAGAGGTTTTAGATGTGAATGCGACGCAGTTGATGCACTCTGTTGGTGCAAAACAAATAGTGATCACCGAGACTTGAAGTTCAATTTCCTGCCAGCAAAGAAATACATTCAGGATTTTTGTTCCCCTAGTGCCCAACAGGGAACTTGGCAATAATACGAGTACTACGACTACACGCTATTAGTGGAAAGACCGGTCAGAGGACTGACCATCTGCCCTCATATATCAAGGCCAAGAAAATGAAACACTTCGCATCCATAGCCGCCACTTGGACTTAAAGGACTGCTCTTCACAGCAGGGTCTTGCTGGAATATACCTTGTCCTGGCCCAATATTCAGTTCAACTCTGACTTGTAATCACAGAAACGGCATCAAAAACATATCAAGTGCCATTTCTTTTCCACCTACAGCTTTCAACTTGACATTACAAATATGTAAAAATAGATGTAAATACCCTACTTTACCATACACAAGTTCCTTCTGTTAGCTTTTGATATACACTTCAGAAATGTAAAATAAATGCAAATACCTTACTTTTTGTGAATGTCTTCTGTTGGCTGTTAATACCTTCAAAATGTACAATAAATGTAGATACCTTACTTTACCATACACAAGTTCCTTTTGTTTGTTTTTAATACCCTCTAATTCCTCGTATGAAATTTCCTATTCCAACTACAGAAAAAGGAGGATAAAATTCGACAGCAAAAGTCAAACTCTACAAATCAGTTCCTCACAAAACTTCTACTCTCTGTACTCTTCATGAAAACATAGTTTGCCGGAACATGCTTAAGGGATTTTCCTACGCTGGAAGAAATGGAGAGTTCATGACTGGAAGTATTATGGCCAGCAGAGCTGTCCTCTTTAGAAGTCTGATCGAGATTTTCATCGTCCGTGTCGATCTCTACAATCTTCGGACCATCTTCGTGGAGTGTTGAGATTTTCTGCTCGAGTTCTACGAGAGCTTTTCGATGCAAAAGATCAACCACCCAGTTGAAATCATCACGCCACAGTTCTTCATCTGCAGGGTTCAAGTGTACTGCAACCGAGAAACTTCTCAGCGCCTATCATTAAACAGATCCCCAAATAAATAACGGTTACACCTTAAATACAAAACAGTAAGTAAGCAAGTTTGTAAGTAGCCTTTATTAACACAAGACAAAAGCCTATACTTACAAACAACAATGAATATAAAACAGTAAAAAAGACAAAATTACAGTAAAAGGAACAATCAAATTCTGCAATATAACAATTTAAAAATCATAATTTAATACACAGATCACATGAAAACTGACGGCAATTATCATTGAGTAACGACTATACGTTCGAGCCAGCTGAGTGGACTCCATTCAACGGCCCGGGTTGTTTGTTCATACTTGTCTCCATCACCAAGCAGTATAATTTAAAACAGGCCTTAGCTGGAAAGTAACCAACAAGTTGTGTGACGCACAGTCTCCACGTTCAGGACCTTGGGACTCTGTCCATTGCTGACTCAATGGCTAAAGAGCAGGAAATGAGCGCCTCCTCTACATTCCACTAGTGATGTGGGAGCTTTACTTTTTTACCTTCATCTCAAGTTACTTTACAGTGCATTGGCATCAAAGAAGTCATCAGACGATACGCACCATTTTGACTTCACCAAGTGCCAGCTGAGCCCGTCCAAGTGTCTGATATCCGACCCACCACCTTGAGTTCAATTCCACGCACTTCTGCGCCGTCGTCACCGCGGGATACACTTCATTCAACAGCAAGAGAGCCTGTGAACATTCAACGGTGACGTTATTTAGCACTGAGGTGAAACAAAAGTAATGCACGTTTACAAGTTTCTATAAAAACTCCTTAGAGGTGGGGACCGTTTCTTAGCCTACCATCATAAGTTTGTACTTATTCATGAACCTACTTGACTTACTGATCAACTTTTTTGGTTGCATCTGTTCAGTCTGCTCAGGATTGTATCATTTCGATCTTGACCCACCTTTCTCAGTTGACTAAGCAGCTGTACTGAAAGCAATGATCAACTAAAGCCAATGGTGTCTTCTCACGGCTTAGGCCTTCTTCTTGGAACAGTCTTCAGGTCCACACGTGTACTGTACATTTCACTCTGTTCAGCATACATCTTCTGCCTACCCTAAAATGCAGTTGCTTAATCAGTTAGATAATAAGTCAGTTGGCCATGTGTGCAGCGCCTTTTGCAAAGTACTTAAAAGACTCTATATTAAGTGTCTGAAAACGTACATATATATCGACACACATGAAAATCACCTGCGATTTCATTTCATACAGTTTTTCATCAGATGGTGTTAGTTGCAAAGCTTCATCCCACTTTCGAATTGCTTCCCAATATCTAAAATAACCGAATACAAACAACCAAATAATAACAGTAACAACAACAAAACACTAACAACAACTACAACAATAAGATGTATAGTAACAATAATAATGTGCGATAAGATAATCGTTATTTATTACAAGATTCCGTCAACAACAGTTCTCAGAGATGTCGTCCTTGAGTTGAAGGATATTTTGGCAAAGTGCAAATGCTGTAGCAATCTACAGAATAGAAGTCATTTCCTAAACTGTTAAAAGTGTTGACTGAGAAAAAAATGCCAAAGCTTTGGCAGTAATAACTAAATATATAGAAATCTAATGACTTGAAAATTACCGCTCTGCTTCTGCTAAAGTGACTCCCTCTTGCTTCAGTCTGCTGCTTTTGATAGATGCATCTTCAAGCCGAATAACTTTCCGTTTTGGTGCCAGCGATATCCAGTCGACATCTGGATCCAGTTCTTCAGTGTTATCCTTTGAATTGGCTTCAAAGGCCTTTGAAACTTCTTTCGAGATCTTTCCGCCGGCTTTACGTTTCCACGGAAACGAAGTCATTTTCTGTACCTGATTTAAAATCAGTCACCTTCTGCAAAACCACAAAAGTTAAAATATTTATAATTTTAGGTTGAAAAAGGCAAAGTTATTTATTGCACGCTAAACGCTCACACAAATTATACACAATTATATACACAGCTATGCCATATAAACTAGTTTAACTTGTTAACTTCTATAGCACCATTATAATGCTAATGCGCACCAATACTCACCTCGGCAAAATATTGACCTCGGGTCAATTCCGGAACGACTATAACAAGTAGGCTGTGTAACAAAACTATGCTCTTTCCTCAGTATAGTTTTATTTGCTTCATTTGAAATATTTTTGATTAATACAGAATACTTCAACCAAATCATAACATTGTAGGTTTACGTTTTTCGCTGCCTTCTTCATTTCCGGTAGTCTCGTTTCTTGTCTCAATTGCCAGTATATCTTAGGAGGGCCAATAACAGACTACGCAAAACGCTGATTGGTTGATTAAGCAGGTCAAGGTCAAGTCCGTTCACAAATATAGGCCAGTTTGTAAACTCTGCAATTTGATCAATATACTAATTAACAAAGCTGTATGTGTAGATGAGCAATTTCTAGGTCGATTCATTTGCAAATGGAAGTATACATTTGCTGATAAGATGCTGTCAAACTTCAAGATACTAGGCATTTTAGGACGCCGTGTGCAACTCTCGTCTTTACAAACCGTCCGCCAACCAGTGACTCTGGTTCATGCATTAAGTTGCGGTTCGATTTCGAAAGATTTTCAGACAAGCAGCGAAGGTCGAGGATCTGAAAAGTCAGTCAGTATGGAATCCAACGTCCAGCATAATGCGGAGAAAAACGTCTTCGCTATAAAGACTGGTGAAGGTAATCTTGACAATATATTCTCTGCGTAATTTCCTTAAACAGTGTAATGTAAAACATAAGTGCAGTAATTCTTGAGAAACGGCCGCTTTTGATCGGTCTAGTGATAAACAATATTGCCACCCGTGAATGCGTGAGAAATTAGAGCGCTATACGCTACCGCTACCGGAAGGACTCCCAGTAATTAAAATGGTAATCAGTAAGTAACAAACTAACACAGATTTAAAAAAATACTTTTGTTGGTGCCAATAAACGGTGAAATTAAATAGTAACGTGCAATTCGATTCCAAACACCATCCACCATAGCTGTCTGACTGTCTGCCTGACTTGGTTCTTGACCTGGAACCAAACCCTTCCTGCCTATCGATTTTTTTTGACTGAGCTCTTGCAACTAAGCTGATTCCCACGACTTAGCTTTCATAAGTTGCTGTAGAAATCTTGAGTTTACAATTACGATTAGGGTCTTGTGTTGTCCTGATTCAAGGTGCTGAGTCAGCAGTACTTCTATATGATTGGGTTGAAGATGGTGTCATTGACTTCCATCACACCGAAGTTCCTGTGTCATTCCGAGGACAAGGGATTGCAAAAGTTTTGGCCAAGGCAAGCAGTCTTTTATTAAATCAAACCAATTTATTATTATATATTATAGTAAATCTTGTATATATAATATGTATTATATATTTATATCTGAAATATGTATAGTACCAGAACCTAAAATCAGGCACAACTGTGTGTGAAGGACTTACCCATGGTCCCAACTGCGTAAAGACCAAGTAAGATGAGGACCAAGTGAATGACTATATTAGGACCGAGCGAGATGGTCTCGGTTAGCTTCCAACCCGCACACTTTCAGTTATAAAGCATGCTTTCTGTTATAAAACGAGTGCTTAGTCAGTTATCCAGCAAGTAGTGCAACCTTCTTGCTGCAAAACTGACTTTGCATATTTGCAACAAGTCTTCACAAAGACAGATGTAATTAATGAGACTTCAACCCCGACTTAAGCAACGCAACAGAACTTAAAGAGCAAATAGAAAGATAGCAAATTACAGAGCCTTGTGCCCGTAACTGATCGTGATGGGGAAATCAGTACTGTTATGGCTTTAGAGTATGACAAGATTCAAAGCACCCAATAACAATAATAACAACAACAATAATAATTAGTAACGTCTAATGCGCCGGTGTCTAATGCACAAAGCATCAGTTGATGGCGCACCAAAGCCAAGCCGCAATCAGATCAATATCCAGGTCAGTCCGCAAGACAGAGAGGCAGCCTATGGCAGATAAGTAGTTTGAAAAAGGTAAGTTTAAAGTTGAGAACGAAATGACAGAAGCGACTGAGCAGAATGAACAGACACAGGGAGGGAATTCCAAAATTTAGGTCCAGCAACTGAAAAAGCCCATTTACCAAGAACAGTTCTAGTTCAGGGTATGACCAGGGAAAGACAATCAGATGACCTTGCAGGATAAGGGTAAGTCTTCCAATGCATGAGTGAAATATTTAAGCTAAGAAGTATCAAGAACTGCATTCTTCAGAGGTTTTGTTATGTTCTTCTGAAGCTGGATTAAATTTCAGGTTCTTTTTCTGACCTTGTTTACTAAATATTTAGTTGTTATATGAGAATTCTGTTTAAAAAGAAGGGTGTTATGCTGAGATGTCCAGTGCATGCATAACTACACTTTTTTGCTCCATGATTCTCCCACTTAATGAACTCGAGTGGGACCAGATAGGGTTGTGTGGGATTTCACGGCTGCCTTTGATAGCATGTCTGGCATTTTATGAGATCTGTCGATCCACAAGCGAATCATGTTTCGGCATCTGTAAGCCTTAGCCTTGTTTTCATTGCCAGGTTATGGAAGGGGAATTGTTTATCCTCCAAGATTTGGAGTTTGTTAGGTGTAAGGTACATAAGGCGCATCGGCTGGCATAGGTTGTGCTTTCATCACGTTTCTCCCGTGGGCTGATGGTATGTTTTCATGGAGGTTTACACTGGATTTTGACTGATTTGACCCCGGATTCTGGCTTACCTGTTTCCTTTTAGTTAGTCTAGTGATAGAAATGCTTGAGCATTTTCATTCCCACGTCTGCACGAGCATTCAGAATGCAATACATTGAACAGACTTCTCAGTTATGTTTGAAAGGTCCCTACAGAATCTAAATAGATATCCAGATACATATATATTTACATACATAAATACGTATATAAGTGCTTGCATACCTACATAAATACATGCGTGAACAACATAAGCCTACACATACCAGTATATTTGTTAATACAGTTACCGGTATGTATACATGTGTATATTCAGGCATGCATGCATACCAGTACATCATACTTTCTTGTGTGTATTCAAACATACATGCATACCAGTACATACTTACTTACATAAACCTTAAATATGATATACATGTTTTGATGTTGTGATCTTATGTTGTTTTATTTTGTTTTTTCTGCCTATGGTTGTTTTGTTGTATCAATTTGGCAGTGAAACAGACCAGTGATAGTTTTTAACAAGTGAACTCGTACGGTGCATTGATTTGCTTACGAGTTATGAGATTTTTGACATTATTTATCTCATGTTTTCTTTCCGTTTAAATAACGTTGCTATACTTCGAACTTGTGAGTTGATAATGCAACCATGTTAACATTTTTAATACTAACTAGGAATAATATCTGATTCATTCCAAAAGCATCTTTTACCGCTTTAACTCCACCGCCCTCCATTTTTCAGGATCTTGTCACATATCAGAACTCTTCTTATTTTTTTGGAGAATTTTTTTGAGTCCTGAGGGTTCGTTTCTATCTCGGTTAAAATGAAAAAAAACAGAATTGTAATAATGACTAATAGCGTGATACAGTGGTCAACCAGCTGACCACTTGCCTTGAAAATGGGGAGTACAATATCCACAGAAGATCAATCTTAGTGGACTGATCTTCTGGATATTGACCTGATTGCGGTTGGTTTTGGTGCACCATCGATTGATGCCTTGTGCATTAGACACCGGCGCAATAGAAATTACTAATTAACTACTACTAATTTCTGATTTACTACTAATTAATTAATTAACTCCCCTGATATGGTTACTTAGTAGGAAACTTATAGCAGGTTCTTCTTTTGCAGCTGCTTTGTGTTTCGTCAGTTGATGCTTGTGATTAGGTAATAGGATTAATAAAAGTAATGTAAGAAATAAGTAAATAAATGAAATGAGGTCCATGGTTTAAGGTGTGTTCTTGTATACATAAAATAATTTGTACCTTAAGTTTTATCGTTTCAGGCTGGGTTGGACTTTGCCGTGCGAGAGAACCTGAAAGTCATTCTCAGCTGTTCCTACATGGCCAGATACGTATCAGACAATCCATTGCCAGAGTATACAAAGCAGCTGTACAGTAAACCGAAGCTATAATTACTGTGCTTCACGATACAAGACACTGAATGTTGCAAAAAGTTGACTCGCTAGTTTCAGACTGCGTGGGACAGACATTTTTGTGAGGACAGGAAAAGCTTGTGTAAATAAATCCCTGAAACTGTCTACCTGTTGTGATTTATTTACCTGGAAGTTGTTTCTAACAGGTTTTTTAACTAACTGTTTTCTTAACAAGTGGTTTAGCTCGAGAGGAAGAGACTGAGTAAGCTTTGCAGAGGTGTCGTAAGTTAACACCTGTTGTGTCTAGGTAACTTGAGCTAAGTTAATTGCTCATTTACCGCATGCCTCTTTTAACAACAGTCTTTATAGGCGTGTGGTCCTGGGATTATGACCTTCCTTAGGGTTCGTCAATAAAGGTCATCCGCAGAGAGGGGGTAGGGAGGGGTAACCCAAATGCAGACAATGGAGAGGAGTGCTCTGCCCAATGCGGACTTCCGCATCTAAATTTGATATATAAAGTTATTTCTGTAAGTTATTTCGTTACAGACCAATTCAGTCAGACAGACAGTATCTACTGCGTTGGATCGAATTAGTCTCTGCTGAACCGGACTGCATCAAAGTACCCCACCCTCTAGCACATTTAATGGTGATCCCGAGATTTCTACAGCGCCCAACGAAAGCCGCATCGCGGGGACCAGCTTATTCACAGGCGCTCAGTCAAAACAAAATCGATAGGCAAAATGGTTCGGTTGCAGGTCAATATCCAAATGTCAGACGGAGAGCGTGGCAGCTACGAGGGAGGGTGTTTGGGGTTGGAGAGGAGAGATAAGAGGAAGAAGGGGTGTATTTAACCCTGAAAATCAACTGGATAGATTGTACGAGGCCTCAGTACCCCGTTGGAATGCAGGCGTCTGCAAGTGCGCACAAGAGGAGTGAGGGGTCAAAATAGGTCATGTTTTTGCGGACGTTCTTCGTGACCGCAGTGGTCCAACAAGTCGACAACCTTTCTTTAGTGGTTATAAGGCTGATCAGCGGGTAAACTGTCGATTTCACCTGCTACACCCGGATTTGAACCTGCTATAAAGCCCAAAGAAAGTAAAATATCCAAGTCCGGTGATCTTGCAATGAGATCCATGTAGTTAGTTTCGGTTGCCCTCCAACTTTGATGTCTCACTTTACATGTGGTATGCCATTACGTGCTGAAGAGGTACTATATTAATTGGGACATACATTCATACATATATAGCCTACTTGCATATATATATATATACATACAGAGTCGTACATACATACATGTACAAACACGTGAAGGGATGTCTGAAATCACGGGCATACATAAATAAAAACACATAAGTCACGGGATATCTTGACGCTGTGAGCTCTACCATTACTGAGTGCCACTCGAAGAGTAGCCCAACCATGTGTTGCAAATGCGTCATTCGTCTATTGTCTTCCACCTCTTCAATGCAATGCAAATCTGGTACCCCGAATGTCTAGTGAAACCAGGAACTCCGAATATCGTGTCTAGTGGAGGCCTAACGGTGGAGCAGAATCTTGGTCGGGTTCTGCGTGTGTGTGAAAGCCTACCAGTGGAACTTTTCCCAGCTGTAGAAATTTTTTCACTTACAGGTGAGCTTCATCTTAAGAAATCATGCATCCTGGCAGAAGTACCTTTGGGAGATACTTAGAAGGTGGTACTACTATGTGCTTTTGTGAGGTGCTTAAACTGCGCTACATTAAGTGTCGAGTTACCTACATTTATGCATACTGTATATACTATATAAAATATACATTACATTATATTACGCAGATACGTACGTCCAAACATACACAGAGATATACATACATTCAAGCATACATGCAGATGTACATGCATCCAACCATGCATTAAGAGCTGTGTACATACATACATATATGCATACTTACTTACTTAGTCCTTCCTATGCAGGTCTGCACATCGGGCAACGCAGCTTCTTCATTCATCTCTGTCGATCGCTAGCCTTCCTGCCTCATCCCACGACCTCTCCAAACACCCAAGGTCGTCTCTGACGGTCTCTGGCCTTCCTTCGTCTTCCCCTCCCTCAGTTTCCCTTCAGGAATCCAATTCATTGCTTGATTGGTTCTTCAATCTTTGTAAATGTGAATTACATGTCCCATCAATTTCAGTCTCCTCTTTCTGATGATATTCTCTATATCCTCTTGTCTAGACCTTTCTCTTATATATATATATATATATATATATATATATATATATATATATATATATATATATATATATATATATATATATATATATATATATATATATATATATATATATATATATATATATATATATATATATATCTTACATTTATGGATGCAGGCATAAATACGTATACATACATTCCGACATACATTCCGGAGAGGTATGATTTCTTCTGCCTGAGGTCATTGTATCGAGTAAAGAGCCCGGATGTTGGTGTAGCCTTGTTGATGGAGGGCAGCCATAAATCCTGGAATTTCTCCTGCCGCAACTTCGCAGTTGCATCACCCACCTGTTATTCGCCGGGGGTGGGGGGCGGGGAATAAACGAAAAGGCGCTAAAACATAACAGAAGTTAGGTTAAGCCAACACCGAACACCGACTATTTTCGTTAGCGCAGTTGTTCCATGTGGTTCAAGGACTCCAACGCAGTCTGGCCTCAAGTTTGATCCAGCGGTATCTCCATAGGCACCTTGTCTATCTTGTGTGTTACGTGGCTTGACCTTGACGCCATAAGCTGATGCCTTAATGCGACTTACTCACTTACTTATGCATTGTATTGTAACTGAACACTTTATAGCGCCATGTAGTACCTCTCGAAGGCACACATCGTAATCGTATACTCGACATTCTAAAGCGCTACTTAAAGCTGAGCACAGGGAACCAGCTTATTCACGAGTCAAGTTCAAATTCGTGGGGTTGTCCAAAGATGCCGTGTCAAGAACCAAATCCGGTTGCCAGGAAACCAGAGAGGAGAGGGAAGAGGAGGCTAGGGTGGATTGTGTTTAAGCTGAGAGAAGCTGGAAGACTGTTCAGGGTTACCAGAGAAGGACTCAGTAGAGAGTAACGAACGTATACCTCTCTAAAACAGACAGACTGCTGCTTTCCCTAATAATATTGCGTTTTCATTATTCCGCCCTATTACCTTTGTTTTGCCTTTAATTCCTGTGATTCCCAGACAGCCTGAGATCTAATTGCTGTGAAGTTTCTTGAGAAAAGACTACAGCGGCCTAACTAGGCTGCGGCACGTATGCTGAGCACAGATATTATAATCTACAGCTTTCCTTGCTGTGCGCGTTAACCATTGGCTTTAAACTTTTCTTCAAATGTTTTAGTTTTCATAATGGAGGAAGATATAATGTACAATAATTATAATATTATTGCAATAGAGACCAGTGTTAGTGGAAACCGTCGCACTGCTCCACATGTGGTTGAGTACAAGTGTCCATCAACTGATGCCTTGGGAATTATGCTAACGGCGCTATAGAAGTCTTGTCTGGTTTTGTTGGATGAAGTCACATGAAGTGGCTTTCTCTAAGTGCTTCTATTAATGTATGTATTTCACAGGAAATGTCTGTACAAAAGTATGCTTGTCTTTCTGTGTGCGGATGTGTGTTTCTATCCCTATGTCTGCCTGAGTAGCTTTCTGTGTGACTGTCTTTGTGCATATGTGTGTCCTTGGTGTCTGTCTGTCTGTCTATCTGTCTGTCTGTCTGTCTGTCTATCTATCTGTCTGTCTCTCTATCTGTCCTTCTGTCTGTGCGACTGTCCTGTCTGTCATTGTGCCTGTGTGTCCTTGGTCTCTATTCGCTTGTCTGTCTGTGCGGCTCTGTCTGTCGGTCTCTGTGCATGTGTGTGTCCTTGTATCTTTGTGTTGGTGCTTATTTTTGGCTGTCTGTACTTCTGCTGCTGTAGCTACTCGCATCCCATCGGCAGTCAGCTGCGTGTCGAGTGAGATGCTTGCGTAGGTTCTCGGATGAGCCAGTTGCTGTTGCTGCTGCTGCTGCTGCTACTACTGCTGCTGCTAATCCTAGTGCTGCTGGTGCTGGTGCTGCTGGTTCCTTGTGTCTGGTTCCATTCCCTCCCCAACGGGATCGCTTTAGTTGGGCGTCCCGTCTGTGCAAGTCAGTTTTCGTTAGTGGCTGGCGGAGATTATGGATGCTGTAAGCATTCTGCTTCAGGCCTCGTCTTAACTGGGTTCAACAGAGGAACTGATTGGCGTCCAAAGTAAGTAGCTATTCGGAGTTTAACTTTATACAAGCTGGAAACTTAGAAAGCGCCTGATATCACTTTCGAGTTCAATTCCCAAACGCCATCCACCATAGCAGTTTGACTGTCTGCCTGCCTGACTCTTGGATCGTGACTGGAACTGAACCCTTCCTGCCTATCGATTTTGTCTTGACTGAGCGTCCGTGAATTAGCCGGTTCCTGCGACTTAGCTTTTGTTCGGAGCCGTAGAAGTCTCTAGCTTCCGATTACGATTACTCGATGGCAGCTGCTAAGCAAGAGCATTCCAAACTTTCCGACCTTCAAACGGGCGAGATACAAGAGGCCCTGTAAACGTTGCCGATGGTGGCTTATTTCAACGATTTGAACATCGGGCTAGCACGGTCAGTATACGGGACCTTAAATGGCTCGGCTCCCATTCAAACGGGCAGCGGTGGTGAAGGATCACATCCGATCAATTCATTGAAAAATGACCAGGGTCATGATCATATAGGACCAGTAGGGTCGCTGTAGGAAACATCTACACAAAACTTTACATTTAAAAGGTGTATGAAGTTGCTATGAATAGGTCTATATCGTTGCTTAAGCTTTGTACGGATTGTACAGTTTTCACTGTTGATCGAAAAGCATTGCTAAGAGGTTCATAAACTTCTTATTATAGAATTACATTTTAAAATGATTGCATTTAACAGACATGAATGTAACATATTGACAGTTTAAGTTCTTGTATCGTTGTTAGCAGTGTTTGTTTACTTATTTTGCTTTGTTGAATGGCTGGCTGACTAGACGGATGGATAGATGGACGGGTGAATGAACTGGGTCTAAAGATAGAATATTCCCTAAGGAGATGGAAAGGCTGCCTGGCAGCCCCTATCCTCTTTATGCCTTTCACCTGAATTCCTCGAGCGTTTCATTCCACCACCTGTCCGTTTATCTTGGAGTATTTCCGATCCCCACTTGCCTGGAGTTCTCCTGGAGAGTTTTATTCCAGGCGCAGAACTGAACTTTTTAAGCTGTCTATCCAGATATATCTCTCCGTACATTATCCGGCAAAAACCCTCACCATAAATGTTTTCCACCTTATCATCTTTCTTGCGTTCTTTGTTTGACCTCTCCAGATTTCGACCTGGCCCAGAAACTAACCCAGTTCAGTTACCTTGTTCTTGCAGACTGGATTTCATTAAGCGCTGGGAAATAAACTAGTTTCTTTGATGCAACTCTTGGTAATTTGAAAGTTTGAGATTTACAGAGGATTTGTGAACGAGTTTAATCTAATCTAATCCAAATGGAAAAGTCAAGGCTAAGACTTCTTATATGATACGTATGTTGACCCTACTCAAAGCTGCCCAATTTCCCGCAATTTACACGAGAGCTGTTTTATCAAATCTAATCTAAAGACTTCTACAGCGCCTTTATCATAATGCCCAGGGCATCAGTCGATGGTCGCTTCAAGTGAAATCGCAGTCAAAAATCATACACCGTTGGAGAAGCCGGGTCGAATTCCAATAGGTCAGAGAAACCAGAAGCCAGGCTACGGTGGGGATAGGCCTAAGCAATTTGATAGGGATGCGTCTTTAGTTTAGACCTGAATTACATCAAAGACTGACAGAACGAACTGAAACGGGCGGTGAATTCCAAAGATTTGGACCGGCTACTTTAATTCTTGTACGATTCATGACCCCCCAAACCTTCCATCTCCTTATGCACTTGCGTAAACGCAGTTTCTCCGGCTGTGATAAAGGCAAGGTCAAGCATTACAGCAATTCAGGGTTAAGCACTGTTGGCCTACACAGGCCTCAACTGCGCAGTTGCGATGGATGGAGGACACTCCGAGCCGAGCGCAAGGTCAAATCTGCTTACCTTGACTAAGCTATGTTGTTTTGATCCAGGCCACGGCCGCTGAAGAGGAATAACCGGTGATCTGGTTTTAATCCAATTCTGACGGCCAAGGGATTCTATACCTGACATATAATATAACTATTACACTCTTGTTATAAGCCATATCTTCTACTCGAGTATGTAAGGAATTATTAGGATGCATCATTGTAAGGAGGTATTTTTCGTTTGGCCAGGGAATGGACATTTTTCGTTCGGTATTTTTCTATTATTTCGTTTAGTATTTTTCTATTATTTCGTTTGCTATTTTTCTATTATTACTAGATTTCTAACTCTGCCTGTCTGCTTCTTTGTCTCTGTTCTTCTCTATATATAGCCTACCATACATCCATATAAATTATTAATTTTTTAAAATAAAATTATATATAGGCAGACGAAACAGAGAAGAGAAAGCAAGAGAGACAAAGAGAGACAGACAGACGGCTTCAGTTACTTAGTCTCTCTCCAACCCAGTCTCGCAAACGCCTGAAATCCTTTTTGTTTGTTCAAGTCGGTAGCGCCACTGTTTCCTAAGCGGCGCTTTATAAATGTTCGTTTACAATTACAATTACAAGTGAAAGACACGCACACACACACAGTGTGTGTGTGTGAGAGAGAGAGATACAGATAGATAGATAGACAGAGAGAGAGAGAGAGAGAAAGAGAGAGAGAAATTAGTCCTATTAATAAGCCATTCCCAAGTGTAAACCATGACAACACTTGATGTGCTAACAACTTTATTTAGGATACTTCTGAAGGTGCATTCTTAAAAGTGCACGCGAATTGTCACAAAGCACAGCCGTTGTGACCTATAGCTTGACAATGTTATTGTCGCATTTTGAAGTATTTAGAGAAATTCTCTAGCATTAGGCGATACTGAATGGACATTGACCAGACAATTTACCGACAAGAATATGGGCATTTCAGCCACACTGGTGTCTGCTGTCGGCAGACACTTCCTTTGATTTAATATGAGCGAGTTCCTACAGTTTAACGACATGTTATGTCATCAAAGGCCGTTGACGTCAGTAGTAAACAATTTTTGTAAGTTTTCACTGTTAGGCTTTGTTTTGACTGTGCGCGTGTGAATAGACTGGTTCCCGTGACTGAGCTTTCATTGGGCGCTGTAGAAATCTCTAGCTTACAATTACGATTACAATAAGATGGAGCCATTGACCGTTCTGTTGATGACTCGGTTATCACAGCGGAATAAGATTCGTGCCAATAATGGACCACTGTACTTTACTTCTTGGAAATTTCTCCAATGCCTCGCATGCCCATGTTATCAGCCCGCGTTGTTCAATGCGAGCGCGCATCTGTACAAACTCTTCGACGTAGGCAAAAAGCGGCTCCCATGTGGTACCAAGCACGTTCTCGGGCGAAATGAGTTCCTAAAAACTGTGATTGGTTGACGTGATATATGACGTCAGATATAACAGGCGGAACGACTTCGCCTCAGTTCCAATTTGGCTCTACACCGGCGCGCCATTCCCAGGCCAATTGCGTCATCACTCCAGATAAGCCGACTAAAAATGCCGGCTTCTTATAGATCGTTTGCGTAGCCGCCAGCACGTATCTACGTGGGTGTAGGACCGGCAGCGTTTCCCTCGGTCTCTGACTTGCCCGAAAATTTCCAGTGCTTTGGCTGATCCGGTAAACAGCGCCTGCGCACCGGTTGCAAATATCTCCAATCGCGATACCAGGTGTGGCGGGATGTATGGGCGTGGCCAATATTCATTTCCGACCAATAGGAGGATTTCTAGATGTTTTGTTCGATCCCCAGAAAATGGCAAACAGAATCAGTGTCAAACAGTACATTTTTCTAAGCCGTCTAACCTTGATAAACAACCGACCCTATCAATCCTGACTATTGGTAAACAGAATAGAATGTGTTTAGAAAAGTAATCTTCCTTTCTTTGAGTTCTTAAAGCATACTTTGTATGACCTCATTTTTCCACGTTGTTTTTGCAATTCATTTACATCGGTGAAATACTTTTCAGTTTTGACAAAAGAACCGTACCTTCTGCACTGATCAGCAACAAAAATGAGTAAGCTCAACCATCTAGAGGGTTATCCCGATGATGAGTACTACATGGAGCGGATGAAGGAGATCCTAGAGGGCTATCCAAAGCTTGGTCCGTTGCAACATCCATCAAAGCTTATAGAACACGTTTACATCGGCAACCAAGACAACGCCGACAACATCGAGTTGATGCAGGCCTTGGAAATAACGCACGTTCTGAACGTGGCAGGGACCAGGACATTTGATCTGACCAGGTCGCCCTACCGCCCCGAAACCGGGATCGTTGGATTTCTGATGATGCCGGCCGAGGACTATGAAGAATTTGACATTATGCAGTACTTCATGGACGCTGCCATCTTCTTGGACAAAGTCAAGACGGCAGGCGGACGGGCGCTCGTGCACTGCAACATCGGAGTCAATCGCAGCGGGGCGATAGTTGCAGCGTACCTGATGGTCCATCAGAAGAGACCTTTGCTGAAGGTGATCGATGACCTCAAGTCGAAAAGGTCACTAATCCTGCAGAACGTAGGTTTTCGCCGCCAGTTGATTCGATTTGCACGCTGCCGGGGGCTACTGGATATAGTTGAGCCACCCCCAAAAAAAACCTCTCTGAGTGTAAATGGTTGTACCACAAACGGAATTAAAGAGGCGAAAACTGCTTCGAATCAGGAAAAGAGTGATGCTAAAAGTTTGACAAATGGAACCCCAAATGTAGCAGAAGAAGCAACGAAGGAGCCTGAAGAAGCAACGGCCAGAGGAACCAATGGTGCCAATCACTTTTCGAAAGAAACTACTGGGGACTCTACCCAAAGCTCCGGTAGTCCCGATGAACGAAAGCTTCCTCCTGTAGCAAGTTTCACGGGTGCAGGCAAGTATGCAGGGTATGAAAACGATTTGGGAAATTTTGACGAAAAAAGGGAACGGCCACAAGGCAAGCTTTCGTATTTAGAAGCCCCTGGCCCCGGAAGCTTTGAAGATAAAATTAAGTCTTACGACAAGATTTCTTATCTGGATCTTGGGAACTTTGATGAGAAAAGGGCGAGATTGTCTGAAAAAAATTTTGGTTTGGATCCTGCTGTCTCTCCTATACCCAGGATTTCCGTAAGAACGGAACATTTGCTGTCAAATGAGCCAGCAGCACTACTTCCGAGTATTAACGGTTATTACACCGACTACGATCTCCTTAGCCCTAAACTGTCGGCCTTGTCGCTGGAACTACCCCATGCTAGAGTTCCAAGTTTGGCACAGTCAGCATACAGCGCTGTTCATCATCTTCCCAGTGATTTTTCATATAAAAATCTGCCACTTGATTCGATTCGTGACTATTACCCAAGTCTCCGTGCCAAAGTGAGTCCGGCAACATCATCCCTTTCCCAACACATTTCTAGGGAGTCCTCTCTTTCGGACATGTCAAACAGCATATACGCTTCTCTTGAAGATGAACTGGGCGGTAGATCCAGACCATTTTTCGCACCCGTTTCAAGCTCCTACTACGAATACGACAGTTTTCCGAAAGACTACCCAACCGCTAGAACACTCACGGTCCCAACAAAATCGTTTTCCGCAGCCGACAAGTTTGTTTCGATCGTCAAGCCAAGATCCTATTACCAGAAACTTGTTTCACCAGTCCTCCCATATGCGCTGGACGATTTCGATGCTGAAGTAAATGGATTTGGCTTTGAGAGGTCCCCCTCAAACATAAGGCCTTTCTCTGGTGGCAAGGGAATGCTGTTCGTACCCTACTTGGCCAGCAGCAAGTCATCACCAAGTCTAAGGAACGGCTTCTCCTCTGACATTCTCTATCAACCAAGACCTTATGCCGACATGAGCTACAGCGTGTCACACAATACCTACGCCAGAAATGACCCATACAACAGGAGTTCACTGTCCGCCTTGGACAGCTGGAGCTCTTACGACTTTCCACAGCATACGAGCACCGGAGGTTATGTGCCATACCGGCCGCGTTCAAACTATCGGAATGTATTTGAATACGACGATGCGCTTGACGAGTATTCCGACCTTCTCGACGCTTCTCGTGGGAAGACGAATACCATCAGCGCTGTTGCAAAGAGTAGAGCGAGAGTTGGCCCAGTTTCTGGCTTCAGAAAAGCTTATAAATATTAGAAAATACCCAAACTGAAGACATGTTGTATCAGTATCAGTAAACGAATTACAAACTTTGTTTTAGGTAGTAGGGAAACTTGCCTGCAGTACGATTATTCTGTATGTTAATTGCAAATAATTTATATTGTCAACATTGGCATAGACTTTTTAGATTCTTAGCATGTGTGTTTCTGCATATCTAGTCAGCTGTAATGCTATAACATGCTAGGCAGAATTGTATTGCTATAACATGCTAGGCAGATTTGTTGGAATTCACAGCCCAAACTTGTGCAGTTTACCCAGGACTTAGGAAAGGATAGGAAATATTTATCAGTATTTCGTAAATTCTAGTCCTGAATGCGTGTAATTTAACTTACGTAACTTAGGTAAAAGCATCAATATGAAAATATTCATAATAAAGAAAATACTTAGCACAACTAAACCAGAACTAGGCGTGATTGAAAAGACGTTTTCTGGACCTAGCATATTTTACTTTTGGATATATTTGACTTAGCAGATTTGTGAATTTCAGTAACATCAAACAGGAAAAATTTTCAGCACATGTTCAGCGTGCACACGAAACTTTGGACTCTACATGTCCGGCAACCCAGCTGTTAAGCTCAACCAAATGGAATCTTTCCTAACTGCTTTAGTTTCTAAATTATCTGATAAAATATAAATAAGACACATGAAGCGACTGTTATGCAAGAGCCGTGTGATATGATATGCTTACGTTTTAAAAATTGTACCAATTCTGCATGTGTTGAAGCCTTGTTTTTGGGTACCACAAGATAGAGAGACAACACCAGAGAACATTACCTAGCCCTGACTTAACAGGTACTTGACATGCACGAACGTTACCATCTAAGAACTTGCTTCTTCTGCTCTGTTTGTGATTATCGATGAAATCAAATGTTCTCTTGAAATGTGTAGTTTGTGCCCCTTATAGTAATTTGATCCGTGTTGGCGTTCAGATGTTTATTTCAACGTAGATGGTTTTCAGAATAGCACACCCAGGCAAGCTAACACCTGTTTGAAACAGACTGATTTTTAATTTTTGTGTTTGTTAAGAATCCGCTTGTACCTACTGGATGACCAATGACTATGTTCATGTTTCCAAGACTGTACATTCTGTCTCAACTAGTAGATCTTGCACTGTAAAAGCTGGGGAAAAAGCGGCCACGTTCTGGAAGCTTAAATTTTGGAAGTACAAATAAAATATCAAAGCAAAAGAAAGAACGCTTTAGGAACTTCTTTAAAAATCTGTAGTACAATTTTTCCCTAGGAACTTTTACAAAATCTGTAGTAAAATTTTTCCTGTCTTCTTATCTTACCAAATTTAGAAACATGGTCTCCTGTAGGCAGTTATTATTAACACATTATTAACCCAATTAAAATTCGTTCACAATGTCTTGTTTTCTTTACTCAACAGTTGTTCAATTGTTTTTAAATTATTACCACATTACAAGTACAATACACTGGTACACCAGTCATCCAGTGGTAAGATTCTTTTAGCAATATTTTAAAATGTCTTAATTGACTCGAGTTGTATTCGATGAATTCCTACCACATGGCCTCATTAAACAGCCTTAGACATGGTGTAATTTGCAAAATGCAAGCTTCATGAAAGAGTATTCGGTAATAATACAAAGCTTGCCCTGAGCTTCAAGAATACAAGACTTAACTTGGTACAATTAAATGCAATCTTTAACACCGAAAATCAGTAGTAATTAGTTTAGACATGTAGTTCATCATTAAAATCCAAGCACTAAACGCTGCTCAGCATATGAAATCTTTAAAACAGCAAGACTTTCTCAAACACAAAGCTCCAAAACGAAATTTAATTCTGCCACAGTTACACTGCCATTAGGATTTTTGTATTGCTATATAACGCAAAAGATCCAAGCAGTCATCAACTTCTGCGTTTTCATGATCGTGCTTTTTGTCCTCGACCCTTATGGCGTTGTTCAGCGTTTGGCACGATTCTTCAGTTGCACCGGCATCGCTTTCATCGTGATTTGTGTCACTCGACTCCAAAGCGTCTGAATCGCCATCGGCGTTTTCTTCGTCACCAGATGATGCCTCATCTCTCTGAACACTCTGAACTTTGGGAAACTGGGAGCAACTGTTGGTGGCGTCAAGCTGACTTCCTTTGATTCTCTCATTGACGTTCAGGGCACATCCATCTTCAAGTATCTGAATCGTTATGCGAGCGATGTTGCGTGCGTCAGCAATTCCGGAATGCTGCTGCCCTTCAAACGCAAGTCCAAAGCATTCAAGCATTGTCAAAACACTTGCCTTTTTTGTCCGGTATTTGTTGCAGAAAGCCTTTCGAATGTTGATCCACTTTCTTGCCCATTTCGGAAACTCGATAGCAGACGTCAGACACTGCAGATACATGAAGCGAGACATGTCCCACGGCCTACAGCAAACCACAACCAAATTACTAAATGGTCCTTCTGGCTGACAAACAATCAATCAATCAATCAATCAATCAACTCTTTTACTGATCCAAAATGAAACATATCAGGTTTCATATCAGGCAGTGAAATGGATGGAAACAAACAAGCAAGCATATTGAAAAAGCTACATAAAATATTGTTTACTTATGATGAAAACCAAATGATACAAGATAGAATGACAAGTAAAATAACCAGACATGTAGATATATATCCTTTAAAAATTGCTGTCTACATCATGGCCCGTACATGGGGACCTTAAATGGTGTGGTGCCTATTCAAATGGACAGCGGTGGTAAAGGATATCACCCGATCAATTCATTGAAAAATTAGCAGCGTCAAGGCCATACAGTCGTTTTAGAAAAACGTGTATGCTCACACGCATGTTTTACGTTTACTGTGCAATCACAACAGAAAATCACATAACAAAACTCATCTCAAAAACATAAGGTGAGATTCTCCCAGTCAAAACAACTATAGGAAAAGGTAGGACTTTCTAAACCATTTGAGAGCAATGACTCTCATCTGCAATGGCTTAACGGCACTATAGAAGTCATTAGATGTGATTAATGGCTTACCCATCTGTGACAACGGCATATTTGTTGACAGAACCAAGCTGATGGGTTTCCATCCATTTCTCTGCCTGCTGCAGAACTTCTGGAAACGATGGAGCTGCGTCGACCTGATTCTAGAAATAACACAACTTCATCAGTTCACAACTTCATCAGTTCACAACAAACCACAAGGCCTTTCCTTCTTTCGACCAGTACAAAAATTCCTTTTATTAATCTATTTCCATCTGGAAACTTTAATAGCACAATTATCGTAACAAAGAAGGTGCATCAATGGTTGCTTTTAAGTTCATTAGTTAATTATCTAGGTACTTAATATGGCACCTTTTGGGTACCTCACAGAAGCACTCATTTCCCTCTCTTAGGCCCTTCAGCTGGCCATGGATGAATCCCGAGGTTCTGGACGTGAGGCCAGTGCATCTCAGGAATTGCCATTCACTACCCAGCTCAAACCATACCAAATTCTGCTTGGTGACAGAGGTATGTGTCCAAACAACTTGACCAGGGTTGTTTATAAAACAGAGTTCCCTCAGCAGGTTCAAAACCACAACTGTTAGGTCACAGACCCAGTATCCTAACTGCATAGAACCACCACATCACACACAAATGGACAGATCGCTACAAGAAGAAGCTAGAGAAGCTCATAAAATCATCCCCACATTACAATAACAAGATATTTCAATCGTCTTATGATGAGAAATGAACAGCATAAAGTGGAATCCAAAGCTGGTACAATAACAATAGGTGAATACTTATGCATGAGGAACATTTTGTACATGCGTTCACAAGCGCCGTCAGAGTTAGAGAAGTTCTGCACCTATGCAGGTAAATATGGCAGGCAGTATTGTATTCTACTAAAAATATATCTGTTATCAGTACCTGTGTGATGCCTGTCAACTCAGTACAGAAAGCAGACAAATGTGGATTGACTGTGGGCCGTACGAAGGAGTGAAACTCGTCAACCTACAAAGATTAAAAAAGGAATTTAAAAAATTGAGATTCTCTGTTGGTGATCGCTGATTGCTCCGATTGCTGACTGATCAGTATGGTGTGTACAGGTTCAATGCTTTTCATTTCCTAAAATGTAACATTTAAAAATACTTCAACTTTTCAATCTACCTTATGGCACATCTTTTTATATCAATTCGATTGCCACATACGCAGAGCCTTTGAGAAATTCTTAAAAGGTGCTACAAAAATGCTTTCACAATACATACACACACATACATACACACAAACATACACACACATACATACACATGCATACATACATACACACATATATTACATAACTACATACAATGAAAATTTTGAAAAACTAACCACAACTTGATTTACTGTGTCCAAGAGGACAATAGGAAACTCAATAATTTCGTGCGGGTAATTGGTCGTCTCTCTATCGCACGTCGCTTCAAAATCAATCACGAGAAAGTGACTGTAACGAGGTGTGGTTGGACTGTTGACCCTCACTTTGGCGATCGCAAGATTCTTTCGTTTGTAGTAGTTCTTGAGTCGTTTCTTCAGAACTTCTTTTGAGCCGCTGAAACGACAAACTACACTGACCTTAGTCGACCTTGTGTGTCGTGATTTAAGCTGGCACTTTTACCTAAGACACAGGGCAGTGCTAGTCTGGTGCTCAGGGATTTAAATTCCTACCAAGACAGAAGGATTTCAAAATTTTCATTCCACTAGCACCACCTAGCAAACTTGTCTATTAAAGGTGAGTAAATCAACCAAGCACTGTTGGTGGAAAGACTGGGCAGCAAGGGAGAGGACTGGTCACCCAATCTCATACACCGAGTCACTAATGATTCACAGCTATGGCTGCCTGGGCAAATCATGCGTTCTTGTCCACTGGAATCCAAGTTAAGTCGAATCCGAGTGATTTTCATTGAATAACCGTCTAAAGAATTTTCTCCACAACTGCGCATTCAAAGCAGCAGACTGTCACACCTCCTGTGACTTATTTAACAATTATTAAGTGTTACCAACTATTTATTATATATTAATTAATTATATATTTATTAATACACACCGCATATCGAGATGCAGTTGGGATAATTTTTCACCCATCTGTTGTTTTGTCATCTTGTTGATTTCTCCGTTAATAATAGCCAATTTTTTATAGACTGGGTGATCAAAAGGACCGTTTGAGCCATCACAGGAACTCTGGTTTCCTTGTGCTTCCTGTCCTGCTGCGATCTCAGCCATCTTCAGTGCTTCAATGGAATAGGAAACTTCTGCACATAAGAAACCAAAAATTTTACTTCATAGTTTTATCATAACGCCCAAGACATCAGTTGATGGTTGCTTCAGATCAAAATCCCAATCCAAAACCATAATTGCCTTTGGCAATCCTGGTGGGCACAATACTACAACAATCCTTCCGGGAAATCGTATCATATCTGATAGATGGCGTGCTTATTCCAATCTGGTGAAAGTTAGAAAGCGGCATTTTGATGCATTTCTCAACTGATATCATTATCAGTATTTTGAAAAGCTTTTGTTACTGTTACTTACTGATTACACACCGACTAATGTTGAGAGGCCAAGTATAAGTGTCCAGTTCGTTCGCGAAGCTGAAGGTCTCCGCTGGCTAAATGTACTTGTAAGATGTGTTCAACTTATATTTCGATTTTCGGGAAAAGACTGCCGTGTGGGAAAACGAGTCGGCACCAACCACTGATAGCAAACAGCGTATCCAAAGCCCTAATTATTTGTCGTGAAACAACTTCGTTTTAATTATTAATTTTAAAAGCAAAGAGTTTCTTTTCACTCTTCAACCAAACGCATAAACAAGTTTAAAACATTAAAAGTAAATGCCCATGAATCACAGTGAACATAACGACCACGACTTTGCTTACTGACATCAGCTTGCCCGCTTCGAAAACAATGAAAATATTTGAAAGTCAGCCTAGATAAGGGTGATTCTTTAAAACACTACTTCCGTTTTACAACGCAATGTTAACAATAATTTCAATGGAAATTAAATGTATTTTAAAATTCTGTAGCAATAATTGTAATTGACGGATTCAGTAAATTTGAGTACTAGATTCTGAAACATCCTTTTACACCATGATTTAGAAATGAATGAAGTTATATATTAAAATAATGGAAATCACGCCTTTTGCAAGAGAAAGGTGACTGAATCAACAAGCTTTTATCAAAGATCTTAGAGTCTTAGTATACGACTCTAAGATCTTTGCTTTTATTACTGACGATCGTGATTATAATTCAGAGATTTGTATCTCATGCTAGAATGGTCCACACAGTGAGCAAAAGGTTTGCTGACTAAAATGGCAGCAGCGATGAAGTATGTCATCAGAAAAATCGTCAATAAGAGCAAATCAACGTTATACTGTCGCAGCATAATTTAACGCGAACATTCTTTCATGCATTCATTTACAATCTAATCTATACGCTGAAGGAAACCTACTTTGTAGGCTACTTACTTGCTTGCTCACTTATTTACTTACTTCCTTACAGAAAGTACTTAGTTGTCACGAGCAACGAACCACGCCGCAACCGCCTCGTCTGCGAACGTTTGGCCAAACATCAGTTTAAAACATTTTGGCCCAAAATAAAAGTAGTTTTCTTTGTATAATTATCCATATTTTAATCAAAGTTGTGTTTGCTGGCCTATAGACGTTCATTCGGCATTCATAGCAGTAAACCTTTGAACTAGTTTGTTTCCTTAAGATTTCTGTTTAATTCGTGTGTTATGATGATCATAACTGCATCTTGTTAGAAAATGGATTCAAATATAAGGAAACTTATTGGACTGGCCCAGAGCAAAGATGGTGAGTTTTCTGTTTAAAATATTTTAAATACGTATCTGTTGCAACCGTTGGCATAAATTAAAGTATTCGCGGTTAAATGTAAAATGTATTGGTTTTATATAGCGAAGGTATGGCCTCGACCCTGCTAATTTTGCAATGAATTTATCAGGCACCGCTGCCCGTTTAAGGTCCCCGTGGACGGACCGTACTAGCCCGAGATTTAAATATCTGAAATAAGCCTCGACCGGGACGCGAACCTGGGATCCTCAGGCACAGAGGGTCCTTGGCGTACGCACTTGGCGATGTAGCCAACTAGGCCTCTTCGCCCGTAGCTCATACTACCTCTTCACTTTAGGGGTAAATTAGTTTGCGAGATAATGAAAGTTGTTTAATAAGCCGAAGACCATACCTCAGTTAAGAAGTTGGCTGGTGAATGTAGGTGGATTTATAACCAAGACGATGACAAGCCTAACTCGGCCTGATACAGATCTGTAAAATGTAATATCTGGTATGGTCTTCTGCTAGGGCTGCGTCTTGTTCGGGCTATGGCCGACGTGCCGCCTGGATCAGACCTTGGTTATGAACCCCAAATCTATGAGTGTATTTCTGAGATTTGAAAATCAGATGATGCTTGAAGGGATGAATGAGTGAATGAATGGATGAATGAATGAATTATTAAGTCTGGTCTTACTACTGCATTTCTCGTTTCAGAGCATCAGGCTAAGGAACACTTGCGCAAAGCATATCTACAGATAAAGTCAGTGTCCGAAAAGCAGATCGCCTCTGATGGACCAGAACCTTTGGGCAAAGATCTTGCAGTTTTGTGTGCAGAAACCGCTTACCAAGTAAATATTACACTACTAAGTTAAGACTAATTTTTACTAGTAATGATGCAAATGCTATGGAGGAGTGACTGAATGATGACAGATTGGGCATTTGTGTAAGAGGATATTGATTTTGAATAGAGGTGGATCCTGAGGGGTTTCTTCCCATCTGAGTTTTGGGGGCATGGCCAGATTGGCCCTCTTTGGCTTTTGGGTTAGGGTTAGGGTTAGGGTTAGGGTTATCTGCTCCTTGTCTTCGATAGAATTTGTGGTCTTGTTGCTTCTTTTGATTTAATTTTGGGTTGCAGCTTCAGGGGAGTTTTGATGGGGCATGTGATCATGTGTGTTACCTTACCTTATCTTACCTTACCTTACATTACCTTGCCCTACCTTACCTTACCTCACTTTGCCTTGTTTACAAGTCTGTATCATGCTTTATTTAGCCAGTCTTTGTCAAGCTGCAAACCTCTCAGCTATATAAGGTCAGGTCATTTCAGGTCACAGTCTGGTCAGATAATCAAAATTTTAATACCTGCCTCAATGAAAATCAGTCCTGAGTCTTAACCACTGGGATGATAACCATTGGGCAGGAAAAATCTGCACAGGGGTAAGGATGGAAGGAAAGTGTGTGTTCAATGGGATGTAGTCTGGACCATTTGGGGAAGAGCTTTGTTCCCATTCTTCCCCCACAAAACACACCCTTTTTCACACAAGCATGGTAGTTGGTGTTTGAAGAATATTCACCTAAAGCCCCAAACAACAAAACCTGGACAACGACAAGAACGCATGTGGAGGTTGTCAGTGTTGGCCTCAATGTATCTGTTTCTACTTGTTTACCCACCGTAGCCTGACTTTTGATTTTCCTGACCCATCAATTCTCCAGTAGATTACAATTTAGGATAAGATTTCACTTGAAGTGACCATCGATTGATGCCTCATGCATTATGCTGTTGACGCTCTAGGAATCATTAGATTAGATTAGATTTGATAAATCATTTGTCATGTTTCAGATCGGTGAGCCAGAGATTGCCTGTGACTGTCTGTCGATTTACTTTAAGAGGACACCCCCTGTTGACCAGTTTTTATGCCGTGCCTACATTTGCCAAGGACAACTGAATGCGCCGGAGATGGCAGACGACACGGTTTGTGCTTTCAGTCCTCTGCGTTGCCCCCTTGTGTAAATATAGGGCTTAAGAACCTAAGAAAGAAAAATTGTAAAAAAATTTAAAATTGTAGATGTTTTTCTATGGTGACTGCATGGCCTCGACCCTATTGGGTGAGATTCTTCACCACCGCTAGACGCCATTTAATTGCATGGACCATGCTAGCCTGAGATTCAAATCTCTGAAATAAGGCAATAATCAATTGAAATAATCAGCTCATCATAAGATTAGGCCTACATCGTTGTCCTTCATGGCTAAGAAGATTTGTTGCTCTCTTTCTATGTTTGAGATGATATTTTCAGTTTTGATGCGAGCTTTAACTTTAACCTGTTCTTAATGATTTGTGGTGTATTTTATGCAGGATAAGTTGAACAAAGCCGTGAGTTACTTACTAAAGGCAGTTGACGTAGCTAAGCAGAAACCAAGGTAAATATTTTCCTGTTAATACTTTTAATTTCATTCATTAATATTGCAATAACAGTGCTCTGTTTAAAAGTACCAGTACTTTGTTTTTAATTACTGGTACTCTTTTAAATCACTGGTACTCTGTTTTAAATCACTGATACTCTGTTTTAAATCACCGGTACTCTGTTTTAAATTACACTCTTTTAAATCACTGGTACTCTGTTTTAAATCACTGGTACTCTGTTTTAAATCACTGGTACTCTGTTTTAAATCACCGGTACTCTGTTTTAAATCACTGGTACTCTGTTTTAAATCACCATTGTACTAAAAGCATGAAAGCCCATCAAAAATGTGCTCTAGACTAAAACCAGTATTGTGGCAGCATCTGCTAAATCCTGATGATATTAATATCAGTGCACATTTTTCAGCTTCTACTGAATAAATGCTAATCTAGCATTTGAATAAACTAACAGACTTGCTTAGGTTTTACTGTTACTGTACTAAGCTGATGATACTTTACAGCCCCGTTTCCAACCTTTTACCGTGGGGAAACTCCTGAAATAAATTTTTATAGGAACCCTTACCTACAGGCCAGTAAAATTGACAGGGAATAGCACAATTCAATATCTGCTGTTTGTGTCAAAATAAAGTTTACTTAAATATCAAATTGATGTTCACATCCAAAGGCAAATTGGAGTTCACTTTCACTGTGATATTTGGATTTGTTTATTTTGCACAAATGTTGAATTTTGGCAAAATTCTTTTCAAATTCTCGCTGTTGCTTCTTGCCCTAGGGTTCCACAGATCCCAGCTTTTCTGAACGCAAGCATTTAACAAAGTAACAGCATTTATGGTATACAATACACCATACACACCATTTATGGTATATGATACCATATTATTAGAAATTACCTTTGTTAAGTTAAGCTGTGTTTGTGTTCTAGGTACCATTTTCTGGTTTTCAATGCATCGGTCATCTACTGGCAACTATGTCGTCCTCTTCTGAAACCCAACTATCGCCGTCATCTGTCATCTAGCCTGCCAGCAATTGTAAAGGCTTTGGATGATACGAATGATGCAGACTACGAATGGAGAGCAGAGCTCAAGATGTAAAGATACCGCGAGGAAATTTCCCCACTGATAAGAATAATAACTTTTGCTATAGACACTTGGGTAGCATAGCTTTTCAAAATTTTGCAATGGCTCAACACGTGCTTAATTTTTAGCAGAGACTCCAAAACGCAGGGGCCCCTAAACTCTGAGGCCTCGGTTTGCCAAGATCCCAAAACTCCCAAGTCTCCCAAAACTCCCAAGTCTCCCAAAACTCCCAAGTCTCCCAAAACTCCCAAGTCTCCCAAAACTCCCAAGTCTTCCAAAACTCCCAAGTCTTCCAAAACTCCCAAGTCTTCCAAAACTCCCAAGTCTCCCAAAACTCCCAAGTCTTCCAAAACTCCCAAGTCTCCCAAAACACCAGTGTCGTAATTTCATGCTTCTCTTTTAGTAGGATAATTGTATGTTTATTTATGTATCTGAACATTTATATAGCGCCTTTTACACCTCACAAAGGTGATGAATGGAGTGTATGTCGTAAGTGAAGATTGCAGGTTTGCATTTGAGCAAGAAGATTCTTCAACCTCAGGACCACCCCTCTGATAACTATTATTAACAGAGGCATTTACAATACGAGCACTTACCTTATGTTACATTACCGTATTATTCCTCCTGCTGACAATTTAACACGTAAATGTTTTGTTATTAGGATGTTGTATGCATATTAAGTTTTCTCGTGTTCTTAAATACTTGTGAACCGATGTGCGATTAGCTATTGGTTAATAAAGAATATACTTACTTACTTACACTAATGGTCTGTGTGAATTCTTTATCAGAGCCCTTATCGAAAGCTACTTGGATGCTGATAGGAAATCTGAGGCAGCTCGTTTCGCCCAGAAAACCGTTGACTTCGTTCAGAAGAACGTCCCTCACATGAGCAAGAGGATCTTTGGCCTTATGGTAATTTAAGATACATTTTGTAATCGTAAATCTTAATCGTAAACTCAAGATTTCTACAGCGCCCAACGAAAGCCATGTCACAGGGACCAGCTTACTCACAGGCGCTCAGTCAAAACAAAATCGATAGGCAAAAGGGTTTGGTTCCAGGTCAAGATCCAAGTCGGGTAGAGAGGCTGCGTGGCAGCTACGGTGGGTGGTGTTTGGGATTGGAGCAGAGAGAGAGAGATAAGAGGAAGAAAGGTTGTCAGGATAGGATCTGTGAAAGAGGAATGTTGAGTATTTACACAAATTGTTGTTTTTGCAGATATTACACAATCTGAGTGATGCCGTCGAGAAAACGACGAAGAAACTGCCTGAAATGAGCATCTACTACAAGATCTGTGTTCTCAAAAGGTCGGCCGATCAAATGATCTGTGATTTAAACTCATTTAATAATTTCTGTTGCTTTACAGTTCTGCCTGTTGATTTGCCGCTGTGTCTGCACGTCAGCCAAAAGATAATCTTTCAACTTGACTACCTCTACTAGAAAGCCTATTGTTATTATCTTTTTAGTTATATAGCACCACTATCATGATCATAAACTTGAGGTTTCTACAGCGCCCAACGAAAGCTAAGTCACCACAACCAGCTTATTCACAGGCGCTCAGTCAAACAAAATCGATTGGCAAGAAGGGTTCGGTTCCAGGTCAAGATGCAAAAGCCAGGCAGGCAGTCAGTCAGTCGGCTATGTTGGTGGTGTTTGGAATTGTCCGATTACTCAGCATCAAGCTTAATTGTAATTGTACATCACTGTAATTGTAATTGTTACAGCAATAACTTACGTAGCATCATAGGTAGCGAGCATTGCAAGTAGTTACCTGCTCTACAACATCAGTTGCCAGCGAGCTACTTTCGGGATGCTTTACATTGTCAGTTGTCAGCACAAGTGCCACTTGTAAAGATTGCCCTGAATAATAATTTAGATTGTTTGAATATGAGCAGATCAGATTCGATTAGGACAGTGAATAACAGTTGTTTTATGCTGACCAGGGCGCTTGAACGGAACAGTGCAGATGTCAACGTTGCCGAAGAAATGAACAGAATCATGGCCGACCTTAACAGTTTGAACATGAAGCCGATTCCGCCAAGTCGAGCAAAGCCAGCTGGAGATAGGCAAGTTGTTTTAGTTCGATGAAGTAGATGGCTTGAATTTCTTTCAAAGTTCCATTGTTATTGCTAAGTTTATTGAACACTATGATGGTTCAGTGGTTAGTGTAGGTGACTGTCAAAACAGAGGTCAAGGTTCAAACCCACACCAGAGCAGAAAGATATATCAAGGTTTCTGTAACACTAGCGCCCCCTGTCTGATGAGTATGCTGTCGGTAGTTAGATCGTGTGGTGAGGGAGAGCACTGGCCATTGATGCTCATATGCCGAGGCCAAGAAATGAAATCGCTAACACTTCTTTCACGTGAATGCCTCTGACAATGTAAGCTTAAGGAACTCCTTCTTGTAGCTGAACATCTAGTAATATTACAGTTTTACAGTAAGTCCCAGGCATTTGAATTGGAAACAAAGGTTGAAATCAAAGTCACCACTGGTTCTGCTGTTAAGGTTCCATGTAGCTACACTCCCTTTTTCTCAAAACTGAAAACATTCCTCTTTCACAGATCATGTCCTGACTCCTTCTTATCTCTTTTTCCGCCCCAATCCCAAACATCACCCACCCACCGTAGCTGCCACACTGTCTCTGCCTGACTTTTGGCTCTTGACCTTGAACCGAACCCTTTTGCCTATCGATTTGGTTTTGACTGAGCGCCTGTGAATAAGCTGGTCCCCGTGACATGGCTTTCATTGGGCGCTGTAGAAATGTCAAGATTACAATTACGATTACAAGTAGCAACAGGTGGCAACGTATGTTACACGTAAGAATTTCATTTAACCAAGGTGCGGTTGCTGGTTCCAACAGTTTGTGAATTTTGGTGAATGAGGTGTCACAAACGTTTATGTTGCTTATCACCAGTGCTTGTGAAACATATAACCAGCTGATGCCTTTTGTTATTACAGTTATCTTTATCCATGGCAAAAGAAACAATAAATTGTGAAATACATGATTATGTTTTGAATTTTTTTAGCCAAGTTAGAAATCGCGTGAAAGAACAGAGTGAGGAGAAGGTTGGAACACTTGCAAGGTTCGTAAATGTAAATGTAAATGTAAAAGTAAATGTACATGTTTTTCTATAGCGACCGTATGGCCTCGACCCTCCTCATTTTTCAATGAATTTATCAGGTGAGATCCTTCACCACCGCTGCCCATTTGAATGATTGCCACGTCATTTAAGGTCCTGTACAGATTGTGCTAACCTGAGATTCAAATCTCTGACATTGGCCACGACCGAATATGAATGAATTATAATAATGAAAAATAGATAACGGTTACTTCAAATCGTCAAAGCTTCAAATTATGGTATGAATAGATTAGTTTGGTAAATAGATTAGACAGGGTTATGGTTAATGTTATGGTTATGGTTTGTGGTTAGGTATATGGTTAGGGTTATGGTATATGGTTAGGTATATGGTTATGGTATGTGGTTAGGTATGTGGTTAGGGTTATGGTTATGGTATATGTTTAGGTATATGGTTAGGGTTATGGTTATGGTAGGGTTAGGACTAGGTAGGGTATATTAGTTGGATTTTGTGGATTTTTATTAAGGGTGGACCGTGGAGGTTGTTATTATGAAACTCCTTTTTCAAAAGAGTAAGTGCAAAGTTTTGTGTTGTTTTTAGAACATATTTACTCAGCAACTAATAGATTTTTGTTGATGTGTTCAGGCCTTTTCTTCTGCTTGAGTTAGGGAGGTTGGCAATTGAACACTGTCACGTGGATATTGGAGTGTCCTGTGTGGAGGCGTTGAAAGATGTCTTGGCTTCAGTGAAAGTGAGTTTTCGAACCGCATATTGTTTTTGATTATCTAGGAAGTTTCAAGTGGAAATAAGGTTTGTGTTTGTGTGTCTTTGTCCGATTTCCTCGCTCAGCCAATGGACATATGGCATGTTAACAAATGTCTTACTTACTTACTTCCTTTTCCTGTTCTTGTGTGACAAAACGTGAAATGATTGCATGAATGTATGTACATGTACATATATATATATATGTACAGTATGTATGTATTTATGAATGTAGCTGATTAAGAGATTTGATTAGATTTGTTGTTTTATGCATTTTATTGTTACTTATTATAGTCTGTTTATTTTGTGTGTTATATTATGAGATATTTAACTCATTTTGTTGGTCTGAATTCTTATCTGTAGGATTTGCTATTGTGTTTTTTTGCAGTTCACATGATATGAGGTTAAAGTTGTTTGCATTGTTGCATGTTGTGACAGAATCCTGGATTCTTCTGTGAAGTGGAGTTCCTTAAGAGTCAGGTGATGGTGGCTCAGTTGGGCGGTCATTGCGAATCCTATCAGAAGTCGGCAGTTGATGTAAGAAATTTTATTAACATTTTGAACTGACCTGGTTAGCTACACTGGTTAAAGCATACGTGAAGGCCCCTCACTTGACCTGACACACATTGACGTCACAATGGTATCACAGCTGACCTGGTAAGCTACATTGGTTAACGCTTACGTAAAGGTGCCTCTGTGTGTGAGGATGCCTGTTCATGTCCCAGTTGTGGCTTATTTCAGATATTTGAATCTCGGGATAGCACGGTCCATACAAGGGGACCTTAAATGGCATTGTACCCATTCAGATGGGCAGTGGTGGTGAAGGATCCCACCCAATTAATTCATTGAAAAATGAGCAGGGTCGAGGCCATATGGCCTCTGTAGAAAAACATTTACATTTACACTACGCTAAACTGTACAGTAGTCTACAATACAAGAAATGACACGAGGTCCCAGTAGACTGCAAGGGTTGGATTCGTTTTGTTTCTGTAGGTTCGGTTGGAGGCGATTAGCAAATGTACAGAAGCACTTCTGAGTGCCATTCGATTGAACGATCCGGGCATCATCCAGGCTGGGTGTGTCACCCAGTGGAATTTGTGCCTTCCTCTTCTGCAGCCGAACCTGAGGAAACACGTGAGACGTCCACTGACGATCGTGGCTGAGGCGCTTGAGAAGATCAACAGGTCATTTGCTGGTCATTTAGCACATCTTGGTCTATCGGAATTCGACCCATTTCCTATCGGAATTCGACCCGGCTCATGTCAGAATTCGACCCGGTTCCTATTGGAATTCGACCCGGTTCCTATTGGAATTTGACCCGGTTCCTATTGGAATTCGACCCGGTTCCTATTGGAATTCGACTCGGTTCCTATTGGAATTTAACATGGTTCCTGCTGGAATTCGACATGGTTCCTACTGGAATTTAACATGGTTCCTGCTGGAATTCGATGCCGTTCCTATTGGAATTTGACCCAACTCCTATCGGAATTTGACCCAACTCCTATCGGAATTTGACCCAACTCCTATCGAATTCGGCAATGGTTTATGATTTTTGACTGTGATTTTGACTTGATGCGACCATCGACTGATGCTCTCTTCTTGGCCGCTAATTGAGAGATATTCCTGCGACACCCAGAACACCCGAAGGCCATTATGATAATGTCACTATAGAAGTCTTTAGATTGGATTAGATTATGAGCCAAATACATTGATTTTTTTAGCAATACTGTGGAAAACTCCTTTGTGGTACCTCTATTTATCTATTTGTATTATCTGCATTTAAACTTAAATTACTTTTAATTTATCATTTAAATTTTGATTATTTAGTTTAATTATTTAATTTTTGATTATATATTTTATATACAGCACTTGTTAAGCATGCAAGGTCAATAAATCTGAATCTGAGGCACTAGAAAAGTGTGTGCATCCAGGGTCAGTATACTGAGTCCATTCATCAGGCTCAAACTGACAATCGTTGGATTATATATTTGACACACTACCAAACAGACCACCACGCCTCACTTACAATAATATCAGTATACAACAAATAAAATAGTATATATATATATATATATATATATATATATATATATATATATATATCATATATATATATATATATATATACACACACAATAATATTGTGTTTCTTGTAGTCTGATGGTCGATTTACGATGTCTGCTTCATACGGAGTTGGCAAAGTGTGAAGAGGATGAAGAACAGCTCGCAGTGGCAATTGAACATGTCCAGAAAGTACGTGACAGTCTCATAATTATGTATCTGTGACACTGTGACCCATTTTCTAAGAGGCTTATCCTACGTAGCCTGTTGTGCTGTCTCTGTGACCTGTTGACTCTCAACTGATTAGAGGAGAGGGATTGTGATTAAGGATTATACTTGCATATATTTATACTTATTTTTAGTTATACTTATTTATTTTATTTATACTTATTATTTATACTTGTATGTTATGATAATGGCGTTACAGCAGTTTGCAGATGAGATTTTTTACGTTGACTGTAGTCCTATGCAAACCTTTGTTAATTTACTCAAATGTTTGTTCTCTACACAAGTGTTTGTTACTTTACACAAACCTTTGTGGATATAGGACTTTAGACTTTTCTATGTCACACAAATCTTTGTTACTTTACACACAGAGCTGAACCCTTCCTGCCTGTCGATTCTGTTTTGACTGAGCGCCTGTGAATAAACTGATTTCCGCGTTTTAGCTTTCATCGGACGCTGTAGAGATCTTGATATTACGATTACGATTATGATCATGTCTTTGTTACGTTGTTGACTGTGTGTTAGGCACTGAGGCTTGACGATGGCCAGGTGTATCAGGAGGGTCTCCAAGTCTTCCTCCATCGTCTTCAGATGTGCATTCAGCTTTATGAGCAGCCACAGCGTGACGAAGATGTTGCCGCCATGATCATAGAACAGGTACTTAACTCACCTGCACATGTGACACTGTATTGTGATTGCATCAAAACATTTATTGAGCACCGTTTTAAGATTTTTTCTGAAGTGCTCTGTGCATGACTATCAGTCAGATGTAATATAATGTGTTAAGAAAAATAATAATTCATAATTATCAACTTCTATTGTGCCAGTGTCTAATGCACAGGGCCTCGAACGACGATGGTACGAAAACCAAGCAGTAGTCAGGTCAAGACCCAGAAAGTCAGTCCAAAAAGGATCAATTTTATGAATAAATTTTGTGAATAAATGAATTAGAATATGTTCATGGCTGTCTCAGAATACCAACTCAGGCTCAATCAAAGATCATTTATATCTCAGGTTTTTTAAATAAATAAATTAAAATATGTTTTTGGCTGTCTGTCCCCTTGACAAAGCGTCTTTGGACAACCCTGCTGACTTGACGAAGCGCTCGTGAATTAGCTGGTGCCCTGCACTTAGCTTTTAAGTAGAGCTTTATAAATTTTGAGTTGTCTTGAAATACCAAATTGGGCACAAAGAGGATTTTGTTCTGTATCAAATATTGTTTAGTGAGTTAGCATTAGGAGCCAAGTCTTGTAACATTTTACCTGGCTCTTGTGCTGTTCCTGTCGGCTTACTACTGTTGCTGCTGTGACATCTTCACAAATTCAGTTAAATGTGATGTTCCGTTATTTCTTAAATAAGTAACTGAATGAAATTATGTTCTTGGCAGGCTCGAAGTACGAACTCAGGCACAACTCTTATGAAGAGGTCTCATCTCGTTAAGGCTGGTCAGGCTCTTGCTCCCGAGGACTTCCTGCTTGTTCTTGACAGTGAAGGCCATGACAAAGGTTAGGGTCAAGGTCATTTGAGTATTTAAGGTTTGGGTCTTTTCTGTTTATGAAATGTGTAACGGATAACATGAATTCTGTTACAGTTTGTTTTGAACTTGCCTTTGTAAATCTGTAGCATATTTACAGAGAGTTTTCAGATTATTTCGAAGGTTCATATTCGATCGAATGAATCAATTACTTTTTATTATAATTAGTTAATGAGTTGTTGATTACTGAAACCTTTTTGTTGCTTCAAAGTGTTTTGAGTGCTAATTTGTTTAGTCCAAGTCAGAATTAGTTGGGTTACTGATGCCTATATTAATATCTTGAATCTTGGATCTTGATCGAATTTGTTGTGGCTGAGCGCCTGTGAATAAGCTGGTTCCAGCGACTTAGACTTCACATGGCACTGCAGAAATCTCAAATTTACACCTTGAAGTATTTTTCTGCACTTGCAGGGATTTGAACTCCCAACCACTTGTTTGACAGTCCAGCATGCTAACCAGTAGACTGTCATGCATCCAGTCTCATCCACTGATCAGATGAATTGATTTTTTACATGTTTGCAGATATTAATTCGATCAAAGACGTTGAGATTAGAATCAAGGAGTTGTCAGAGAAAGCAAAGCGCTTTGTCGCCTGCGTGCAGAAGGCTGACGGACATCTGCAAAGACTGGGTAACAAGAACGACAAAGAACGGTGATTAGCAGCATAGAGTTCTTTGCAAATTGATTATATATCAGTCGTATGAAATCAAATGCTCACAAGAAATCTACATATCAGGACACAACATTGATTCCACATTACATTGTATTGTATTGTATAGGTCAATTTATATAGTGACTGTTACTGAACAAACTACTCAAGGGACTCCTGAGGTGGGATGCAAGAGGTTAGGCGTTCAGGGCAAACCTTAAGACTCGTCGTAACTCTCTTCCGGCATCTGTCTGTTCTGCTCGATCTGTTTCTGGTTTCAACTTGAGACCTATGCCTTTCAGCTGGCTTGTCCACTGTATGCTGGGGCACCTGCTTCTATTTCTCAGTGGACTGACCTGGCTTTGACCTGGTTGTGGCTTGGGATTGGTGTTGCCATCGTTTGATGCTCTTTGTGTTAGACACCGGCGCTATAGAAGTTGCTGATTAGTACTGTTACTCAGTTTCAGCTTGTTTATCCATCATAGCCTGAACACTGGTTTCCCTTCCTAGACTAATCAGAGTTCAACCATGCTTCTTAAATGGATTATGATTTTTGAAAACAGGAAGCGACTCTTAATTGATGCCTTATGCATTATGATAACGGCCCTACATAAGTGATTAGATAAAAAAATTACACTTAGAGGTGTGACATTGCTTGTTAAAACAGTTTCTCCTGTTCTTTGAGCGAAGCAGTTCTTTGAGCCCGTTTCTCGGTGAACGGCAGTAGATACATTGCTGGGTCACAACTTCTCTTGCCAGTGAAATGCTCCTTTTGAAATGTTCTTAGCATTAATGCATCGGGGTTTTGTATTTATATGCAGAGCACATCTTTGGGGGGATTTGGCAAAGGTTGCACGGAAACAGGAAGTCTGGGACGTGTGTCGTGTGGCGGCTCGCTTCTGTCTTCTTTACGACGATGGCCGCTGGCAACCAAAGCAACAACAAGAAAGCAACAGGTTATCTGCCAACTAGAGTTAGCATTTACATAATAAATACCATTTAGAGTAACAAATACTTATTTGTAAGTATTCAAGTACTTACGATGAGGGGAGAGGAAGGGAGGGGAGGGGATTGGTGGAGTGGGGTGCAGAGCAGAGCAGAGCAATACTTACACCATTGTCAAACAGCACTGCTTGGTGACAGAGATAAGTGTGTATAAACAGCTTGTCCAGGGTCATTCCTTGAAGTCTGCTGAGCTGGCACAAACTTGTAATCGTCGGTTTACAGATAAAGTGCTCCAATGGACGACTGTCTGTAATTCAGGCAGATTCATTATCATATTCGTATACTCGAAATTTCTAAAGTGCCACTTATAAGCTAAGAGCAGGGCACCAGCTTATTCACGAGCGCTGCGTCAAGTCAATGGGGTTGTCCAAAAATGCCACGTCAAGAAACAAATCCAGTTGCCAGAAGAACAGAGAGAGAAGGGGGAGAGGAGCTGTTAGGGTGGGTTGTGTTGTTGTGTGATGCCAGTGCGAGTACATTTTGTTCTGACATAATCTAATCTTTCGAAACTGTTGTCAACCTGTGATTAGTCAGCGGCAGACCAAGGACCAGACAGGACAAGATGCTGCTGCTCTTACATCACCAGATGGAGCTGCTGTAGATGGCACTGCAGCTGCGTCAGCCGCTCAGGAAGAAGAAGCCATGGAAAAGATGCCTTTGTACGAGAGAAACCTCGTTCGCATGTTGGCCGAGATTCGATTCATCAGTGGAGAGGTTGGCTGTAAAATGCTTGATCTGTTTGAGACGATTAATAGTAATAATAATAGGAATAATAATTGCAATATTAATAGAAATTGATTGCATCAAATGTTCACTGTCAGATCAGATGGTGAAGACAAGCACTGGCAACACGTCCTCATATGCCATGGCCAAGAAAATGAAGATGCTAACACCTTATACCCATGGCTGTCTCTAAAGGGATTGATTAAAGGACAGCTCTCCTTCTTTATTCGTAATTGTAAGCTCAAGATTTCTACTGCGCCCAAAGAAAGCTAAGTCGCGGGAATCAGCTTATTCAGAGGTGCCGAGTCAAAACAAAATCGATAGACAAGAAGGGTTTGCTTCCAGGTCAAGGTCCAAGAGTCAGGCAGGCTGACAGGCAGGCAGGCAGTCAGTCAGACAGCTACGGTGGGTGGTGTTTGGAATTGGATTCACAGGACAGATAAGGGGAAGAAGAGGACTCTGGTTCTTCAAGCGTCCAACGAAACACAAGCATTCTTTCAGCGTAAAATTATTCTTTTATTTATTCTTATATTTATTTTTATTCATATCTATTGTCAGGCTGTCATCCATCAGCTGAGATCTGAAGGAGTCGAGTTGTGCGATGTTCCGCCTACTCCAGTCGACACTCGGAAGAAACCGAAGGGATTTGTCCAGACGAGGGTGGAGGATAACCCCAACTGGATTGCTTACTTGTCAGTTATCATCTGTGCTAAGAAAAAGGCGATTCCATGTAATGTGATGTCATGTAACGTAATGCAGCATACTGTAATTAATGTAATTAATGCAAGGCAATGTAAGTATGACGTAATGTAAATATGTAATGTTATGTATTGAAATGTAATCTGATGTAATATGATTTAATGCAACATAATGTAATGTTGTGGAAAGTTGCTTTTGAAAACAAGTTTATGGGCTGAATCGGGTGAAAATAAAGTAGTGGAACTTAGGAGATGGACTCATTTCCTGCTGTTTGGCCTTTGACCCAGCAATGGACGAATCCCAAGCTACTGGACATGGAGTTACATTTGTATAGGATGATTTTAAGAACTATCTCAAATTAGTTCTGCATTTATTAGGCGCCACTATCTACTGACTTAGCATCAATCGATGGCGCCGAGAAATTGTGAGTTAAGGACTTGCTCAAGGTCCCTACACAGTAACCGTCTCGGAGGAGACTCGAACCCGTACTCTCCGCGTAACAAGCCGAGCGCTCTCTCCAATATGCTACCGTGCCCCACAATGTGCTACATTGGATAATAGGACTAGCCATTTACTTCCAAACTTATGCCAGTAAATGTAAATGTGAATGTACACGGTTTTCTATAGCAACCGTATGGCCTCAACCCTGCTCATTTTTCAATGAATTAATCAGGTGAGATCTGTCACTACCGCTGCCTGTTTGAATGGGCGCCATGCCAATTAAGGTCCCCATGTATGGACCGTTCTAGCCCAGTATCAAATTCTACTTCTTGCTGAAATAGACAGGCTAAACATGCACTAACAACCTGGTTGCTAAAGTGTAATTTGATATTGATAATAATGATAATATAATTAACAGTTAGTGATGCATTGATTCAAGTGGAATTGATTAAATTAAACTGGAGTCTGTATCTTTTTCCTTCAGAGACTGGATTAAATCCCTATCGCATTCCGCTCTGTCACACTTTCTGCGAGGCGCTGCCATTGGTGCCGAGCTCAGTGAACCATGTCTAGTCTGTAATGCTGCCACCTACGTCTGGAACTATGCAAATCATCTGATGATGCAACATCGATATCAGGATATTGCTCCCACTCTTCAAACAATGCTTGACCTGCTCAAGCGAGCAGGATATGCAGGGTCGGTTGGGGTCTTTAATGTTTTTTTGTGAGATTATTTTGTTGATAATTAAATGCTTAGGCTAGCCCTAACCCTAACTCCCCTTCTTCCTCTTATCTCTCTTTCCTCTCCGATCCCAGACATCACCCACTGTAGCTGCCGCGCTGTCTCTCCGCATGAATTTTGGGTCTTGACCTGGAACCAAACCCTTTTGCCTATCCATGGAAGACCCAAGATGATATGGATTGATAACATCAAGTCGTGGACCGAGCTATCGTTCGACCAGTTATTACAGGAGACAAGGAACGAAGCAGATGGTACAAAATTGTCCATGATGCAGCCAATCCTTGGCTCGAGGATGGTTCAAGACAAGATACGTGTGTACATGTATTTAAGTATGTATCAGGATATTTTAAATTATGTTAAAGTCATCTAGAACAAAAGTATGTCATATGTGTCTACATACATACATACATACATGCATAATTCATTGTTGTCATCTGTAGCAACACATGCTTGGTTGTTGGTATCTGCAACGCACTGGTGCTTGGTCTTCTCCAGCCATGGCTGCCCTGCACGCAACCTCAGAAGCCTGACGCAGCTCACCAGTCGGCCAGTCTTTCAGGAAAGTCTCCGAGAAAAGGGCGCGCCAATCCAGCCACCAAGCAGAAATCCTCTACTGGTTTTACCGTGTCTCCCGATGCCACTCCTTCCCTCAAGGCTGCTCTTGCGGTAAGCCTTATGTACCAGATTCTTTCGGCTGTTGTCATTCCTAATCCTTAATGCAGCATTGATCCAGAACTCTCAACTTGGGGTTCATTAGCCGTGGATGGGACTCGGTTGGTTGGGCTCTATGTGTGTGTGAGAGCACACCAGTGGTGACTTTTCCAGTTATCTGAGCATTATTTGCACACAGATGAACGTGTTGTTCTTAGTGAGCTTTACGAGTAGCAAACACTGCGCTTTTGAAAAATATTTTAAAGACACTATTACATGTCTAGGTACATTTACATGCATTCATACATACATACTTACATATGTACATACCGTGCATACACAGGTATGCATGTATACATACACGCGCATACTTACATAGATACATAAATACATACATGCATGCACACACCTACTTGCATACATATATACATTCATTCACACACATCCTTATATATAATATATATAATTATAATAAATATACTTGCATGCTTAAGTATGTACCACTATAATAAAAATGTTTTATATAGCAAGCATTTGGAAAATGAATAGGATATGGAATTCAAAAAAGAAAACAAAGGCAAGAAAATACAAGATGACGATACTTTATTACCGTTACCTTTACCCGTTCTTCTGTAGGTTTGTGAGTATGCAATGGCACTCACAAACGGAGATCGTCCAGCAGACATAGTACCTATTGCTGTACGACTTCCGTTGCTTCAGACTTGGGTTCGAGTGAAACATTGCCTGCAGTCACCAGTTGGAAAGTCGCTTGGAGTTTCAGACGAGGTTGGTGCTGAATTCGAGTTCTCTGCAAGTCTCTGTGTCTCTGTTTGTGCCATTTCATCGCAGAACTCGAAGAAATCGAGATAATTTTAAAATGTTTGTCACTCCTATTCCGTAATTCCTGTCCTGCTTCTTTCTCTTTCCCTTTTCTAACTTTCCGGTTCAGTTCCAACCACCATCCACTGTCTGCCTGCCTGACTCTTAAGTCTGGAACAATTAAATTACTTAACTGATTTATTATTTCTTTTATCAGGCAAGCAGTAGTAGTCAAGATGTGATGACACGAGCAATGGTTGCCATTGAATTACTTCGCAGTGAAAAGCAATCAGACTTCAAGGATTCAGGCCTGCCTTCGATTGCACAGGTATTCGCAAGAACCAGTCTGGCTTCCACTGCATTTTAAAGAATATCATACATGTAATGTTATGAATACATTACATATGCAACATAATGTAATAATGTTACTTGGATCCCCAATTCTTTTTGCGTCATACTTCGGGGCAAATGTAAATGTACACGTTTTTCTATAGCAAACATATGGCCTCGACCCTGCTCATTTTTCAGTGATTTTATTGGGTAAGATTATTCACCACCGCTGACTGTTTGAATGGGCGCCACACCTTTTGAACGATGTCTCTGAGGCCCAAGAAACTGGAAGATGTGGTACAGATGATAAGCCTTTGGCAGGTTGGTTGATTTCATGAAAATCTGGATTTTGAAACGATTACTTCAACGGAGTACAATTTTTGACTTTCTTCCTTTGCCTGCACTTCGAAAATGCAACAATATGCTTTTTTCAGTGGTTGGCCAGTTTACCTGGAATAGCCCTTTCCCAGGATTTATGTGTCCTGGCCAGGGACACTACATGTGTCTTTCACCTCCTCCAGATTCTGACCTGACACCAATACTAACGAATCGATATGGCTCTTTTGGACTTGATTTGATATAGCGCCGGTGAATATGCTGATCTTACTGATGCAACTTTTGTGAGTCGCTGAGGAATTTTGGAGATTTTACAGTTATTTTTACAATGCAGTTCACTTTTCATCAGGGAGCGCCTCTGTCAAGATCTCTTGAAGAGGCGCTATATAGAAGCTCAGCTTGAATGAGTGAATGAAGCGTCGATCGATTGATGCCTTGTTCTTTACGGTAGCATCGCTGTAGACCTTACCAGACTAGAATAGATTATTTTTTTGGAATTGATTGATGCGTTTATTGTTGTTTCCAGGCCGTTGACCTGGTTGAGAGTGCGGAGTGGACTGATCAGTTGGTTGAGCTGCAGATGTGGACCTCGTTGGGCCACTGTGCCCTTCAGACGAAGGATCACATGAACACGGAACACTGCTTCAAAAAATCTCTCGATTTGGCACCATTATTCGAAAAGAAAAAGCGAGATAGGTGAGGTGCTAGAAATGCACAATTTTTTGACATATCATATATATTCGCATACAAGTCGACATCACGTGTAAGTCGACCCCAAATTTTTGACCTCGGAGAGGAAAAGTCTATGACCCACGTATAAGTCGATGTGAGTTTTCAACATGAATGTGCACATTTTATTGCGCTTTTAAACTGTGTTTTTAGATATAAATCTGGAAATTTTAGTTTGTTGCATTTGCTGATTTCTTGTCGCGCAGTCACGAGTTCATCGTTGCACAAGAACTTCTGGGATACATCAGCGCCATCTATGGGCAGAGTCTCATCCAGATATCTCGTGGAAAGAACAACGCCGTGCGCAAGGCTCTGGGCCTCTTTGTGCAGAGTGCTAGGTATGAGCTAGTAGTGAATCACTTTAGTCCATTTGCAATTTAATATTGTTATTTCTGCATTTATTAGGCGCCAATATCTTATGACTAAGCATCAGTCGATGGTGCTGAGCAATTGTGAATGAAGGGGCCCGACACAGTAACCATCTCAAGGGAGGTTTGTAATCGTAATCGTAATCGTAATCTCGGGATTTCTACAGCGCTCAACAAAAGCTAAGTCGCGGGAACCAGCTTATTCACAGGCGCTCAGTCAAAACAAAATCGATAGGCAAAAGGGTCAAGATCCAGGAGTCAGGCACTCAGACAGTCGGACGGCTACGGTGGATGCTGTTTGAAATTGAAGCGAGAAGAGAGATGAGGGGAAGAGGAAGAATCAGGATAAGATTTCTGGAAAAGAAGTGTTTTCAGTCTTGAGTGAAAGACCTGTGCAGAAACTGAAAGAGGTGAAGTGTTGGTGAGTTCGTATGATTGACCAGACAACTGTCGCAATTCTGGCGGGAGTTTGTACCCATACTCTCCTCGTTACAAGCCGAGCGCTCTATTCAATCGGTTACCAATTCATTCGGCAAGGTATGAGTGAATTGCAATTAAATAGTTCAAGTTTTTATTGCATTGATTCAACCCAATTGCAGTTTAGTGTGAAGCAATGATGTAATAAAATGTAATGTAACAAACAGATAGTAAATCATGGCAGTGTTAAGCCTCTAGAAAAGTACAAATTACAACAAGCTGAAATATTCGTACATAAACTTTGCCTCAAAGTTTAATTTCGCACCCAGAAGTTGTAAGTTGACCAAACCAGTCATTGCAAACAATCAAGGCACAGTGAATGAGGTACAAAGATTGGCTCGGGTTCAGTTCAGTCAGATAAAAGTTTGAATACTTTACATTACATTCTTTTAATTATAACCGTAAACTGAAAATTTCTGTAGTGCGGCTTGAAAGGTTTGTGCACTTCAGAAATTTTGCAGTTTAAAGTTACGATTACAAGATTACAAACTTATGGAGGGATGCTGGCCATGTTAAATCTCTAAAGTGAAATTATTGATATAAATCGAAAAATAATTGTTTGCGAATAGCGAATTTATGTTAAAAATGTTTCAGTTTTGGTCGAAATGCAAGAAATGGTGACATTGTGATGACGGCTGCACGACATTTTTGGAATGGGAGTTTGTCCCTGATCGGGGAGGCAACTGAAAGAGTCCTTCTGAGGGATCCTTTATTAATTCTTTTAAAGTGCATCACCGAAACAACAGACAAGAACAAGTATAAGATCAGCGAGGTAATCAAAAAATGTGTTTGCATATTTAATGTTTATTCAGTAATTATTTATCTTATGAGGAGCCCCAGCATTATTGCAGATAGTGGCATTAACACTTCCTTGCCTGCTATTCACTTATTCAACATTTTTGCCTATCTATACAACCCCACTGACTTGGTGCAGCACTCATGAATAAGCTGGTGCCCTGCGCTTAACTTTTAAGTAGTGCTTTAGAAATTTCGAGTTTACAATTACAGTTAACTATGAATAAATATTCATTTTTCCAAAACCTAGGATATTCCTCAAACGCTATTGAATATGTTTAATTTTGCCATCCAATTTCTTTTTGGGTAGGAAGGTGAATCAGAAGCGAAAGTTGGAGAGGAAGAAGTGGCGAAATCTGGTGGCAAAGCTCCTCACAAGGGTGTGGTCGCCAAGGTGGAAAACCAGCCAACGGAAAAAGATGCAATGTCTCCAGTGGACGATGATTTGTCAATCAGAGCCGCCCTTTACTGTGTTCTCTTTCAGTCGTTCATTGATAAGGTTTTCTCCCTTTGGCAGTCTTACTCTGATAAGGAAATTTTATAGCTGTATTTGTAATCATATTGTTCTAATTACCTTACAGCGGTGTTGTTCTAATTACCTTACAATGGAGTAAAATACCGCTTTGTGTGCTAGAGTCTGCCAGTGGTGACTAGTTTGTTTCAGTTATCTGAGCGTTGTTTACAGATGAACTTTTGTTTATAATGAAGTTTAGCGCAACTTAAACTAACATCGGAGGCGCTGTGGCGAAATGGTTTATATCTGTGGCCTAGACGCCGATTCAAAGAATCTCTCCCACTGCGCTGCCTCCTTTCCAGTCACAATAATCTTATAAGCTTTGACTAAGTCTCCTCTGCTGTGCCTTATCTCTGGTCCTCATTTTTTCACATGTGTTCATGTTATGAAACAGACTGGTAGAAGTGTGCTTTGGGATCAGCACCAGTAAATGAGTGCCAAGCAAGTTGGGAGGGTAAAAATGGTGTCATGTCATTGGATTATATTTAATTCTGCTGTTGATCGTGACCTCGTTAAAATGCAACTTCATTAAACTGTAGTTTATCTTTGAAATTGATCTTGAACAAATGTTGTTGTAGGGAGACTGGAACGGAGGATTAAAGGCGATGGAAATGGCGATTAAGGATATGCCAAGAACCAACCACCGAATGTATGTTTGGCTTTGCGTAGAGCATTAGCACGTAGTGTAATACGACATAAAATTCCAGATACATACAATGTGCAATACGATACAACGTGATGCAACTGGAATTTGATAATATCTCCTTAAACAATACAGAAGTGTACATTGAAGCTGTGCAACAGAGAACATCACCTATAAACAGACAGGAAGGGATAAGATTTCAGGTGGAGACTTGCGAACGTGAGGGTGTAAAGAGTCCCAAATAGTGGGGCCATGTACATATGCATGCATAAGTTCATAGGCCTATGCATTATATATATAAACATGTATATACATGCATGCCTACCAGTTTGTATATATTTGCATGTATATAGAACAACAATTGTAATTTTAATCAGAAACTTGTAAAGTGCCACTTCAAGATAAAACTCATCAGAGGCGCCCCCAGCCCAATGTCCCAAGAACTAGTGGGGAATAACACGGTCTTCAAACGCTTGCAGAAAAGATAGGGGAGAGAGATAGGAATTCCCGCTAAAGGTCGCCAGATAGGTCGTTCCATGAATTAATATTCATGTATTCAGCATTCTCTGCATATTCATAGACACCGTTATGTATATTCATTATTATATGTATACTTAGCAAAACAGTACTTCTTATTGGTAACTCAGCTGATCGCTCGTACTGATGTTGCATCTTGATGTACCGGTCAGTGTAGTGAGTGAGGTCTTGATTCTGTCTTTAGGGTCATCTATAAACACTTGGTGACGGTCAAGGCGCGGCTAAATCTTGACGTGTCAGCAGCCATGGAACGCTTCAAGGTAGGAACGAGGACTTCCATAGAAAATCTAATCTAACCTAATCTGTTGAGTTCTGTAGCATCATTATCTTAATATCCAAGGCATCAGTCGGTGGTCACTTCAAGTGAAATTGTAATCAAAATCATAATCCATTTGAGAAGCCAGGTTGAATTCCTTCAGGCCAGGGAAACCAGAAGCCAGGCTACAGCAGGTAAGCAAGTTGAAAGAGACTAGTCTTAAGTTTAGATCTGAATAAGATCACAGAACTGACAGAACAAACAGATTGAATTCCAAAGTTGTGGACCTGCAACTGAAAATGCTCTAGAAACCAACGCTATCGTCTGAAATCATTCTGCAGTTGGGAATGTGGACGCCAAATTTAGTTCATGTTCAGAAAACGACCTCACTGTAACACAACCTTGTTAAAATGTGGTTCTCTAAGATGTTTTTGATGTTTAAGAATCAGAGCGAAGACTGTGTCGCCAACATCTGGCGCCAGGTGGCGTTGTCTTCCAAGCAACAGTTGCAACAACTCGAAGCCTATCAGAACGCCATCGAGTCACTCGTTGTTAGTTTTCAGCTCTCTATCTTTATGACTGAATAGATATGGCATGGTGAGGTATGGTAGAGTATGGTATGCTGTGCAATGTTATGGTGAGATAACATATAGCCAGGTAAGGTAAGATGTGCTAAGGTTAGGTAAGGTACTTTAGGATTGGGTGAAATAAGGTATGGTATGGTATGGTATGGTGTGGTGAAGTGAAGTGAATTAATGAGGTAAATTAAGGTATGGTACTTAATGATAAGGCAAGTTAAGAACTGAGAAGGTACGGGAGGCCAGACTAAGATGGTGTGGTCGTGTGGAGCATGCAGAAGAAGAAAACTACATCAAAAGAATAACGAAGGCAGAAATTCATGGACACCACAGTCGGAGAAGACAGAGGAAGAGATGGAGGGACATGATTCACAGGACCTCAAATTACTCAAGTTAAAGAGGGGGAACACTGGAAACAGAAACAAGTGGAGAGAAAGGATCCGTGTGGCTGACCCCTCCCCAGGAGGGATTACTTCCAGGTAGAAGGAGAGAGAGATTACCGGTAGGCAAGGTAAGGTGTGTTAAGGTGTTGCAATCTCTGGACCTCATGGATCTCAAGTGTTATTTTGGAACGCGGTTTTGCTTAGAAGCAAACTTCGTTTAATGCCTTGCGCATTATGATGACAGCGCTATAAAAGTTTCCAGATTAGGTATATTGGATTGTCTGATAAGGTGTGATAAGATATAAGTTATGGTATGGTAGAGTATGGCATGGTAAGATTTAGTAAGGTGTGCTAAGGTGATGTGAGGTAAAGTATGGTAAAGTAAGATGATTATATTCACTGATTTCAGGGAACTGTAACATGAATGATGTACAAAATAGCCTGATAAGAGAATGTAATACATGGTAAATTGATAAGAGAATGTAACACACTGTAAAGTCATGTAAACTTGTAACTGCAGTAGGAAGGTAATAGTTACTGGTGTACAAAAACCTAGTGGGATTGAGCATTGAAAGTGACCAATGGAGCTTGGTGTATTTTCAGAACAGCGAATATGATTGGCTGAAATTTGAGTATCTGCTGGAGTTTGCTGAGTGGCTCTACTGCAACGAGCAGCCATTGGACGATGCGATCAACCAACTGGAATGGGCTATTGATGTCCTGCTGAACATCAATGTGGCCGTGGATCCAGAAGGTCTTGTCTTAATTCTTCTAAACAACGAATTGTATATTCGTAAACTCTGAACTTTTCAGCATAAGTTATTTAATTGAACCTAATTAACTAAAAGTTGATCAGTTAGTAAGTAAGTAAGTAAAACTTTAGCTAAAGCTTAGTTCATGCTCAGGATTTCTGTGGAAAGTAGGGTAAGGTATTTTAAGGTAATTAAGGTGAGAGAAGGTACATGCATAAATGTAACTGTCTTTCGTTGCCTATATGTACTCTTTCCTTTGAAGACTATTTTTTCAATTTTTTTAGGAGTGGATAAGAAGGATAAAAAGAAAGGTGACCGAGCCACACCTCAGCCGCCAGCCAAAACGGAAAAGCCGAAGTTGAAACCGGAAAAACCCAAAGATAAACTGAAGAAGTCGAATCAGAACAGTTCCGAGCAGAATCAGAACGAATCGAATAATTCCAATCCAGAACCATCTGTTGCGGCAGAACATCCAGCAAATCAAGAGCAACGATCCTTCGATGGCCAAGAGATCAGTGCTTCCAGATTCATACCCATCAAAGTAGAGGCAGAAATCGGTAAATCGCCATTTGTCATCTTCTGCAAAGGTGCTATATAAATGCCTGATACACACATGTATGTGTTACTTTATGGTTACAGGTGTGCTGCTCTTTGCTTACAGGTGTTTGCTTTCAAATCACAGGTGTGTATTAATCTTTGATTACAGTTGTGTTACTCTGTGATTACAAGTGTCTTGGTGTTTGATTACAGGTGTGTTCATCTCTTATTACAGGCTTATTACTGTTTTATTACAGGCATGTTCATCTCTGATTACAAGTGTATACTCTTTGATTACAAGTGTTTTACTTATGATTGCAGGTGTGTTACCCTATGATTACAGGTGTGTTGTTTTTGACCACAGGTGTTTTGCTCTGTGTTTGCAAATGTGTTCATGTTGGGTTACAGATGTGTTACTCTTTGATTACAGGTGTGTTACTCTTTGATTACAGGTGTATTACTCTTTGATTACAGGTGTATTACTCTTTGATTACAGGTGTGTTACTCTTTGATTACAGGTGTGTTACTCTTTGATTACAGGTGTGTTACTCTTTGATTACAGGTGTGTTACTCTTTGATTACAGGTGTATTACTCAAGACCCCATTGCTGTTGTTTGAGGATTTGTCTCACATCAGGCAGTTGGAGGGATTGTTTCGAGTCTATACCCTTCTCGCTCAGATTGTTGGACAGAATTCCGCACAGTTTACTGATCATTGTTTGATGGCTTATGCAATGGTCATGCAGATGTGGAAGGTTAGCCAGATCTGTTTGTCATATTTATTTATCTATTAAACTTATTTATTAGGAATGCAAAATAGTCTAATGGTAGCACATACTGGACTGCCAGGACAGTTGAGATATGACAGCAAAACTCAGACACAAATTTCATTTATAGGGCCAAGAGTTGAAATTTCGTATATAGGGCCAAGAGTTGAAATTTCAGTTATAGGGCCAAGAATTGAAATTTCAGTTACAGGGCCAAGATTTGAAATTTCATTTATAGGGCCAAGAGTTGAAATTTCATTTTGTTGATTATTTTATGCATTTATTTTACTTGTTGCCATTCAAAGATTCTAAAGAAATAACCTGATGTACACGTGCATATATATGTCTATATGCATGTATATATAAATATATATATATTTAAGAATACATACATTTAGACTGAATTGTGATGAGTTTAGGTGTCAATTGGCTCAGTGGGACGAGCGATGAAAGAAATTGCGAGGCTGCCGCCTCCTGAGGAGACATCAAGGAAAAGTTCTCCAAAGCGAAAGAAGGAAGCGGAGGAATCAGGAAGAGCTACAGCAAAGAAAAAGCGGAAGGAATTTGACGAAGTAAGTGTGGAAAATACCCCGGATCTTACCAGATTGGATCTGACTTTACTACGCATCTAAAATGGAAGTAGACTAATCTTTTCTTTCTACCTGGTGTTTGGTTGTGTTTGTTTCCAAGGCAACAAAGGAGAAACCAAAGCATAAGATTCCGATTGATTCGTTGCCTAGCAACCTTGATGAATGGTCAACCTATGAGGTGCCAGATGAGGTGCTGCAGGCGTTCAATCATCCTCTAATGGTGTCGTCCACTGGAATCACAAATCAAACGATCCAGAAGCCGGTGGGCACCTACCTGGTCATCTAATCTAAACTAATCTAATCTCTTGTTTGATTGAGTTATTAATTAGAATTATGGATTTTGATGTTTTGATATGTAAGTGTCTAAATCATTTAGATTAGATTAGGCTAGATTCGATTTTAATTGGAATTATGGATTATGTTGTTTTGTTATGTAAGTGTCCAGAATATTTTGATTAGATTAGATTAGATTTTTAATTTGAATTATGGATTATGATGTTTTCATGTGTAAGTGTCCAGATTATTTAGATTAGATTAGATTAAAGTTTTGATGTGTTTGGTTTGTATTTTAGACTCTCACACTTTGGTATTTGGAGGCACTGATGACAATGTTAAGAGACTTGGGTTTTTCTCACCTGGCGTTACCTGTAGTGGTGATGGCAGACACAGTCACCAGGAACATTGCATCGAATCGATCGCTATCAACTCTCATTCACTTACAGTCAGTTTTGCCTCTGTAATTCGATTATTAAATTTGTTAATTAGCTATAAATTGTTTAATTAGTTAACTACTGCAGGTCATTTGTTTTAATGTGGCTATTTTGTCCAGTGAGAAAATGAACATGTGCATTATTGAAGACTGGTTTTCCTATGACTTTGTGTCGTTTTGCCCAAATATTATATTATTATATTATATTATATTATTATATTTTGCCAAAATTGCTGTGATAATTTTAAAAAATGCCCTATTTTTGGTTCATTTTTTATTAATTAGTTTAATTGCTTGTTTGTTTGTTCTTTCTTTTGTTCTTTACTTTGCTTCTTTCTTCATTTGTTCTTTTCCTTGTTCCCCATTCCTTTGTTCTTTCTTGCTTTGTTCTTTCTTCCTTCATTCTCTTTTTTCTTTCTTTTGTTCTTTTTTCCTTTGTCCTTTCTTCTTCTTTTCAAAGTTTCATTTGTTGGATTCATTTATTCAGTCATTCCTTCTCTACATCATTTTCTCCATTCTCTTTCCTTGTCTCTTCTTGTGATAACTACTTGATTAATTAATTATATTAATTACATAAACTTGCTAAGAAACATAGTTGAATTTGATCCGTTTCATTTGCAATATTTTCAGAGCAGTGGAGATTTGTCAGGAGTTGAACCTCGTCAATGGGGTTCAGTTTCATGAGTCTCTTATCGAGTTCCAATTGAACGAAGAAGATCAGGCCAGGTCCTTGAAATCTCTTTGCTAGTAAATGGCACTATATAAATTTTGCCTTATTACATTACGTGACTTCTTTCATTTCTATGGTAGTCCACTTTTTCTTCCATTTTTGGTTTAACAGCTTTTTACTTCCAGTCGTTTTAAATTGGGTTTTCATTATTTTGACTTGATAACCATATTATGGTTTTGAATTGATAAACGGGATTTTTCAAGGAATAATTGTATTTCTTTTCTGGTTTTTCCTCTTAAACTGGATTTTTTCGATTCTTAAAGTAATTTATTACTCCACATCCCAATTTAATTCCAGTTTGTTGTCGTATTTGAGTGACGATTTAAGAATTTTTAATTAATTTTTACGCGTTTGGTTTTTCAGAGCTCATGAGGAAATCATTGTATGGCGTAACAAGCAGTCGAAATTAGTCACAGCTGAAGGAGAAAAGCTGAAGGAAGGAGAAATTGGTTCTCAATCGCAGAATAAAAAGAACAGTTCCGTTGTTAATCAGAAGGTTTAATTGGGAAACTTTTCTTTCTTAATTCAAGCAATGTAACATAAGAAAACATTATGTAACATAACATAACATTATGTAACATAACATAGCATTATGTAACATAGCATCACATTCTGTAATATAACAGCATTATATAGCATAACGTGTAACAAAATAGCATTATATAACATAACAGCATTATGTGACTTAACATTATGTAACATGACATTACTTAATATAACATAACAGCTTAACAACACAATGCACAGCATAACAACATAACTTAGGAGCATAACAGTTTAATTTGAGCAAATTCAACTTACCTGATGTCATTTTTTTATAGAAGCAGTTGATTGATGAATCAGAAATGCACCTCTTCCCAGAAATTGGAGCTGTGAGACTACAAGATGTCTGGCTCAAAACAGCAGAAATAATGATTCGAAATGTTAGTATCCATCAACAGTTGGATTTAATTTTATGCTGGCACTCTGAAAGTCAAACAAAATCAATAAAATTATTCACTTTGAGTTTCTGCTGCTGACTTTATATTTCCGAGCCAGAACAGAACATGTCTGAAGTCTGCAGCTCATGAATTTCATATCTGATCATTAATGATTAATCAAATCAAATCGAATGACTTCTACATCACCATTATCATAATTCTGAAAGCAACGTTGATCAGTGGTGATTTCAGATGAAACCACAGTAAAGAGTCATAATTCACTAGGTGAAAACGACGGTCAAGTTCCAGTAGGACAGGGAAGTCACAAGTCAGGCTACAGTGGGCAAGCAAGTTGAAACAGAACAAGATTAGTTAGCTGTCTGACTGTCTGCCTGCCTGACTCCTGGATCTTGACCAGGAATCCTATCTGCCTGTCAATTTTGTTTTGACTGAGCATCTGAAAATAAGCTGGTTCCCACGACTTAGCTTTTGTTGGGTGCTGTAGAAATCTTGTGTTTTTTATTACAATTATGTTATGTTATCTTTTCTGGCAAAACTGCCTAATCTTGCATTACTTAACATGACCTTACCTTACCTTCCTGTACCTTGTCTTTAACTTTCTGTACCTTACCTTACCTTCCTGTACCATACCTTTACCTTTTATTGCTTTGTGCTTTAAGTAACGATGACTAGGAATGGAATTTGCTGTTTTCTTCCAGTGTATCTACCGACCAGCTTTGCAGCTTCTGAACGAGACAAGAAATTTGGCCGTGGTAAGCAAGCGCAGGATCCCAGGAGCTTCCGCTATAATTTATTTAATGAATTAATGACCCAGTATAATTTGTGTTTGATCAGTTAACTACTTATTTGGTTTAAATAACTGATTAATTAATGTTATAAATGTCTAAATAAATGGCAAGAGATGTCTGATTATTTAATTGAGTAGATATTCAACTGAATTGTAAGTGTATGTCTTTTGTTACTAGGCCTTTGGTGATAACCGTGTGCTGGGACAGACGCTGTTTCTAATGGGAAAATTGTCCTTTGCTGAAGCCCAGTACAAGCAGGCCTTCATCTTATCACAGAGGGCGCAGGTAATCGTAATCGTAATCTCTCATTGTAGACTATCATGCTTCACAAGTGAACGTAATCAGTTGGTGTCTTTGATGTAGTCATCGTAATGCAGAAGAAGACATCAACTGATGATTTTGCCTCAGGTGAAACCATTGACAGAAATCATAATCCTTTGCAGTGGCCTACTTTGTAGGGTAATAAAAAGACTGTAATAAAAAAATAATAAATAAATTTTAAAAAATTAAATTTAAAAATTAAAAAAAGATTGTAATAAGAAATAAAAATTGTGGGGTAATAAAAAGACACAATATTTCAACTGTCATGAATCATTAGTATCTCTATAGTCTGTTCAGTGTGCATTAATTAATTAATTAATTTAGTTTTCAATATTTTCAAACAGGAGGCCTACAACGGTGATGAAATGTTCTGGTATGAGACAACAGCTCTGATGTTGGATGCCATTCTGAAGGATCCAGACATAAATTCGAAGGACAGAGTCCCTCGGGTAAACTTATTGTTACCTTCTCTAAGTTACCTTACCTGACCTAAGTTATCTTCCATAAGTTACCCTGCCTTCCTTAAATATTTTATCATCTGTAAGTTACTATGCCTTATCCAAGTTACCTTACCTTATCTTAATAAGTTACCCTACCTGTTACCTTCAAAATGTTGCCATACCTTACCTGACTTACTGTACCTTCCTTACTTTACCTTCCCAAAGTTACTTTACTTAATTAACTCTACTTTACCTTAAATACCTTAGATGGCTGTTTGTCGTTATTTACTGAATTCTTTTGTTCATTTTACAGTTGTAGCAACTTTGTCCACATTTTAAACAAAAACAGACAATTAAATTAAGAGACTGTAAACTGGAATTGTTTCAAAGGCGCGTGAGTTGCTGCAGACGTCCATCGCAGTTTTCACCGAACTCGAGCTGAGTCGGCCAAACAAGGCTGGACTGATTGGATCCATTCTGGCAAAACTTCAAACCAGACTGACGTCACTCGAAGCCGACGTTGCTATGGCAGCCTTCCATAACAACCAACAACTACAGGCCATTGAAGACCTGTTGGCAGTTGACGAGGTGAGATGATTGTTGACTGGATTGATTTCGATTGTGGTGTAGCTCAGCGTAGTTGTGATGTAAGGTGGTGTGATGCTTTGAGTTATCTGAGCGTCATTGTTAGTTGATGACTTCTTTGTTCTTAGTGAGCGTTAACATCGTTTAGGTTAATGTAGACGAGGCACCATATTAAGTGTCTACATGACTAACTTACTAACTAACTAATGTAATTTTATTGTAATTTTATTGTATTGTTTAATGTAATTATAGTGTAATTTAATGTAATTCTAATGTAATGGTATTCTGAGTGTACTTTAATTCAGTGTAATTGTAATGTAATTTACTCTAATTGTATTGTGTGTAATGTAAATGGGCTGTTACATAGTGTAATATTAGTGTAGTTTAATCGTAATGTGTTGCACAGAAGTCCAGTTAGATTCCAGATCTGTTGATTTTTTTCAGATGATGGAAGTTGTCAGCAGCCGGCTGATGCAGCTGGGTTGCAGAAGAGAGTCAGTTATTGTGATGAGGGACCAGTCTATGATTCTGTCAAAGCTTGCAGAGGCAGAAACTGTTCCTGAAATGAAGCACGGATACTATATTCAGGTGGGTTTACAGGTGTTCCGCTGAGCAGTTGTGGTGATGCAATGTAGATGAGTTGCCAGCTTTCTTGGATCATCATCCTCATCATCATCATAATCATCATCATAAAGGTAAGAAAGTAAAAGTAATTGTTTACGCACATCTATAAACACTCCTTGGAAGTGTGGTCTCGAGGTCAAAAGCTAATTTGGCTGAGGTGCAAATATGACCTCAAGAGTTGTTGATAGGTCACCTTCATAACCTTCCCTCTTGTGGCAACACTCTGTTTTCAATCAGTAAAGGACAGGGGGGGGGCTGTGTGGGTGCCAGACAGCTGGAATTCCATGGATGGTCACCCATGTAAGTTGTAACCCGGCTTGATTTTTCCGAACTTCACTGTAACTGACGACGTGGTTTTCTACAAATCCAAGCAGACGTTAGTTTCTTGATTTGCTGTATTGTTATTTGGTTTAATGTTTTAGGCAGCAAAGATTTTACAGGAAGCGAGTCGGATTGCTGATGCCATCTATTCGGATGTTCAGAATATGTCTCCACTGCACGACGTTAGTTATTAGATATTTATTATTACGTTTTACACTACTTAGAAGCACCTCAGCTTCTTGGCCTTTCTGGGCCTGTTTTCCTTAAGCGCTTGTAAACTGTTCCATTCAGTCTTAATATGGCGCCTTGTCTGTGCTAACGTAAATGATGTTAACATTTGTTAGGAACAAAGAGGTCATCAACTAACGATGATGCTCAGATAACTCGAAGCGTCACCACCTTACATCACAACTACACTGAATTACAATGTTTACTAAAGCTTTTGTATGTATGAATATTTCCAGTTATCTGGTGTTAGTCTGCCAGTCCAGAGAGAGAGCGTTGACGTGAAGGTTGCCTACGCACAGATCCTGCTTGAAATGCTTCAGATTCACGTTAAGGAGCAGATCTGTGAAGAAACGAATTTCCAGAGACAGGGCTCAGTGATCCGAGTAAGTGACATTTTCTCTCTTGGGAAACTCGAGTGTCAACTATAGCTGTATTCATGCTGTGATACCAGACTTCTAATTCTGGGTTTTTTGTCCGGTTTTTTTCTCTTTTCGGACACTAAGCTTCTCGACTGTATTCTGTGTAATGACCCTGGGCAAGTTGTTTGCGCATACCGTGCCTCTGTCACCAAGTAGTATAATTTGGTACCAGCTTAAGGTGGGAAGGAAATGGCAAGTCTTGCGATGCACAGGCTCCGTGCCAGGACCTTGGGATTCGTCCATCGCCGGCTCAAAGGCCTAAAGAATAGGAAATAATCGCTTCTCCTAAGTCTCACTTGTGGGATATGGGATACTTTACTTAGTTTATAATTACTTCTTGAAAGTGAGAGGTCGGGAGTTCAAATGCCCTCCAGAGCGGAAAGACGTCTGAAATTCTGCTCCAGTTGCACTCCCATTGGAAGCTCTGGTATAAAATCTCTACACTGACGATAGGTACACTGTTAGCGGGAAGATTAGATAACAGGGGAGAGGACTTGCCTCCTGCCCTAAAATGCCTAGACTAAATAATTGAAGACGGTGTTTATTTTTGTTTGATTTGAGTCAAATATTTATGTAAAATTACTTTAAAAACAGAGTTTTTAGATAACTGCTTTGAGCTCCACAACCACTTTTCATGCTTCAATACCGCTTTGCACATTATCAGAACGCAACCTGACCCCGGATTCTGACTTGGCCCCGAAACTGACCAACAACCTGACTCTTGAGGACTTGGTATAAGATTTTCCTGTTGAATAATCTTGTCCAGCTGATGCAGCTTTTGTGTGGCGCTAAGAAATTTTGGAGATTTACATTACATACAGAAGTGACCTCTGTTGCTAAGCGAGAAATTAGGGGGCTTTAAGTTTTATCTGGCTCCTGTGGCATTGTGTAATTGTTTACTTAACTGACTGTAAAGTGTTGCTTGTTTTCTTCAGACTCTAACTGAGTTGGTTCGAGAGACACCAACTTATACCTCGATGGGCAAGGAATGGCATTTGATGACAAGGTTGTAGATTTCTTAATTTTAAGTCTAATTATTTTTAACCAATGGTAATCGTTATCGTAAACTCAAAATTTCTAAAGCGCTAGTTAAAAGCTAAGTGCGGGTGCCAACTTTTTCACGAGCGCTGCATCGTCAGTGAGGTTGTCCAGAGATGCCATGTGAAGAACCAAGTGCGGTTGCCAGAAGACCACAGAGAGATGAGAGAGACGAGCTGTTAGAATGGGTTGTTTTTCAAGCTGAGAGAAATCGGATGGCAGCAGATTCGATGGATCATGGTGAGATTTCTCGAAAAGGTGAGCCTTCAGTTTTGAATGGAATACCTGGGGCATAATAGATTGTGTAGAACAATTGCTCACATATTTAAACAAGATTTTAACGTGGGCAAATATAGTATTCAGACAGGCACAACAGATTATAATTAAAGGCATTTCTATGTGATGTTTGTAAATGATTATTATTTTTAGGACTGTTGCTGATGACATTATGGCTCAATTGACGTCAGCTCACGGTCTAAGTGGAAATATACTCAACCTGAGGGCAAAGGTTAAAGTTCATTAATGTGTTTAATCGAATGCTATTAATGCAAACTTTTCATTACGGATAAAGTGTAAGGTTAGGCGTAAATGTTAACTGCAGATAAAACATTTTATGTGCAGTGTAAATGTTACCTGTAACAGCCAAATGTTAAGAATAAATGTTGGAAACATAGTTTAATGTTTATTGTAACATTAAATTGCCAATTTTCAGTGTTTGTTGGACCTACATGTGTAAACTGGATTTTGACTGGACTTTTTGAATGGATTATGAGTTTTTACTGCAATTACTCTGGTTTCACTTGACCATTGATTGATGCCTTCTGCATTATGATGACAGTGCTGTAGAAGTCGTTAGATTTGATTGGAATAGATTACATGTGGATTAAAAATGCCAGTTGTTTAGAATAAATGTTACTGATAGTTTATATTGAGCATAAATGTTAATTGTAAATGTAAAACTTAACTTTTTAATCACCAACATTGATTGAAGATGATTTGATTGGTTTTTAGACGTTGTTCATGATGGGCCGATGTTTTCATCTTCTCTCTCAGCTGACGACAACTGACCCTCCAGTTCCGTGGAACTTCGATGCTATCCAGGTTCACAGATGCCACTCCTACATCTTAACTATTAGTATTACTATAATTATTATTATTATTATTATTATTGTCATTATTATCATCATTATTATTATTATTATTTCTGCATTCGTTAAGCGCCACTGTCTAATCGATGGCGCTGAGCATTATGCGTGAAGAACTTGCTCAAGGTCCATACACAGTAGCTGTTTCATGGGAGGTTTTGGGTTGAAATCCCTGCAGAATTGATACTTCAACAGTTTAAAGCTGTTCTGTTTCACCGGGCTTGGCTGGGATCGCACCTGGGTATACTAACACAAGGAGCGCTGTATAAATGCCCTGAGTGAATTGATAACAGTTTATTCTTAAGTTACCCATTAGGAAAGTTTTGCCAGTTGGTTTGTTGTGCAGTATGGCTTTCTGAACAGGTTAGTTTCAAGTTATACAAACTAGTTAGTAATAATACTAATCAGAAATTAATAACCAGAATGAAGCACTCCACATGCTAGTCAGTCATTTTTATACATTGCTTTTAAACCCACATTGCAATCCAAAATTTAAATTTAAAAACCTTAGTCACTGGTAATTAAATTTAAAAGATTTCCAAACCCCTGGACTTGCGGACTAAACCTCTTCATTGTTGAATGACGTAGGAAACGAGAAGTGCATCACATGCCTCAAACGGCGAAGATGTTAAAGGCGTTTCTGATGGTGCCAACGAGAAAGTCTCGCATACTGTCTCAGCCACACTCGAACTCGACGAAAATTCAAAAGAGTATCAGAAATATTCGCCTCTGATGACCCGATATTTTGTAAGTTAACTCAATATCTGTATCGACAAGATTATGTGTGTGACATGAGATATTATATTGTGATGCAACTTTAGCAACTGACTCTGTCTTCTGGATATTGACCTTCTGGATATTGACCTTCTGGATATTGACCTTCTGGATATTGACCTTCTGGATATTGACCTTCTGGTTATTGACCTTCTGGATATTGACCTTCTGGATATTGACCTTCTTAAAAGAGATTTAAAGGAGATTTTGATGTTATTTTAGGAGAATTTCAATACCAACAACCAGTATTTGTATCAGGCCACTGAGTGTCTTCTACAGGCTGTGAATTTGTCACTTGACAAAGGATATAAGGTAAACTGGTTTCTGTGCTCATATCTGTCTATGCTTCTAAGCATTATCGTTATCAAGATCATCATAAAGATGAGAAAATATAACCTTTTTGCACACATACCTCCTCAGAAGTGCAGAGGTAAAGGTAACACCTTTTGTGCACACATACCTTATGTAGAATACCTCCTCAGAAGCGCAGAGGTAAAGAACTCCTGAGAAGCATGGTCCCAAGGTTGAAGGGTCATACATTTTTCGTGTAAACACATACATCAAATGCAATCAAATGCAAAGAAACTCAGACTTCCAAGGCTGAGTTGATAATCATTAGCCGACCCTGCAAGGATGTAGGGCTAAGTGGACAGCAGGTGGTGTGGTATTCCTTATGTTATCGTTTTTACTGAAGTACAAACTGGACATATCTTCACTACACCAGCATGCATCATATAACACTCCACAAGAGCCAGGTTGTTTACTCAGTTTATCAGGGACTGCATTCAGCATCATGTTATCTAATTAATTTTATTGACTTCTATAGCGCCTGTTTTTGCATTGCACAAGACATCAGTCGACAGTTGCTTCAAGTGAAATCGTACTCAAAAATTGTAATCCGTTGGAGTAGTCTTGTCGAAATCCAACGGATCATGGAAAACAGAAGTCAGGTTACGATGTGTAAGCAAGTCGAAACAGACAACTCTTAAGGTTAGACCTGAATGTCAATAAAGACTGACAGATTTAAAAAAACTGGGCAGTGAATTCCAGAGCTCTAACCTGTATGTCGTGTGTATGTAAATGATTCGTAGGCGATTGCGAGCGATGCTGCTCTGGAACTTGTCGAGTGCAATGGACAGTTCGATCCGGGTCTCAGCAGCCAATATTTGGCTCTCTATCAGGTAACTGATTTTTTAAAACTTTTATTGCATGAGTTGAGTATTCATTTTTCTGTCTTTTTGCTTCTTTGTTACTATTTTTATGCATGGTTGTTGCTAAAGTGTGGGCATTTGTCTCATGCTAATAAATATTACTTAATTACTTAAAATCACTGCAACATTTGCATAATTAATTAGGTAGAATAGGGGTACAAGTCTCTTTTCCTGAGGCGGTTATTTGTTAGGACCTGGAGCAAGTCCTTCACTCATAATTGCTCCACACCATCGACTGATGCTTATTTATTAGGTAGTGGCGCTTCATAAATGCAAAAGTAATAATAGAAATAATAGTAAAATAAAAATAATAAAAAATAATAAAATAAAAAATAAAAAAATTATAATAATAATAATAGGTATTAGGAATTCAGAATGACAGTCGTTGTTTTGCTGTATCCAGTTCTTTTTTGTTTATTTTAAAATTAATTGTTGTATTGACCAAGTCATTGAGTGTATCTTTTAATCTATTCTGAACATAAAGTTGTTTTTGCATGTTTTTCAAAAAAGAGTTGCCAGGCATCCGAATATCTCCACAGTCTGCTGAGAAAGGCGCTGACGGACCCCACTCTGTCTCAGCAGTCAGCACTGTTTCGCCAGTACGACTCTCTGCTGTCGAACAGCATCCTATCAAACGCATCCATTGGACCAACGTTCAAGTCTGTTGTGAAATCACTGGATGAAAGCTCTGTGGTATGTATGCGTCTGTGTATGTGTGCCTGTGTGCGTGTACATGCGTATTTGTATGTATGGACGTGTGTATGCGGTCATGATCATGAACTCTGCATACCTTTAGCACGGAAAAAAGCTAACTTGCAGGAACCAGCTTATTTACAGGCGCTCAGTCAAAAACTGTATTGGTGGGACAGATATGGACAGGTCTGGCTTTGATTTAAAACCCAGAGGATCGGAAGGGTGACAAGGAAGATGGCTGTATGTAATGTAATGTAATGTAATGTAACAAGCACTTATATAGCGCTCTTCAAGTACCTCTCAAAAGCGCTGATGACACGGCTATCCTACCAATCTAAACAAGTGCGTTTTCAAGTTAACAGAGAATGAACACTGAGTTAAACTAAGTGGAAAAGTACGAATGTTTAAAGGGAGACTGTTCCAGAACGATGATGAGTGTGTTGGGAACTGGAGTGACGAGAAAGTTAAGGGGAAGATGAGGTGGTTGTTGCAGTGTTCCAAGTCTTCTTCATTTTAGTGTTATAGGCCTATTTTGTGTGTTATAGGCCTACTTCTGTATTGTTTAGGCCTATTCATTGGGCTGTTTTAGGCTTGGAAGCGACTGTCAATCCTTCCTCAACATTTGGACTTGCTGAAGGAGTTTCCATCAAATTTCCTTTTTCTCGTCCTGCAGCATTCAGCGGGCAGGTCGGCTTTCAGTTAATCAAAGAATCATGCAATAAATATTGGCCAATCAACGAGTCAGTCAGTCATTCAGTCAATGAGTGAACCAGCCATCCTGTTAGTCAGCCAGGCAGTCAATCTGTTTTTCTCTCTGTGCATCTGTCTGTCTGTCTGCCTGCATGCCTGCCTGCCTGCTTGTCTGTTTGTCTCTCTCTCTCTCTTTGTATCATCAGTCTGTCTGTCTTTCTGTCTGTCTGTCTGTGTATGCTTCGTTGACACTGTTACAGGTCGCATCTTTATGGTGCAATCCTTGACAAGGCGAAGCAGTTTGCATCACTGACAAAGACGATGAAAGCTGGTGCTACCACTCCTCAGTCAGCTTCCAAGGCGAGGATTGTAAGGATGAATACAAGCGCCAGCAGACTGGATCACATCCTCAGCCAGTGGAAATCGTTCAAGCGTCAAGTGATGCAGGTGAAACCATAAATTTATGTCATGTTGGCATGGCAACCGGTTGCCAAGGCAACTGAGACCTTTGCTTCTGAGGTTCAGTTCAAGTCCTTTATACACTTTGAGGGATTCTGAAAAAAACAGAACTCGAGCAGTCTCTTGGGCCAGCCACAAGAGGCAGCCCTAGGAATGAAATGTTAGTGAATTAATTTTCTCTTAGCCACGGCACATGAGGGAGCGGGTGACCAATCCCTCCCTCACCCCCCTGACCTTCCCGTTAATAGTGTCTGTCCATTTTAAAGCTGAGCAGGGTTGCAGAAACCTTGAAAATTTTTAGTCCTGGGGATTTGAACCAATAACGACTTGGTTGATAGTGTAGCCTGCTGGACTATCACACACCCCTTTAAAGATGTTATAAAATACCTTACCTTTCATATACCTTGTCATACTTATACCCTATCTTACAGTGTTTTACCTTATTTTTTATTTTTTTATTTATTTCTGCATTTGTTAGGCGCCACTATCTAATGACTAAGCATCAATCGATGGCGCCGAGCAATTGTGAGTGAAGGAAGGACTTGCTCAAGGTCCCTACACAGTAACCGTCTCTTGGGAGGAGGCTCGAACCCGTACTCACCGTGTTACAAGCCGAGCGCTCTATCCGGTATGCTACCGTGCCCTCCACCTTATATATATATATGTTATCTTACATTTACCTAGCCTTACATATACTTTACCTTACTGTTTGTGAACAATGCATCTTACCATACTTACTTAACTTTATGTAATTTTCAGTTTTTGCTGAAACAAGAATTTCAGTGCACAGTTCAGGCACAACGGAAAGACTTGATGTCTGCAATGGATGAGTCGATGGAACCACAGGAACAGGTTTCGTAATCGTTATTGTAAACTCAGCATTTCTAATGTACTAGCTAAAACTAAGCGCAGGGCACCAGCTTATTCACGATTGCTGTGTCAAGTCAGAGGGGTTATCCAAAGATGCCATGGGAAGAACAAAGTCCGGTTGCCAGAAGACCAGAGAGAGAAGGGAGAGAGGAGCTGTTGGGGTGGGTTGTGTATAAGGTTTGTGGTCGGAATAAAACCACTTCGAGCATTGTAAAAATTCTTCTGTTCTTATTCAGAACTGTTTAGAACTTCTTTAAGGGTGCTATTGAAATATTCGCTTACATACTTACTGATCCCACGTTGATGTGACTTGGGGGTTAGGTAGGACAAATGCATTTTACCAGGGGTGCCACTACTGTAGCTAGATTTATTTAGACATCTTTTTAACTGCTTCACAAGGTGTTTGAATTTGCCGACAGCCTTTATTTGAGTTTGGGGAAAATGACGAAGAACTACAACTTCAGAATCAGTTCGTTTATCTGCTGCGTGAAATGGAAGACTACCTCCAGCCTATCATGGCCGAATTGGATTCCTATCTGAGGTTTCTTCAAAACATTTTCAATTCAGATACAGGGTTCTATATAAATGTTTATCTATCATATATAATTCTTTGGACTGAACCAGTCGAGGTCCTGACGGCCCCAAAGACCAGAGGACAAGCAGCAGAGAACAGGCAGCAGAGGACGGGCAGCAGAGGACGGGCAGCAGAGGACGGGCAGCAGAGGACGGGCAGCAGAGGACGGGCAGCAGAGGACAGGCAGCAGAGGACACGCCTTCCAAAACAGGAATTTTAACCTAGACGTAAACATTGTCAGAGAACTTGCGGAGCAGACCTTTGGAGATCTTCCAATTTTAAATAATAATTATTTTACCCACAGTTATTGAAATATTAATGAAACCAAAATTAACAACACAAAATATCTTGAAACAGCAAAAATTAAAATTATGTTTTTTTTTACAATTATCATAATGCTAATTAGCCCAAAATTGAAAAACATCTTTTTTCTTTTCCAGACTCTTGAAGTCGTCACCGGGTGGCGGCCTGAAGCAGGGAACAAAGTCTGGACCAGACGAAACGACACCAGAATGCGTCGTCGTTCTCGCTGACCAGTATTTATTGGAGCTGCCTCTAGAGGCGCTGCAGTCACTCCGTGCCGAAAATGTGGACTCCATATCGCGAGACATCTCGCTGCAGATGTTTTATCATCGATTTCACGTTGAAGTCGCAGGTTAGCAGCTTGACTCTTAGAGGCAGTGAACAAATTTTTTTTTATATGACAGGTATAGTTACGTGAAATTATAGAGTGGAGTGTACAGGTTCAAATCTTAAGTCTCACAGGTTGTATATACTTGGGTGTTTGTATGGCATTGTATGTATGTTTGTGCATAAGTGTGTATTCAAGTTTGTATGTGTTTCTATTCATGCAGGTGTGTTCGTGTGCATGTATGTATGGAATTTTGTGCATACACATATGTATGTACAGGGGGGTATGTGTTTATGTATGTATGTCTGTGTATTTGTATGGTTGTATATATGTATGTATGTCCATGTATGTATGTATATTTGTCTGAATGTGTATGTATGTATGTTTGTATTTTTGTATTTATATCTATTTATATATAATATATATATGCATATATATATGTAAGTGTACATGTGCATGCATGTTCATTTGTGTAGCACCTTTTAGTGCTACAGTTGAGGTCAGTTAGTTTTAAGCCCATGGAAGTGAGGCTGTCAAAGGTCGCTATATAAATTCTCTGCTTATGTTACATTACACTGTGTTACGCTACATCAGATTGCATTTATTCATGTCACAGAGGGAGAGACGGACGGCGTAAAGAAGGAGAAGGAGTCCGGCAAGGTCGTGTCGAAGGTCACAGGTCACAAAGACTCTGCAAAGAAGCCAGGAAAAACAGTCAGTTTGAACTTTTTGGATGTTCGTGGAATCATTTTAATTCATATAGCGCCGGTTGCAACTATATATTTATCTGCTCGGAACAGCTCAGTAATTTGACTTCAAATTTTGAACCTTTCCAAACAGACGGCCCTCAAATGAATCATGTGCAGATTTTGGTCCACAACTTCAGAGCCAGACTTTACTTTACGTGACGTGGTTACCATTGACATCACATTTACATTACATTAGTTGAAGTAAGCATATTTATTTCCACCTCAGCAGGAATCTGTTACTTTACAGACTGTGTTGGTCACTTACTTTACATGCCGTGGTGGCTGATTTTCTGTTTCAGGTCATCACAGACCGGACGTTGCTTCCGGGATATCAAGCCATTGACACCAATTTGTTTAGGTGTATCTTTTTGTCATCTGCTTCACTCAAATTGGGGTGCTATATGAATTATGCCATATGCTATGTTATCACACCATATGATACTATTACATACCGCAGCATAACATATCACACCAAAGCATACCTCTTTTGACCTTTCCTAACCTTATTTTATATAATCACACACTAACGTAACTGCACCATAACATACCACACCATAGCATACCTCTTGATCTATCCTTACCTTACTTTACATAACCACACCATGACATACCTTATTTAACTATCCTCACCTGAACATAACGCACCATAGCATACCATGATGCTTTGCATTTTGTACCTTAACTTTTGAAATTCAGACATCGTAGATCCACACAAGGATTGCTGTGAATTAGGTAAACTATTTATTTGCTTACTTAATTACTTACTTACTTGTTATGTTCAAAGTAGAATTACTAACCTATCTCGCACAGAGTATGCACTCTCTCGTTGCACAAAATCCTCTGTTGCTACATGCTAGCTACATCGTTATTTCACACATATATCGTGAGATGGCGCTGATGTTATATATGTCGACTTTCTAAATGTATAAGATGATCAAGGACAACGTGTCTAAAGCCATTATTATATAGACTAGGCTTCAATTATTGGTACTAACTTCTTAGATGTTGTCCATTGTTGTCCGTCTGTATTAAGTGTCTTCATACTTAGGAAGAGAAAGAAAGTCACGAGCTAACTCTGATAAGGCAGTCATGGGTATGAATTGCTTGCGTCTTTATTTTTCTTAGTCTCGGCATATAGTGGGCGGGTGGCCAGCCCTCTCCCTCATTGTCAACAAATCAGCCATTAAATCTCGTTGTGTTGACAGTTTTAAAGATGTCTTGGATGTTTGTTTTACAGAAGAGAAACGGCCAATGGCTGTTTTCCATCGAATCCTTGAAGAACACAGTCAGTTTACAAGTCGCTGGACTGGCATCACTGGAGACAATCAAGTACCCAGGTGAGTTCGGCAAAAACAGACACCTGTAATGTCTTGTCTTACCTTGTCTTCAACCGTCCTCAAGCCGAGAATTGGCTGCACCATGGACAGTTTTGTGCCATATGCTTCTGTCCCTAATCTCTTGTAATAACTGGTCGAACGATAGTTAAGTCCACGACTTGATGTTATCAGTCCATGTTGTATTGGGTCTCCCAAGCTCAAGATCCAGAAATTGTGCCTTGGATGATCTCTTTCTCTAGGTAGTCCCCACTCTTTCTTAGCACTTCCTCGAAGTATGAAAGCTTCCTCTTTTTGATTAATCCAAGCAGACTCCTTTCTAATCCTGCAGTCTCTAGGACCCCAGTGTTTGTCTTCGTATTATTGTAATGTAATGTACTATAAATCTGTGAAAGTTATCATCGCACAACGCTGCTTCGTGTAGACCGGCTCATTCACCGTCATTACCCAGGTAAGTTGATTAAAATGCTTAATGATATTCAAGGTTAATAAGTACTTATCGGTTTGTTTAATCAGGCTGGTTGTTTCCGCTTGGCCTTTCAACCTTCTGAAGGTATGCAAAATTTACAATTGTGGTTATCGTTATTACTGTCTGTATTATTCTTGTTTTGTGATTGCTGTTCGTAGCATTGGCCAGTGTGAAGATTACTTGCTGAACAGTGGGTCTTTCATTTTCTACGGCATGGAGAGATTCATGGCCTACGTTCCTCCACACAAAGTGGCCGTTCTTAATTTATCAGGTATGACACACTTACTGGTTGTTTGCTGGTCCGAACTTAGAATCTTTGCTGTGGTTGGACCAACTTTCTGGAATAGATCGCCTACAATGAGTTCCTTGGACTTTCTTTTCTATAAGCGCTTGAAAACCATTTTGATTTATCCTGGTTTTCTGTTGTTAGTATCGTAATTCCGAGATTTCTATAGCGCCCAGCGAAAGCCACATCGCGGGGACCACCTTATTCACAGGCGCTCAGTCAAAACAAAATCGATAGGCAAAAGGGCTCGGTTTCAGGTCAAGATCCAAAAGTCAGACAGAGAGGCAGCGTGGCAGCTATGGGGGTGGTGCTTGGGGTTGGAGAGGAGAGAGAGATAAGAGGAAGAAGGGGTGTCAGGATAGGATCTGTGAAAGAGGAATGTTTTCAGTTTTGAGTGAAAGGCCGAAGCAGAAATTGCAAGCAGTGTAGTTAGGTAAGGAGTGCCTCTGATTAGTCTGTCATGAAGAGGTGCTATATAAATCTGCTTTTACTTTTAGTTTACAGTGTGTGTGTTATTCTTGTGCAGATAATCAGATTCTGATCTTGTTGGACCACAGTCAGACAAATGCCAGTTTCGGAAGACAAGCCAAACTCGACGTTGCCAAAAAGTAATCCATTTATTATTTATTTATTTATTTATTTGGTTTCACCTATTTATTATTTATTTATTTAGTTGGTTTCATCTTTTTATTATTTATTTATTTATTTATTTAGTTGTTTTCATCTTAACTAACTAGACCACACTGTTTTATTTGTTTTAATTAAGTAAGTAACTGAGTAAGTAAGTGTGTAGCCTGTATTTGCACCTGACAGTCATATATGCTTAACTTTGCGCCATGAAATCCTTTTTGTTTGTTCAAGTCGGGAGCGCCACTGTTTCCTAAGTGGCGCTTTATAAATGTTCGTTTACAATTACAATTACAAATCGACCACTTGCTTTAGGTTTTCAATTAGCATTCTTCCTGGTTGTTTGACGAAGTCATGGGTAATGTGTTTTATGTGTTGAAACAGTAAGATGATGCTAGCGTTGGAGAATCCGTTGGAGGCAGCAATGTTGCTGAGTCTTGCAGGAGTGAGATGCTGTTTCACAAATCAGTGGCACTGTTCGCTGAAAGAAAATGCCCTGAAGTTCGAGCTCCTCATGAAAGGTAAGCAAGGTCGCCATGGTTGAGCTCTCATGCGTGACGTAGCGTTTGCTCTGCGGCTGATAAGTTAGTAAGTAGGAACCTTGGAAAAGCCTGAATGCAGAACTGGTAGCTCAAAGTTATGTTATACTGCTCTATAAATAAGAAAAATAATAAATTAAATAAATAAATAAAACTAATAAAGAACATAATGAACTGTTTTCAATGACAATGCAGTGATAATATATTATATATACATGATGTGTATATATAAATAATAAAGTAAATAAATAAAAATAATAAATAAAAATAATGAAATGACTTCAATGACAATTCAGTGTTAAGTGCAGTTGCTTTCAGCTGTACCTTCCCCATGTTAGAACTTGCCGAACACTTTGTAACTGCGCATTTATATAGCGCCGTTTAAAAAATCTCATAAGAGATGCCCCTACCCACAAGACCATGATCGAATAGAATGGTCTTCAACTGCTGGCTAAATAGACGCATAGAAAGGAGTAGAAGCTCATGTCGTTGATTTAGTAGTAGTTCCAACATTTAACGACATCTTATGGCATCAAAGGCCGTTGACGTCGCCCTCCTCCTTTATCCAGACTTGGGGCTGGCGCCACCCGACTAAAGGCAGTGGCTGAGTTTGTTGCTGAGTTCGCAAGAGAACACTGTTGAAATGGAAATCTCAGACACATCTTACCGAGTTCACTGCAGGTGCAATTGTAACAGAAATCTCCGAATATCTTCTCAACTCTCCGATTTCAGTTTAATTCTGAATATATTTTCACAGATCTTTTGGGCAAAGGAAAATCGACCGGTCAGGCCATTCGATGCCTGTCTGACCCACACCATCGTGAGAGCGAAGAGGATGAGGAAGCGAGGAGAGCGAAGGAAATTGAGGAAGCTACTGCAGCGGCCCAGAAAGCTGCCAAGGAGGCAAAGCGACCAGATAGCAAGGATGGTAAAGGCTCTGCCAAGAAAAAAGGCCCCAAAAAGGATGACAGAACAAAACACAAGACCAAGTCGCCGGACGTGGAAAATCCTGAAGCGGAACGGGAATTCCCCGAGTCATCTCGACTCGGTAGCGCTCGCGAAGAGTCGCCACCCATCACACGAGCTTCGTGTGGTATGGTCTGTTATGGTCTTCCAAACTATGTCATCGTTCAGACAAGTAAACGCTAGAAGGTTGACTTCGAAACAAAGAACTGAAAAGCAGGGCAGATAATTCATTTATATGTTGCGATCTTTATAGATTAGCATTTAAAATTCTCAAAAGCACCCAAATGTCCTGAATTGTTGAAGTCAGAATTGAATCAGATGAGTTCTGAGACGTTACATTCTTTACTATTTCTGCATGTATGATTTGTGTAAATGTAAATGTACACGTTTCTATAGTGAAAGTATGGCCTCGACCCAGCGCATTTGTATTAACATTCATGTACAGGCTTTTTAAGAACCACTGGAAAATGGTCTTTTAAGAAATGATGATTGCTAGTTAATGTATTTACTGTCTTTCCAGCAGGAAACTGTGATTGAATAATGGACAATTGTTTTAAAGTCTGTTGTATTTGTTTGGATAACGTTTGTTGCTGGTACACGCGTTGTATTTGGCTGGTGTTCATTCGCAGTTGCTGGTCCCACCACCTGGAGCTCTCCACCTCCTCATGTTCGCAACTCGCTTACCGAGACTACCTTTTGTTCTAAACTGAAAACTTGACTTTTCCAGTCGGTTTGTTCCTGATGATGTTTCCTTCCTGTTCCTCGACTTCTGTGTGCACTTGTGAACTCTGCAAGGAGGGCATCTTCAAAATTAACTCTCACACTTTGTTACTTACCTACTTATACGATAAGTAAAATTAGAAATTGCGAAACGGTTAAAATGCAATATTATCTCTTTGTTTATGTTTAATTTACGGTCGTGTTTGCAGTTGCCGTTCTAGCTGTCACGCTGTCTCAGACTTTTCGATGTGGACCTAGAACCGCATCCTTTAGCCTGTCGATTTTTTTGACTGAGCGCCTGTGAATAAACTGGTTCACGTGATGTGGCTTTCGTTGGGCGCTGTAGAAATCTCGGAATTACGATTACTATTCTGATTACTTAAGACATGAAACGATATGTTGGCGAAAGCGTCGGTCTGTAGGAATAATATTCTTCTGGCGAATGTCAAGTGTACTAAACGCCTACGTGATCGTAATCGTGAAAGCACGAGATTTCTACAGCGCCCAACGAAAGCCAAGTCGCAGGAACCAGCTTATTCACATGCGCTCAGTCAAAACAAAAACGTTAGGCAAGAAGGGTTCGGTTCCAGGTCAAGATCCAAGTGTCAGGCAGGCGGGCAGTCAGACGGCTATGGTGGATGGTGTTTAGAATTGAACCGGAAAGTGAGATAAGGGGAAGAGGAAGAATCGGGATAGGATAAAGGAGGAAGGCTACGCTAATCATCTTTGCTATGACACAGCATTGTTAAACAGAAACTACCCCTTCTCGTTGTGGAGCAAGGGTTTCTGCAGCCATCCTTACCTGAACGAGGGCAACAAAGCTCCCCAAGTAGGCAGACTTGTCCCCCAAAATGGGCGAAAAGTCAACATAGGCTGATGAACAAAAGGAAGCGAGCACAATGGCTTCAGAGATGAAACCGGGTGGAAAAATAAACGGAGACGGACAGAGTCAAAGGCGCAGACGAACAGAGCGACAGAGATGGACAAGCACAGGGACAGCCGAACCGACAAAGACAAACAGCCACAAAAGACAGAAGAATGAGAGAGAGAGAGATACATGGACGTACAGAGAGAGATTGAAAGAGACGTACAGACACAAATACACACACCACCCACTTACACAGAGAGAGAGACAGACAGACACAGACAGACAGACAGAGAGACAAGCAGAGCGACCAAGACAGCCACAGAGCAGAGAGAAACAGTCATAGAGAGAGACAAAGAATGAATGACTCCTTAAATCATTCATCCTTGCAAACAAAACGACTCTGCAATTACGTGTACGCCACGGATTGCGTAGCCATGAGTTATAGGTTTAATTAATAGTTTAATTTATTAGGCCTATGTTCTTCGACAAGCAACGCTTTAAGCGAAAACGATATAGGAAAAAGTTGGAGAAAGGATACGCCTTCAAATTCCACGACTTTAAAAACCCACTCCTGGTTACTATAAAGTCTATGAATTTCCAAAGGCCTCCGACGTCTGTCTGTCTGTCTATCTCTTTGTCTGTCTCTGTCTCTTTGTTTATCTCTTCCTCACACTATATATATACATCTCTCTCTCTCTCTCTCTCTCTCTCTCTCTCTCTCTCTCTCTCTCTCTCGCTCTCGCTCTCGCTCTGTCACTCTCTGTCTCTATGTGAAAGCAAGAGGAATAGTCCTCCCAGTGACGTGAGGAGGATATGAGGCGGAAAAGAAAGAGGAAACGTTTTGACGTTTCGTCCGCTTTTCTGTTCTCTCTCTCTGTCTGTCTCTCTCTCTCTGTCTGTCTCTCTCTCTCTGCTTCTATCCCTCTGTCTCAGTGTGTATTTCTGTCTTCTTCTTCCTCTCAGCTGTTTTATGTCCTCCATTTTATAATCTACTTTTTTCTACTTGTTTCTCTGTCTACTTTTTCTCCTTTCCTCGTCTTCGTTCCAATTTTCGCGTTCACTGACTCTCCTGCTCTCATATGCATTTCCTCAGTTCCTCGTCATGCTGTCTGGATCTTAACCCGTAACCGAACCCTTCCTGCCTATCGCTTTTGTTTTGTCTGAGCGCCTGTGAATAAGCTGGTTGCCGCGACTTATCTTTCGTTGGACGCTGTAGAAATCTCGAGATTACGATTACGATTCTCCTTTCTGCTTTTTCTTTCTTCTTCATCATCCTCTTTAGTTATTCGTCCTTTCTTCTGTCTTCTTTCTATCTTCCTATTCCTTCTGTTCTTCCTTTTTTCATATTACTCCAAGCTTCCTATCTCTGTTCTTCGTATCTTCCTATTCAGCATATCTTCATATTCCTCATATCTCCCCGTTCTTCATATCTTCGTATTCAACATATCTTCATATTTCTCATATCTCCCTGTTCTTCATATCTTCGTATTCAACATTTCTTCATATTTCTCATATCTCCCCGTTCTTCATATCTTCGTATTCAACATATCTTCATATTCCTCATATCTCCCCGTTCTTCATATCTTCGTATCTTCCTATTCAACATATCTTCATATTCCTCATATCTCCCCGTTCTTCATATCTACCTATAATCGTCTCTTTCTACTCTTCTCTGTTCCTCAGTCATCCTGCATCTTTCCTCTTCCGTTACCCTGCTATTCTCCTACTCTTGCTCCCCTTCTTCCTCCTACTCTGCATCCTCTTCCTTCTCTCATTCTTCCTCTTCCAGCTCCTCTTCCTTACCCTCTTCCTTCTCGTTCTAACTTGCTCTTCCTCTTCCTCTTTTCCTTTTTTTCTACATCCTCTTCTCTTTCTTCCTCTTCTTTATCTTCCTCTGCCTCTTCTTCCTACTCCTCTTCCTTACCCTTTTCAGTCTCTTTCTATCTTGCCCCTCCTCTTCCTCTGCCTCTTTTCCCTTTGTTCTACATCCTCTTCTCTTTCTTCCTCTTCTTTATCCTCCTCTGCCTCCTCTTCCTTCTCATCCCATTGTTCTTCCTACTCCTTTTCCTTTTCCTTATCCTCTTCCTCCTCTTTTTATCCTGCTCCTCCTCTTCCTTTTCCACTTTTTCCGTTTTTTCTACATCCTCTTCCCTTTCTTCCTTTTCCTTATCCTCTTCTGCCTCCTCCTCCTTCTCATCCCATTCTTATTCCTACTCCTCTTTCTTACCCTCATCCACTTCTTTCTATCCTGCTCCTCCTCTTCCTTTTCCACTTTTTCCGTTTTTTCTACATCCTCTTCCCTTTCTTCCTCTTCCTTATCCTCCTCTGCCTCCTCCTCCTCCTCCTGCTTCTCTTCACATCAATCGGCAGCAGTTGTTTCGATGATGTTTTGTGTTCTTGTACTCAGTGTCTTGAAAGTAGCAGACGTTATTCTCACGCAAACTTCAAACAGTCTTCCTCTCGTCCTCCTTCCTCCTTCCATTCCTGAGCCCTCCCTCTAACTCATCCTCCTTCCCGGCTCCTAAGTCATTTCCTGCCGTTTCCTCTGTGTACCCTGGGAGATGTAAAACGAGTGTCTGAATCCCCCAACCCCAGAGTCGTGTACTGGTTTTGCAACTGTCCGACCCCTCCTTGTGTAGTCTGCAAAATATGTAGAGCACAGACTTACTGCTATTGCAGTAGCAACAGCTATAAAGATTAATTGCTAAAACTGGTCCACATAGACTGCTACAATAAAATGCTGGGAAAAATGCCATTAATGTAACGACACTGGACAAGCAACGCTTTTGAGAGATGCTTGAAAGGCGCTATATAAATGCTTGCTACATTACATTGCATTACATTACATTACAATCCGCTGCCATCCCATTTGTCTCAGCTTGAACACAACCCACCCTAACAGTTCCTTTTCCCATTTTTTTTCTCTGGTCTTCTGGCAACCGGATTTGGTTCTTGACATGGCACCTGTGGAAAAATCCCACGGACTTGACGCAGCGCTCGTGAATAAGCTGGTGCCCAGCGCTTGGCTTTAAAGTAGAGCTTTAGAAATTTCGAGTTTACGATTACGATTACGAAGTTGTTTGCATACACTCGCCTCGCGCTTTAGATTGATTAGATTAAACTAGATTTGGATTAGATTGGATTGGATTATAATTGGATTGGATTTGATTGGATTAGATTGGATTAGTGGATTAAATGGAGTGGATTGAATTAGATTGGATTATATTAGATGGGATCGGATTAGATTGGATTGGATTAGATTGGATTGGATTAGATTGGATTATATTAGATGGGATTGGATTAGATTGGATTAGATTGGATTATATTAGATGGGATTGGATTAGATTGGATGGGATTAGTTTGGATTATATTAGATGGGATTGGATTAGATTGGATTAGATTGGATTATATTAGATGAGATTGGAATAGATTGGATGGGATTAGATTGGATTATATTAGATTGGATTGGATTAGATTGGATTGGAACTCACGATGAAAAAGACATATATTCATGGCTCTGAGTAACACTAGACGATCCTTGGGTCGCCACACCTTTCATGTTCCTTCCAATCTGAGTTTAGAGCTCGGGGCATTGTCAGAAATGCTCCACCGCTACACAACTACTCTTAATTCTATGCTCTGGCTTCAAGAGGGCTACATGACCTTCGGAATGCCCTTCGCCGGATCTGCCCAAGGTTGAGCTTTAAAAAGCCCCACAGATTTTCCGTTACTATGTAGAATCCGAAGCAGCGTGTAGTAAATTCCTTCTAACTTCTTCTGAAAAGCTTCCGTTGTGTCTCGCTAACTAACGTTTCATCCTGTAAACGTTTCGCATAAATCCGAAACTCGTTCTCGAAGAAATCTCCGTCTGACCGATCGCACGAGTTCTTTAAACAATATATCCGTGTTCCTTAAACAATTTTTATCTGCGTTCCTTAAACAATTTATATCTACCGCCCTGGGGTGACCCTTTCGTGGCTGGTACGAAAGATCAGTCCATGCCGAAGTTTCTTTACATGTGACAATGTTGTAAGATACAATCGAACTGATTGTATCCTCAAACGCAAGGACTTTGGAGTTGAAGGAGCTTTTGGCTTAAGCGCACATGTATACACACACGCGCGACGTTGTAAACATTTTTTCGGTTTAGGGTTAACTCTTAGAAACTGCTTTGACATCTCGCGAGTTTTAACAATGGCTCTGAAAACTGACGCTGCAACTCAGAACTTCCGGAATTGTTTGATTGATTAAGCGCCTTTGTTTAAGGTCGTCTGTCTGGATTACTGTTGCTTATTTATTTACTTATTTTTATTTATTTTATATTGAATCATTGATTGATTGATTTATTGGTTTACTTATTTATTGTGACATATATACATAAGTACATATATGCATTCATACATACATTCATGCATGCATACATACATACGTACATACATACATACATGCTTACTTACATTTTTACATACATACATACATACATAAATACATACATACACACATACATAAAAATACATACATACACACACATGCATGCATACATACATAGTTACATACATGTATACATAGATGCATACCTATATTCATACATACAATCAAACATACATACATAAATACATACACACATACATGCATAAAAATACATATACACACATACATGCTTGCATAATACATACTTAAATACATGTATACATAGATATATACCTACATTCATACATACACACATACATACATACGTGCATACATACAGACATACATACATACACACATACATACATACACACATACATACATACACACATACATACGTGCATACATACAGACATACATACATACATTCATAGATACACACCTACATTCATACATGTATTCATAAATACATACATACACACGCATACATACGTGCATACATACATAAACACATACATAAACCACGCTTTTACTGCTTCTGCCGACATGTAAAACACGCGCCTCAAACTGCGCGTAGACAATAATTTCGGAGGCATCTCCAAAAATAACTGTCTCTAAACCACATGAAAAAGTCGACCTTCGCGGTGGATGGGTCGTTGACCTTAGGGTGCCTATAGAATCGTCCAAGGTGAGAAATTTCAGCGGAGACCGAAAGTATGTACTACAACCCGTTACCAAGAAAATCGCCATTAATTTCCTTCACAGCAGAGGCCAGAAAACAATAAAATTGAGATAAATGGGTAAGCACTCCCTTTTATTCGACACGCAGTGTATCTATTTAAAATGGCGGAGGAGAAAGCGAAGGTATTAAAAGAATGGCGGGGCAAAGTGAGTTACCTGCTGACAGGCGAATCGTTATCGCACGGTTCCTGTTTTAACGCGCGTTATTACCCCATGTAGAAAACCCAATACAAATTGCAGTGGTAAAATGGGTGTAGTTTTGGTAGGATTGAGTGAGTAAGCGGCCGAGTGGGCGCGTGTGTGGGTGGCGGCTGGATGGGTGTGCGAGTTTGGTGGGTGGGTTTTAGGTGGGTGGGTTTTGGGTGGGTGGTTGGGTTGGTGAGTAGGTTGGTGAGTGGGTGAGTTTGGGTGGGTGGTTGGGTTGGTGAGTGGGTGAGTGGGTTAGTGGATGGGTGAGTTTGGGTGGGTTGGTGAGTAGGTGGGTGAGTGGGTGAGTGACAGTGAGCGAGCGAGTGAGGGAGTGAGGAAGTGAGCCAGCCAGTGAGTGAGTTAATCAATCAGTGAGTGAGCGAACTAATGAATGAGTGTGAGTGAGTGACATCGAGTTAGTGAGGGGAATACCCCAGTATCCATTCATTATTCACTCATTCACGTATGTTTGAACGCCGACCGGTACACATTCCTAGACAGAGTTCAGTACAGAGGTCGCTTTGAAGCGGAAACCATGGAGTATCCATCTACCCAGCGAAGAAGAGCTACGCAAATAGTACTACAGAAATGACGTGCGTAAAAAGGTCACATATATCATATTCATCCCGGGAAGTATACATCATTGGAAGGTTTATATATGCAATATATATATTATATATGTGCATTTTATATATATGCATATATACAGATGCTTCTGTTTCGTTGCCATGAAGAAAAAAATTTTCTCACGCAGTCTGTTGCAGAGAAGACGGGGTGTGGTGTGTGGATTTGAGTCCATGTCTGTCTCTTTGTCCCTCTGTCCGTCTGCCTGGCTGTCTGTTATGTATTTGTTTGTGAGTCTCGGTCTGTCTGTGCCTCTATGGCTGGCTGTCTGTCTGTATATCTGTATAGCTATTTGTATATGTCTGTATAGGCGTCTGTCAGTGGCTCTTATTCTTTTCAGACAGACAGACAAGAACTGTGTTCCTGTCTGTCCGTCCGTCTGTCCGTCCGTCAGTCTGTGTCTGTCTGTGTGTCTGTCTGTGTGTCTGTCTGTGTGTCTGTCTGTGTGTCTGTCTGTGTGTCTGTCTGTGTGTCTGTCTGTGTGTCTGTCTGTGTGCCTGTCTCTGTCTGTGTGTCCGTCCGTCCGTCGTCTGTCTGTGTGTGCCTGTGTCTGTCTGTGTCTGTCTGTGTCCGTCCGTCCGTCCCTCCGTCTGTGTGTCTGTCTGTGTGTCTGTCTGTGTGTCTGTCTGTGTGTGTGTCTGTGTGTCTGTCTGTGTCCGTCCGTCCATCCGTCCGTCTGTCCGTCTGTCTGTATGTCTGTCTGCGAGTCGATCTTCATAAAACGCAATGTTAACACTGCATTTAGACGATGATCCGACGGACTGTGCGCCCCTTTCGTTCTCTCCCTCCCCGCCCCCCCCCCCCCCCCCCCCCCCACCTCCGTCATTTCCTGGGTGAACGACCTTTCTCCGACATCCTCAACACCTCATTAGTGTCTAGTTTCAGATTCCTAAGACTGAAGTGGCCGTTAACGGGGTTTAAGGTAAAGTTATTGTTAAAGGTAATGGTCAAATAACAGTACAAGTAACGGTCAAGTAAAAGTATAGGTAACGGTCAAGTAAAAGTAAGGGTAACGGTCAAGTAAATGTATCGGTAACGGTCAAGTAAAAGTAAAGGTAACCGTCAAGTAACTGCAGAGGCAACGGCTAAAGTTTGGGTAGCTTTAAAACGCCTCTACAGAAACTGCTTAGAAATGTGGCCAGTAAAGGTAAAAAGGTAAAGGTAACATACTTGTTTACACGGCATCTATAGAAGCTACTTAGAAACATGGCGGTAAAGGTTACACATTTGTTTAGACGCATCAACTGAAATTCCCCAAAAGCGTGTTCCAAATGTCTAAGGACTATTCGGCTGAAACGCACATACGATCACTGCGATCCAAAAGATAATGGCGCTATATAAAAATATAAATATAAAATAATAAATGCATATTAAAGGAAGGAAAGGAAGGAAGAAAGAAAGAAAAGAAGGAAATAAGGAAGTAAGGGAAGGAAGGAAAGGAAGGAAGGAAGGAAAGGAAAGAAGGAAAGGAAGGAAGGAAAGAAGGAAGGAAGGAAGGAAGGAATGAAAGGAAAGAAGGAAGGAAGGAAGGAAAGGAAGGAAGGAAGGAAGGAAAGGAAAGGAAGGAAGGAATGAAGGAAAGGAAGGGAAGGAAGGAAGGAAGGAAGGAAAGAAAGGAAGGAAGGAAGGAAAGGAAGGAAAGGAAGGAAGGAAGAAGGAAGAAGGAAAGGAAAGAAGGAAGGAAGGAAAGAAGGAAAGAAGGAAGTAAGGGAGGAAACGTAGGAAGGAAAGGAAGGAAGGAAGGAAGGAAGGAAATGAAAGAATGAAAGGAAGGAATTAAGGAAGGAAAGAAAGAAGAAATGCAGGAATGAATAAACATTGTAATAACAAACTACACAACAGTGTCTGCAACTACAGGACAGTATTTTTCGAAATCTGATCGGTTTGCTAGTTCCGTCATGATCTAAAAATGAGACTTCAATACGCAACGATGGATTCATGGGAGATGAGTCCATTAATTGGACAAGGAAAGGCAACGTCTGCGAAGGCATCAGTGACTTAGTTCGTCTCTCCAGGAAACGGCTCTCGATCGCAGAGGTCGTAGTAAACTACGGAAATAGGTGAGCGATGATACAAGCGCCAGAAACTGTCCGTGAGTAATTATGTGCGTAAGATATAGCCATGTCTTGGTCTTGCTCTGTCTGTATGTCTGTCTCTTTCTCTTTCTTTCTTTCTTTCTCTCTCTGTCTCTCTGCCTCTGTCTGTCTGTCTGTCTGTCTGCCTGTCTGTCTGTCTGTCTGTCTCTCTCTCTCTTAGGTTTTAGAGCGTTCTCTTATTCTCGACTTGTGTATTGTTTTTTTCAGTCGTATTCTCAGTCAGTCAGTCAGTCGGTCATTCATTCAGTCAGTCAGTCAGTCAGTCGGTCATTTTTTCATTCATTCATTCAGTCAGTCAGTCAGTCGGTCATTCAATCAGTCAGTCAGTCAGTCAGTCAATCAGTCAGTCAGTCAGTCAGTCAGTCAGTCGGTCAGTCATTCATTCATTCAGTCAGTCAGTCAGTCTTTTAAATCTATTTCTCCACCTCTACCTGCTTCTGTCATTCCTTTATTCTATCCCATTTCCCTTCCTTTGTTCTTCCTTCTTTCATTCACTCATTCCTTTCTGCTTCCCTTCCTCCCTCCTTCCTTCCTTCCTTTATTCTTTCTTTCCTTCCTTTTTTGCTTCTTTCGTTGATTCATTGTTTTCTTGATTGATTGGTTGATTCGTTCTCTTCTCTTCTTTCTTTCGTTCATTCATTCTTCGATTCATATTCTTTTTTCTATTCGCCTTTCATTCTTGCCTTTCTTTTCTTCATTCAGTGATTCCTTGTTTTCTTTTTTCTCTCTTTCTTTCGTTCCCTCCTTTCTTCCATCTATTTGTCCATTATTCTTTGTTTTCTTCCGTCCTTACCTTCCTTCTTTTCTTGTTTCCTTTCCTTTCTTTATTTATTCCTTACTTCCTTTCTTTCAAAGTCTTAATTTCGTTTCTTTTCTTCATCTTTCTACTCTTTCGCTTTCGGACGAGACGTCTGCAAAAAAACTGCATTCCTTTCGCTGGAGACTCGAATTTCTGCGTGAAGCCGACAATTCGTTGTTGATCTGTGAATGAAGACAGCGAAGAAAAAACAGATTCCTCAATTGATGACCCATCTGCGCCTCAGCCGAAAGCTCTTCAACCTCTTGAACGACGAAATTTACGGGTGGAAGCGCCAAATTTCTGACATTTTTCACTTTTTTCATTCATTCATGTGTACATTCTTTTGTTCGTTTGCTCATTAATTCATTCAGTCTGTCAATCAACCACCCATCAATCAACCCACTCACTCATTCACTCATCCATCCATCCGTCCGTCCGTCCTTTTTTGCTTCCTTCTTTGGTTGATTGATTGATTGACTGACTGGTTGGCTGGCTGGCTGACTGACTGACTGACTGACTGACTGACTGACTGACTGACTGACTGACTGACTGACTGACTGACTGACTGACTGACTGACTGACTGACTGACTGACTGACTGACTGACTGACTGACTGACTGACTGACTGACTGACTGACTGACTGACTGACTGACTGACTGACTGACTGACTGACTGACTGACTGACTGACTGACTGACTGACTGACTGACTGACTGACTGACTGACTGACTGACTGACTGACTGACTGACTGACTGACTGACTGACTGACTGACTGACTGACTGACTGACTGACTGACTGACTGACTGACTGACTGACTGACTGACTGACTGACTGACTGACTTATTAAACAGACATTTATAACGCGCGCAATTAACAACAACCAGACTGACTGATTGATCGATCGATCGATCGATTGATTGGATTGATTCGTTCTCTTTTTTCTTTCTTTCGCTCATTCGTTCTTCCTTTTTCATTCCTTCTTTCTAATCGTCTTTCATTCTTCCCTTCCCTCATTCCTTCTTTCCTTCTTTTCTTCCTTCCTTCTTTCCTTCCTTCCTTCCTTCCTTCCTTATTTCTCTCTCTGTTCCTTTCCCTCCTTCCTTCCTTCTATTCGTCCATTATTCTTTCTTTCCGTCCGTCCATCCATCCATCGTTATTCTCTCGTTTGTTTGTTCATTACTAAATAAACAGCTCAGCTCAGTTCTGTCTCTCTGTTTGTTTGCTTGTCTATGTGACAGTATGTCTGCCTGTTTCTCTGCCTCTTTCTCCTCTCCATGCACTTGAACATTTATATAGCGCCTGTCGAGAACCTTCCAAAGACGATATATTCTGTACCCTCCAACTAAACCAACTTATAAAAAGTATCCTAGCCATTATCAACTTATCTGTTCAAGAATCTCGTCTTAACGAGATAAGTAGTAGTTCCAGTGTTTAGCGACATCTTATGGCATCAAAGGCCGTTGACGCCGTCACCCTCCTCCTTTATCCAGGCTTGGGACTGGCACTACCCACAAACAAGGCAGTGGTGGAGTTATTAACGGATAACAATCGTACACGGCTATTTATATCAGCTATCGGCCTAAACATTAGTCTAATTATAGGCCTCTAGTCTAATCTCATGAATATTCATCCAGTCTATATGGAGTTAGGGGTTATTTTCGGGGGTATATGGGTACGTGACCCCACTTTTAGGACTTGAGGATGATGTACCCCATGCTTTATCATACCGTGAACAAATGATGTCCATAAAATATAGTTATAATCGTAAGGTCGAGATTTCTACAGCGCCCAACGAAAGCCAAGTCGTGGGAACCAGCTTGTTCACAGGCGCTCGGTCACAACAAAATCGATAGGCAAGATGGGTACGGTTTTAGGTCAAGATCCAGGAGTCAGGCAGCAGACAGTTAGACGGCTATGGTGGATGACCAGTGTTTTGAATTGAACCGGAAAGTGAGATAAGGGGAAGAGGAAGAATCCAGATCTAGGATTTTTGGAAGAGAAGTATTTTCAGTTATGAGTGAAAGACCTGCGCAGAAATTGCAAGAGGTGAAGCGTTGATGAGTTCGTGTGATGGGTCAGATAATTAAATCAGTATAATTTTGGCATTCTCCAGTGACGGTTCATACTATTAGTAAGAAGTAAGTATTACATACATACATCTTGAATTTCGATCAATAAACGATACATGTTGCAAACATATGCAAGTGACAGGGGTGCAAACGGCATACCCAGAAGGAACAGAAGTCCCGCTTACTTAGGGTCATCTGTTACTCGGTAGCAGTGAGTTGGCTATTAACATAGTTATAAAACAACGTATCCTTTGTATTAATACAAAATCAGAAACTGTCAAAGAACAAAAGAAAAAAGACTAATATTCAACTTCATCTAAGTTGAATTGCCTTAGTAACTCAGGTAATATTAAAAAACAAAAAACTTAACTACTGAAACTGTTAAATGCGCCGTCGCAAGAGACTTTAAAAACTGTCGCATCTGCTTCTTAAATAGCTGCAAATTAGGCAGTGAACGTATACTCACAGGGAGTGAGTTTATTAGACGAAGGGGGAAGGGATTAAATTGTAATTGTAATTTGAGATTTATAAAGCGCCTCTTAGAGGATAAACTCAACAGAGGTGCTTCCGATCCCAACAAGTGAAATCACTGTTGAACAGTACAGTATTCAGGCGCCTGCGGAACACTGAGAGGGGGAGAGGAAGGAGCTCAGGTCGCAGTACTCGAGGGAGACGATTCCAGAAAGTGGGACCAACGCAGGCAAAGCTTCTGGACTGGGCTGCAGCGGTACGCATGCGAGGGACAAACAGGGGATCTTGAGTGGCCAAATTGGACAAATTGGACAGTTAATTTGGACCACTTTCTAGACCGAAGTCACGCCCCCTATCAGGGTAATGCACTCCCTCCCGCTATGCCTTTCGTCAAAATTGTCAGGCGATAGGAACGGGTGCGATTAGAAGTCATCGTCCCCAAGAGATGGAGAAAGATTTGGTGGATTCTGTCGCTGATGTTCTGTCGACAGCGTAACCGTCAGTCACACCATTAAAAGCAAACTTCGCCGAGACGGGGTGAAAACAGAGACAGTGGCAGATACTGAGACGGGGACACACAGTCACAGACTCTAACAATGGAAGCACCTAGTTCCCTCCTCCTCCTCCTCCTCTTCCTCTTCTTTCTCCTCCTCTTCTTCTTCCTCCACCTCTTCCTCCCCTCCTTTTCTTCTTCATCTTCCTCCTCCTCCTCCTCCTCCTCCTTCTCCTTCTCCTCCTCCTCTTCTTCCTTCTTCTCCTCCTCCTCCTCTTCCTCCTCTTCTGCCTTCTTCTTCTCCTGTTCCTCTTTCCACTCCTTCTCTTCCTCCTCCTCCTCTTCTTCCTCCTCCTCCTCTTCTTCCTCCACCTCTTCCTCTTCCACCCCTCCTTCTTCTCTTCTTACTCCTCCTCCTCTTCCTCCTCCCCTCCTCTTCCTCCTCTTCTGCCTTCTTCTTCTCTTGTTCCTCTTTCCCCTCCTTCTCTTCCTCCTCCTCTTCCTCTTCTTCCTCCTCCTCCTCTTCTTCCTCCACCTCTTCCTCTTCCACCCCTCCTTCTTCTCTTCTTACTCCTCCTCCTCTTCCTCCTCCCCTCCTCTTCCTCGTCCTCCTCTTTCTTCTCCTCTTCCTTCTATGGTCCTCTGTCATCCATCTTGGATTCTTGAAGTCGTCTCCTTGACAACTATAAAAGACCGTAAGTATGCGGGGCGCGGGGCCTTAACCCCGGACGACGCTGGGGTCTATTTTAGGGGTCGAGGAAGAGACATGGCTGCACTTGGCCGGTTATTTACGACTTCGTTCAAATACTTGAAGAACTTAGGCGCCAATACAGAGTTATCGAGGCACATACAGAGAGGCAAAGAGACAAACAGAGAGGCAGAGAAATAGGAGGCAGACAGAGAGCTTCATAGACAAGACAGAGTTATCGAGGCACATAGAGAGGCGAATAAACAAACAGAGAGACCGAGAAACAGAGACATACAGAGGCAAACACAGAGATTTATACAGAGAAAGAGGGAGACACTGAGAAATAGAGACAGATAAACGGAGAGAGATACGTAGACAGATTTCTTCCGTAAGAAGCAGAAAGACAGAGGCTGAGAGAGACAGACGGACAGAGTTACAGAAAGACAGAGGAAACCCCAGAAAGAGGGTGGAGCGACCGATACAGAGATTGCTACAAGCAGAGACACATAGACACATAGACAGAGAGACATAGAGAGATGCAGGCAGAGGTTTCGAGACAGACAGAGAAAACTAACAGACGACGAAATAAAACTAAGAGACAAATTTACTGCTTTAATTTGCTCCCCAAATGAACAAAAGCAGCTTTATCTGGAAAAGGTTGAAGAAAGCTCTCAGCTGCTACATCCGCCACTCCCTTCCCCGGGGAACCCACCTCACCCACCCATCCGCCTTCCGGAAATTACTGCAACAATATAATACTTCCTACCTCTTACACGTGGTCGATTAATTCATTCGTCCATTAATTCACCAGTCTCTTTCTTTTCTTCCTTCCTTTCTTTCTTCCATCCATCTATTCGTACATTCACAAAAACCATTCATTTTGTCCTTCGTTTCTTCCATCCTTCCATACATTCATTCATTCTGAACCATTCACCCGCTGACCAACCCATCAATCATCTTTTCTTTCCTTCCTTCCTTTTTTCTATCCATCCATGAATTTATTCATTCATCGGTCAGTCCGTCAGTCCATCCACCCATCTACCCGCCCGCCCGCCCACTCATCCATCTATCCACTAATTCATCCTTCCTTCCATCCATCCATCCATCATTATTTCTTTTCCTCTGTCCTATCTTTTATTAATCCATCAGTCCAGCCATTCTTTTATCCACCTTCCGCCTATTCATTTATCCATTCATGCATCCATCTATTGAACCATCCATCTAAACATCCATCCATCCAACCGTCCATCTTTTGAGTCATACATCCATCCAACAATCCAACCATCAATCCATCAATCCATCCAATCGTCCATCGTGTGAATCATCCATCCATCCAACTATCCAACCATATATCCATCAATCCATCCATCCAACCGTCCATCCTTTGTCATACATCCATCTCACTATCCAACCATATATCCACTCATCCATCCATCCGTCCATCCATCCACCCATACATACACCAAACCACACGCTGGATCGATGGGCAGAGGAATGGGCAGAAGAACAGATGAAGAATATAAGAATAGATCAAGAAACACATGTGCAGTCCATGCATAGTTGGAACTAACAAATTTGTCAATTTATGCATTCCTCCGGCCCTCTGTACTCCCACCTTTTCGAAGCAAATGAACCTGCTGAGTGTAATACATATTCCTTACAATATATCCATTCCAACATTTCAAGTATATTCCTCATCAGTGGCGTCGATTGGTTATGCACACTGGGGGGCAACTCGTATGACAATTTTATGTCGTCCAGAAATTTCTTCTAAATACCTTCTTAGTGCTCAGTATCTTTGACGATCTTTTCTTAGGTCACCTCATACAAATTGACCAGCATTATTTATTCGGATTTATGCTACGCCTGCGCCGAAGAAGAAGAACGCGAAGAAGAAGAACGCGAAGAAGAACGCGAAGAAGAAGAAGAGGAGGAGGAGGAGAAGGAGGAGGAGAAGGAGGAGGAGGAGGAGGAAGAACGCTAATAAGAAGAACGCAAAGAAGAAGAACGCGAAGAAGAAGAACGCGAAGAAGAAGAACGCGAAGAAGAACGCGAAGAAGCAGAAGAGGAGGAGGAGGAGAAGGAGGAGGAGAAGGAGGAGGAGGAAGAACGCTAATAAGAAGAACGCAAAGAAGAAGAACGCGAAGAAGAAGAACGCGAAGAAGAACGCGAAGAAGCAGAAGAACGCGAAGAAGAAGAAGAACGCGAAGAAGAAGAAGAAGAACGCGAAGAACGCGAAGAAGAAATAGAAGAAGGGCCTGCTATTCCTCAATATTACTATTTCTCTTTTCATTTTCCAGCGAACCTGTTTTTACAAAAAAATTAAAACATTGTAAACATTGGGGGCATATCCATGGGTGTTTCCCAACTGTTTTAAAAGAAAATGGAAACCGTTATAAATATTGAGATGGGGCATACAACAATTGCATTTTACTACATAGTATTACATTGCATTGTATCGTATCGTATCGTATTGTATCGTATTGTATCGTATCGTATTGTATCGCATTGTATTGTATTACATTGCATAGTATTGTAACGTATTGTATTTGTATTGTATTGTATCGCATTGCATTGCATTGTATCGTATGATATCCCCAAACTAAACATTACATTATATCGTATGTTATCCATAGCCTAAACATTTGGGGAATTTGTCCTCATCCCGTACATATTGATACCCGTTCTCCTTATGTGTCACACATTCGCCCACAAGCATACACACATACACTCACTCACACACATACACGTACACATATACATTGATCTCTACATAGACAATTATTCATTGAATGCGTAAGCCTTGGAATCCGTTTATATCTGGCTGAGTGATTGCTTACCGGAAATTATCCGAAGCATTATCGGTATTTTTGGCAGCCAAGTGTGAATTGGGTCCTAATCCGTCTTCACTTGTCTCCAGCAACGCGCCGACTCTTGCTCATTTGGAGATAATGCTTTTCGGAAGTGAGTCGTTGCTCAGCGCGAGTCGCCGATTTTTCAGCCTCTCTCGTTTTAAACGACGTCGTCTTTTATTAGAACCAAGCAGTTTAGACCACCGCCAGAGAGAGAGAGAGAGAGAGAGAGAGAGAGAGATATATATATATATATATATATATTATATATATATATATATAATATATATATACAGAGGCAGGAAGAGAGAGAGAGAGATAGGGGAGAGACAGACAAATAGACAGACAGGCAGGCAGACAGAAACAGAGACACAGAGAGACAGAGGGAGAGACAGAAACATAAAATAGATATAAAGAGAGAGCGAGACAGAGACAGAGACAGAGAGATAAAGAGAGAAAGAGACAGACAGAGAGAGGGAGGGAGGGAGACAGACAGACATACAGAAACATAAGATAAATATAAACAGAGAGAGAGAGAGAGAAAGACATAGAGAGAGACAGAGAGACAGAGACAGAGAAAGAATGAGACAAAACGAGAGAGAGAGAGAGAGGGAGAAACTGTCACCTGCGAATTCCTTCTACTCCAACGCAGTATACAAATGTGTCATTTCTCGATCCCAGCTCATCTTCTAATCATCTTCCTCCTCCTCTCTTCCTTCTCTCTTCCTCCTTTTCCTTGTCCTCCCATCTCTGCAAACGCCAGACAATACAGTTGCTATTAGTAAGCTGCTGTTGTCTGCACTCCATCCTAAAGATTCTCCAACGTTTCAGCTAATGCCACGGAGTAATGAAGTATTAAGTTTGTAATGTATTAAGATAGATATATGTGCTCTTACACACACAAATAAGAATTGCATTTTACTATTAGTATTATATTGCATTGCATTATATCGCATTACATAGTATCGTATTGTATTTGTATTGTTTTGTATCGTATTGCATCGTATTATATGTTATTGTATTGTATCCTGTTGCATTGCATAGTATCGTATTGTATTTGTATTGTATCGTATTTGTATTGTATCGTATTTGTATTGTATCGTATTTGTATTGTATCGTATTGTACTGTATTGTATTGTATTGTATCGTATTGTATTTGTATTGTATCGTATTGTATTTGTATTGTATCGTACTGCATTGTATCGTATTGCATTGCATAGTATCATAGTGTATTCGTATCGTATTGTATTTGTATTGTATCGTATTGTATCGCATTGCAATGCATAGCATTGTATAACGTGTGAAAGTCTGTTTGTTGTTTAGCTACTTGTAGATATCAATGTTACGTGATTTTTGACGCAACTGTTTCGTAGTGGGTGGGCTGAGGTTAAAGGTCGAAACAGACTTTACTCCCATGCCTGCCAATAGGTGCGCGAGATCTAAGACGACTTACTTGCACAGAGTGGTAAGCTTTTTATTTGCAACAATGGCCAGGTTCGGATAACAGATAGATAACGATTTACCCAGTATTATACCTAACCACAAGCTACCTATACCTAACCATACCATACCATACCTCACCTTACCTTACCTTACTTGACTTTAACTTACCTTACCGTACAGCACCTCACTGTACCTTATCTTACTGTACCTTACCTTACCTTACCTTATCTTACCTTATCTTATCTTACCACCTTACTATACCTTACCTTACCTTATCTTACCTTATCTTACCTTATCTTACCTTACCTTACCTTACCTTGACTCAGTGTCAATGTTTTCAGATTCAATGGTCACTCAGCCTGACTCAATTTAACAGACTGACCACTTAGTTTTACTTAATCCAATCAACTGACCACTCAATCTGACTGCCCATCGTCGATCTGATTGATCTCTCAATTACAAGTCCTGCCTTGCGAACGCTAATTAAATCATCGAAGCTCCTTTCGGAAACGGAACCTCACTGACTGACGTCACCGCGGTGTTTCCACTCAACGCCGCTAGAGCGCGCAAACAATCCTGACCCAGGTCACGCCCACCTAGACGGTCAATTAAAACATCTGACTCGCGCCGCGTCCAAGTCTGGGGTAGGGGTAGAATCCCCCCCCCCCCCCCCCCAATCGTAGGCGTTGGGATTGGGACAGCGGGGAACTTTTCTCGGCTATTTGACGGACGAGTGGGGATACAAGAGAAGGCACCGCGGGTGAGATTGGACACACCTGTCGACCAACCTACGATGGCGCCAGGTTTCGGGTGGGACTGAGGTGTTAAACGGAGGGTAAGCCGTGTTTTGGGTGGTTGGGGTTGAGGGTGAGGGTGGGCGAGAAACGACCACCGGAGCATACGCACCTTTGCGCAATAATTAAGGGTTCTTATAAATTACCCTTCAACAAGTCGCCGATCGTTGAAGTCTCTCAGGCCACCTCTAAGTAGACCAAGATCTCTCTGTCGGGCCGACTAAGTGGCTTTGCCGACAGCTAGACACGCCTTCTATACGTCCTTCCCGACGGACGGACGGACGGACGGACGGACGGACGGAAAAACAAATCGTACATAGGCAGACAGACAGACAGGCAAACAGACAGACAGACAGGCAGGCAGGCAGACAGACAGACAGACAGAGGCAGACAGACAGAAAGTGCGCCGGTTCTGCTTTCAGCTAGAGATTACTATTATTACTTTTTATGCATTTATTAAGCGCCACTATCTAATGACTAAGCATCAATCGATGGCGCCGAGCAATTGTAAGTGAAGGACTTGCTCAGCGTCCCTACACAGTAACCGTCTCAGAGGAGGAGGCTCGAACCTGTACTCGACGCGTCACAAGCCGAGAGCTTTAACCAGTCGGCTACCGTGCTCCACTACAGACAGACAGACAGACAGACAGACAGACAGACAGACAGACAGACAGACAGACAGACAGACAGACAGACAGACAGACAGAATAAGACAGTGAGACAGAGGATCACAGAAAGACAGACAGACAGGCAGGCAGGCAGACAGACGAAGACACAAATACAGAGACAGACAGACACAGAAAGACACAGACAGACAAACAGACAGAGATAGCGAGAAGGAGGATGACAGATAAAGACATACACACATACAGACAGACAGACACAGACAGAAAATAAGCCGGGCATCGGTGTATTGAAATGGCCGGCCATTCCCTTTGACACATCAGCCGTCCAGCCTTCTAATAAGCCAGACGATCGCCCTAATGAGAATGTCTTCGAGCTAATGCGGCGTATCCGCCACACACACCCCTCACCTAACCACCCCCACCCCATCTCCCCTCCCCGCATCCCCCCGCCCTAGCATTCCTACGCTGTCGGCACGGGAGTTATTCGATTCAAAATTCTGCATAATATATAAATCATATATATTATATACTGCGATTTATATATGTTATATAAACGTATTTATTTATGTCTGTTCGATTCAATGAGCAAGTGCTCGCCAAGCCATTCAGACGTTGGCGGCGGCGAAATTCCTTTGAACATCGGCCACTGATGTACGTGGTCATAGCGACGTATATATATATATATATATATATACACATATATACATATATGTGTATATAGTATATATATACATATATATACATATGTATTATATATATGTATATATAGTATATATATTAACATCTATAGACATTTACATATATATATGTATACATACGCGATAATGCTTATAATAACCACAATGACACTACATACATATATCGTTTATTGTGTATATATATATGTATATATATATACATATATATATATATAGTAAAAGGTTCCAGTAAAGTTGATATGTATGGTGGTACATCAGCATTAAATGTGTATATTTGAAAAACGCCTTGTTTGGCAAGAAGGGTTGGCGACGGCTTAGCATATTGTGTGATAAAGCGGTTAAAGTAAGCTACCCTTCAGAAAAAAACAGTGCTTCCATCCAAGGGGGTGGGTCTGCTAGGGTTTGCATAAACCGACCCCACCCCACCCACTGCTCTTTGTTGTCGGCGAGACCGCCTTTGTCTCGCGCCGCGGCGTTGTTTGTGGCCGGTAAAACGTTTTTTGCAGTCGGTCGGCTTGCCTTGGAAGACGACCTTTGAACTTTGCCGACAGTTGGTTTGAGCGCGCGCGCCTGTGTGCGTCGGAGCCACTTGCGATTAACGTTTCCTAATAAAAAATGAAGAATGTGAAAAATGAAGACTGTGCGTTCTTGGTATTTTAATGGCTGTTGAAGCAGACACTAATCTTGGCTAAGATGTCTGCTCGTTCTCCACGTTATGCTTCTCCTGCTTGTCATGTTTCTCAGCTCTTACTGGCTTGAAATCTGACTCTTGGATCTTGACCTGGAACCGAACCCTTTTGCCTGTCGATTTTGTTTTGACTGAGCGCCTGTGAATAAGCTGGTTCCCGCGACTTAGCTTTCGTTGGGCGCTGTAGAAATCTTGAGATTACGACTACGATTATGATTAATCCTCTTCTTCATCTTCGTCCTCCTTCCAGTCTTCTCTGATTTTATATGATCCTCATCTGTGAGTCTGCCTCCTCCTCTTCTCTCTTATCCTCTGATTCCTCCTTATGCTCTGCCTCCTTCTCTTCTCTCTAATCATCTGATTCCTCCTTATGCTCTGCCTCCTCCTCTTCTCTCTAATCCTCTGATTCCTCCTTATGCTCTGCCTCCTCCTCTTCTCTCTAATCCTCTGATTCCTCCTTATGCTCTGCCTCCTCCTCTTCTCTCTAATCCTCTGATTCCTCCTTATGCTCTGCCTCCTCTTCTTCTCTCTTATCCTCTGATTCCTCCTTATGTTCTGCCTCCTCCTCTTCTCTCTAATCCTCTGATTCCTCCTTATGCTCTGCCTCCTCCTAATAGCCGTTACTTAGGTCACGATGAAAGTAACCGGTCATCTGTCTGTGTGCCCGTCTGTCCATTTGTCCTTTTCTGCCTCTGTCTGTCTGTCTGTCTGTCTGGCTGCCTGCCTGTCTGTCTATGTACGATTTGTTTTTCTGTTCTTCTGTCCTCCCGCCCGTCTGTCTACCTGTCTTTGTCTGTCTACTTGTCTTTCTCTGTCCGTCCGTCTGTCTGTCTGGTTTGTCTGTCTGTCCGTCTGTTTGTCTGTCTACCTGTCTGTCCATCCTTCCGTCCGTCCGTCAGTCAGTCAGTCAGTCAGTGGGTCAGTCTGTCTGTCTGTCTGCCTCTTAGGCTGTCTCTCTATCTGTCTGTCCGTCCTTCCGTCCTTCTGTCTGTCAGCTCTAGGGTTTCATTGCTTCAAAAAGTGAGTGGCCCATATGTAAGGAATTCGACCCGCATCGTGGAACTGCAGTCGACGCCTTCGTGTTTGAGGGTGTGTTCTTACATCCATTCGCTTCACCTCGTCGTCTTCCTACGAGTCACCCTCATCTTCCCCCAACTTATCCTACTCCCCCATCTCTTTTTACCCTACTCTCCTTCCTTCCTCTTCTTCGTCTTCCTTTTCTGCCCCCTCTTCGTCATTCTGTTTATCCTTCTACTATGCATCCTCTTGCCTATCGGCAGCCTGTCTGCCTGCTTGTCTGTCTGCTTGTCTGTCTGCTTGTCTGTCTGTCTGTCTGTCTGTGTGTGTATCTGTTTGCCTGGCTGTCTCGTCTGTCTGTGTCTTTGTCTGCCTGTCTGTCTGGCTGTCTGCCTGTCTGTCTGCCTGCCTGCCTGCCTGTCTGTCTGTCTGCATGTCTGTTTTCCTGTTTGAATGTGCTTCTGTCCGCCTTCCTCTGTAAGTTTGCCTGTGTTTTTGTATGTCTATATCTACCTCTGTGTGTCTGCCTTTGAGTCTGTTTGTCTGCCTCTATTTCTTTCTGTTTGTGTCTTTATGCCTCTCTTTCTGGCTATATCATATTACAATACAAAATACCTGTCATTATATTACATTACATCTATGTAAGAACTGAATTCTATATCAGTTACAGCAGAACTCAGACTCCCCAGCCTGGAGGATTTTCAGAAATTCTTCGCGAAAGACACGCCTACGTACTTAAGTGCCCTCCTTGAATTTTTGATACCTCTTTGACACATCGCAGATCCATTCGTCTTCCGATTCCAGAAGAGACATGCCCCTCCCGTGCATCCCCCGGGGGCTCGGAGCTCTTATCGGATCTTCGGAGGTCCGGTTGCCCCCGCGAGAGGCAGAGGGTCCCTGCGTGCAGCCCTTTCGCTGCCCCGCCGTCGTCGAGGGCAAACGACCGTCGACTCAACTCTCGTGAATGACGGTGAATCAGCTTCCTTGATTCTAATCGCAAACTTCGATTCGTCTGACATTTCGTATTGCCGACGAGAAGTTAGGGTATGACTGCCTATCTTTCTGTCTGTATGTGTGGTTGTCTGTCTGCCTACCTTTCTGTCTGCCTACCTTTCTGTCTGCCTACCTTTCTGTCTGCCTACCTTTCTGTCTGCCTACCTTTCTGTCTGCCTACCTTTCTGTCTGCCTACCTTTCTGTCTGCCTACCTTTCTGTCTGCCTACCTTTCTGTCTGCCTACCTTTCTGTCTGCCTACCTTTCTGTCTGCCTACCTTTCTGTCTGCCTACCTTTCTGCCTGCCTACCTTTCTGTCTGCCTACCTTTCTGTCTGCCTACCTTTCTGTCTGCCTACCTTTCTGTCTGCCTACCTTTCTGTCTGCCTACCTTTCTGCCTGCCTACCTTTCTGTCTGTCTACCTTTCTGTCTGTGCATCACAGGACTTGCCGTTAACTTCCCTGCTTATGTTAAGTAAAGTAAAGTATCCCATATCCCACAAGTGAGACGTAGGGTATGTGCACATTTCCTTTTCGTCAGGCCATGGACGAATCTCAAGGTCCTGGACAGAGGGCCAATGCATCGTAGGACTTGGTGTTTACTTCCCAGCTATTATCTTAAGCAACATCGAGCCAGGTTAGCACTTGGATGGGTCACTGTCTAGCCTACTGATAGCCTTGCGCTCACTTAGCCCTCAATCCTTTATGGGGCCAAATTTACTGTGACAGAGATAATTGTGCAACTCGTCTAGGGTTACATAGCATGTAGTCCGCTCAACAGGCTCGAACCCGCAATCGTAAGCTCACACACCAAGCACGCTACCAGTAAGGTAAAATCGGCGAGTCTTGTTTACTACCCTACCTGTCATGTAAACTTGTAAACTTCTGGATCGGTCTCTGAACTGATGAAATCCAGCACAGGTTACCCATCCGAAAATGCCCATCGTCAAGTTTTTCCGAAGAGCAGTTGATAGCGGTACACCCAAACGCACTCAGCTGGGTGTGCACCTTCAAACCCTCGCCCCGTCCTCCCCACCCCATTCTCCCCACTCCGTACTCCCCCACACACCATCTCTGAGTGGCACTGGATGCCATTCTAAGACTTGGAATGACAGTTTTGATCGATTTGTTTTCCGTCGTCGCCCAAGAACTGAGCAATTATTAAGCGTTTAAGAATAACTAAATTCTGAAAACGTTTAAGTTTTCCAACCGTCTGTAAACCTATACCCTCCGCCTGGCCTGCGGCGACTTTGGGAAGTTCCTGCAAGGCGCTACATAACTTTGGGAAGTTCCTGCAAGGCGCTACATAACTTTGGGAAGTTCCTGCAAGGCGCTACATAACTTTGGGAAGTTCCTGCAAGGCGCTACATAACTTTGGGAAGTTCCTGCAAGGCGCTACATAACTTTGGGAAGTTCCTGCAAGGCGCTACATAAACTATTCAGATACATACGAACATGCATACATACATACATACATTCATTCATACATACAGACAGACATTCATACATACATACATACATACCTTACATACATATTTATGTTCTTGATACATACATACATATTTACGTACATTCACACATACGTATGTACATATATACATACATATATATGCACATATACATACATAATATACACACATAAGATACAGAAATTCATACATGTGCATACATACGTCTATAATACCGTCACACATATGTTCATACATTCATATACACACATACATAGAAAGATACATATACACATGCACGCTGAAGGAATGGAAAAACTGGAAATTTTAGGTAGAAAAACAGAGGGAAGATAAGGGCGCTATATAATCGACAATACACAGACACATCGATACATGCATACCATACATAACTCTATTTCGAGTAGCCGTTTCGCAGACGGCCGAAGATGCTTCGCTATTTTACCCTTGAGGCAAAATCCACCCCTTTGAACAGAAACGGGGTGTGACAAGGGGAAAGAGAGACTCTGGTTCTGCAGACTACCAGAGGTGATTGGCGGGTGTTGGGCGTGTTGGGGAGGAACGGGTAAACGATTAGATATTGCCTGCCCCATCATGGGGCGCATTCCAGGGTGAGAGAGATTTATGGTGATGAACCTAGTGCCTGATTGGTAAGTCTGTTTCGATTTCCAGTCTGGAAAGTAATCGTAATCGTAAACTCGAAATTTCTAAGGCGCTACTTAAAAGCTAAGCGCAAGGCACCAGCTTATTCACGAGCGCTGCGTCAAGTCCGTGGGGTTGTCCAAAGATACCTATGTCAAGAACCAAGTCCCGTTGCCAGAAGACCAGAGAGAGGAGGTGAGAGGAGGCTAGGAGGTCCAATCTAATCTAATGACTTCTATAGCGCCGTTATATTCCCTCTCTCTTTCTGCACCTACCATTTGTAGTTTTTCCATTACTAACAACGTATGTCAACTCTGCTATCCCTTGTCTTACCTCCCTTACTTTTCCATTGTATTCACTTCCATTCCGTTGTAATTCTTTTCCCTTTCATTCCATTCCCTTCCCTTCCATTCTATTCTTTCCCTTCCATTCCCTTTCATTCCGTCGTCTATTATTCCATTCTATTCCATAGCCCTCCATTTTGTATGTCTGTCTTTGTATTTGTACGTCTTCCTTTGTTTGTTTGTTTGGTTATGTATTTAACTGTTTGTGTTTGTCTACGATTCCTCACTCGGCCGATGGACATATGGCGTGTTAACAATGCATTACTTACTTACTTACCTACCTACCTACTTACCTAATTGCTTACTTGCTTACTTAAAGTACCTACCTACCTACTTACTTACATACATACATACATACATACACACAAACATACACACATACACACATACACGCATACATACATACATACATAATTACTTATTTACTTACTTATTTACTTACTTTCCTGCCTTTTTGCTTGCTTACTTGTTCATCGCATTGCCTTCTTTAGTTCTGTTCCCCGTCTTTTCTTCAACCCACAGTTGCAGTTTATCCGAACCTAATAAGGTCTGTCAACCCCTACTATTCCGTCTCTTTCTTCCCTTATCTTTGTTATTCCTCTCTTCCCTACCCTACCGCTCTCTCCCATTTCCAGCTCTCTTCCCTCTCTTTCCCACCGGTCGCTAACGTTTATCCCTTGCTAACAAGCTCTGTCATCGTCTCCGTTGCCAGCTTCCTACCAGGGAGGTCGCCTTGCCCCTCCTCGGTTTTCGACCGTCCCTTCAGCAGGGTGTCTAAGCGAAATGGCCAACAACGGGGTGTCCGTTTAACCTTCCTACCCTCGTCTGATTGACAGCTTGCTGCCGCTCAGCGGGGAGCCCTTCCCCGCGGGGTGAGTTTGACGGAATTTACGAGGCGCTGGGAGCCGGTGCTTTGAAGGCCGCAATTCGAAACATATGCTGATCCCATAAACAGCCCGAACGCGCAATTTGTTTGGCAAACGAGATGTTCCAAACCGAATTCGAGTCTGAGTTTACGGAGGACCGTTTTAAGGGCCTAACGGATGGCCCCCAGAGCCCTCCTTCCGTCCCTGCCAGCCACTCAGAGGGAGAGGGTCGTACGTTGGACCGGGGCGAATAAGGCTTTCGTCGGGTAGTTTCGATTGCCGGTCGGAAGTATTTATGGGAAGCTGAGAAGCGCGTGTCTAACATATTTGATCGGAGGGATCTATGCACGAGTTCGGAGAAAACGTCGAGAGGACTTCTGCAAGTCTGCGGGATATACGATGCCGAGAAGTAGTAGTTTTAGTTAAAGTACTAGAAAAAGAAGAAGAAGAAGAAGATGATGATGATGATGAAGAAGAAGAAGAATAAGAAGAAGAAAAAGAAAGAAGAAGAAGGAGGAGGAGGAGGAGAAGAAGAAGAAGATGATGATGAAGAAGAAGATGAATAATAATAATAATAATAATAATAATAAGATGATGATGATGATGGTGAAGAAGAAGAAAGAAGAAGAAAAAGAAGAAGAAGAAGAGTGGTGGTGGTGTTGGTGGTGGTGGTGGTGTTGGTGGTGTTGGTGGTGGTGGTGTTATTGGTGGTGTTATTGGTGGTGTTATTGGTGTTGGTGTTGGTGGTGTTATTGGTGGTGTTATTGGTGGTGGTGGTGGTCATGAGGAGAATTAGGAGCAAGAAGAAGAAGATGATGATGACGACGACGACAATGACGACGACGACGACGATGATGATGATGATGATGATGCTGAAGGTGAGTCCTCAAACTAAGCCGGAGATTGCTAGGCACACGAGTCCCCTCCTTCGCCCGATCAATTATCTCCCCACCGAAAGTGAACAGCCGATGTTCTCATTCAACAGTCGAGTTCCGTCACCGATAGAACAATAGATTTCTCACTGTAGCATCCAGCCATGCATTGCCGTGGTTATGCAACATCGCTAATCCGCTGTTAACAAGATGTTGAGTGTTAGTTCCTACCGTTTATAACATCTGTCTTTGGTTTACCTCACTGCCAAGTTCTGTCAGTTTCCTAATGTTAGTCAAAACTAAACTTAAAACTAATCTTTTCCATATTGCTCATCCTCTCTAGCTTGACTTCTGGTTCTCTGACCCTTTCGGATTTCAACCTGGCTTCTTGCGACCACTAGCCAACTCAGCTAAAATGAGTATACACTGACCATTCTCTCTTTCTTTCTTTCTCTCTTTCTTTCTCTTTTCTCTCTCTCTCTCTCTCTCTCTCTCTCTCTCTCTCTCTCTCTCTCTCTCTCTCTCTCTATCTCTCTCTCTCTCTCTCTCTCTTACTCTTTCTCGTTCTTTCTTTCTTTCTTTGTTTCTCTCTCTCTGCTTTCTCTTTCCGCCTGTCTGTGTCTGTATGTCTGTCTCTTTCTCCTTTCTCTCTCTGTTTCTGTCTCTCTGTCTGTCTGTTTCTCTCCTTCTGTCTCTCTCTCTTTCCTGTCTCTCTCTCTGTGTGTCTCTGTCTCTCTGTCTCTCCTCTCTCTGTCTCTTCCTCTCTATTTCTCTTTCTATCTCTCTCTTTCTCCCTTTATCTCTTTCTCTCTCTCTCTCTCCTCTCTCTTTCTCTCTGTCTCTGTGCGTGTCTCTCTCTCTTTCTCCCTTTATCTCTTTCTCTCTCTCTCTCTCCTCTCTCTCTCTCTGTCTCTGTGCGTGTCTCTCTCTCGTTCTCCCTTTATCTCTTTCTCTCTCTCTCCCCCTCTCTCTTTCTCTCTGTCTCTGTGCGTGTCTCTCTCTCTCTTTCTCCAACGGACTGCGGTTTTCAAACAGTTTCATTTGATGCAACCTTCTATCGATGCCTTATTGTTTATGATAACGGCGCTACAGAAGTCGAGAGATTAGATTAGATTAGATTCTTCTGCTCTTGTACAGTCAGTTGTTTTAAACTGCGAAGTATCTCTGCTTCGCAAAGGACAACGCATCCCAACCGCCATTAGGCGAAGACGCTGGAATATTTCAAGACATGCATTAATATTGCCCTATCTTTTCAGACGAAAACACTAAAGTTTTGACGCAGTTCACTCACGTCCGCTTCTATGTATATATAAATACACGTGTAAATGTGTATACATGTACATTTAATCTTACACAAATGTATATATATATATTTGGGTATATATAGACATATTGGTGTTTATGGCTTGTATTTTTTCTTCGCGAACCGAAGTAGTGTAGAAAACAAAGGAGGATCTACATTAACGAAGTCGGTCGAGTCATACGAACAGATGGGTGAAGAAGACAAGCAGACGAAGTAAAGAAGACAAGCAGATGGACTAATGAAAACAGGCATCCAGATTGAAAAAGACAGACAGACAGACAGACAGATAGAGACAGACAGACAGACGAGACAGCCAGGCAGAGACAGGCAGACAGACAGACGAGACAGCCAGGCAGAGACAGGCAGACAGACAGACAGACGAGACAGCCAGGCAGACAAACAGACAGATAGACAGACGGACAGACAGACAACCTTATGTGGGTTGCGTGTGGTAATCAGACAGACAGACAGACAGGCAGACAGACAGATAGACAGACGGACAGACAGACAAACTTATGTGGGTTGCGTGTGGTAATCAGACAGACAGACAGACAGACAGACAGCCAGACAGACAGACAGACAGACGGACGGACCTACGGCTGACTCTTCGATTCTTTTAATCGTTAAATTCTGCGATATTACCAATAACCTGTTGTTATTCCCTTCCTAAGTGTTTCATTAGTTGACTTCGCACTCATTTCGAGAACAGTTTTGTGTTTCTCATCGCCGGAAATCTCATATTTCACCCCTCGAGACCACTCTCCCCTCTCTCTCCTTCTTTCTTCACCTCACCCAAGCGTCGTGGGTGGCTGCCAAAAGGGGCAAAACACAGGTGCCGATTGATAAAGCCCTCGCCTCGTAAAGAGGGTTCGAAGCTCGCTTTTTGATTTGCGTATCAACCGATGATTACCATTATGTAGTGGCGCTAAATAATCATGAGAAAGAAAGGAATGAAGGAGGGACAGAGGGAGGCAAGGAGATAGACTAGGCGAGGTTAGGACAGGTCACGTGACATTAGGTAAGGTCAGTTCAGGTCTAGCACGGTAAAGTATGGTGAAGTGGGATAGGGTAAGGTAAGACCACGCTTGGTATGATTAGGTAAGACGAAGGAAGGTAAAGTAAAGTAAAATAAGATTAGGTAAGGTCAGGCAAGGTCAGGGAAAATAAGGCCAGTTCACGTCAGGTCATTTTGACAATACTGCTAAAGGAAAAAGGCAGAATGAAAGAAAATCTAGAGCAAAGAAATCGTAATCGTAATCTCGAGAAATCTACAGCGCCCAACGAAAGCCACGTCACGGGGACCAGCTTATTCACAGGCGCTCAGTCAAAACAAAATCTATAGGCAAAAGGGGTTCGGTTCCAGGTCAAGATCCAACAGTCAGGCAGAGAGACAGCGAGGCAGCTACGGTGGGTAGTGTTTGGGATTGGAGAGGAAAGAGGGATAAGAGGAAGAAGAGGAATCAGGATAGGATCTGTGAAAGAGGAATGTTCTCAGTTTTGAGTTAAAGGCCAATGAAGAAATTGCAAACAGTGGAGCATAGATGAGTTTCTCCGATGGGTGGGAAAGTTGGTAAAACGACAGAACAGAAGCGACCGGTTGAAACGGCGACAGACTAGAAGGTTAACAGAATTTCTCTGGGCATGAACTGACCTTTCGTCTCTAAAGGTCGTGGTGACTCAAAATTGTTGTCAATTATACACGGTCACCGTTACGTTTGCTGCCTCTTTCTCTGCTCCGGATTCGGCAGTGGGTCAGATGAGGTAAGGTAATCAAGGTAAGATAAGGTAAGGTAAGATAGATAAGGTAAAGTTAAGGTAGGTAAGGTAAAGTTAAGGTCGTAAGCTGTCTCAGTTGGAACAGTATGCATTGAATAAGAAGAGGAGGCTCAGAGTGATGCGACATTTAGTGACCACACAGAGAGGTACGGCATGCATTGCTTGGTTCTGCTCATGATGATGATGATGATGATGATGATGATGATGATGATGATGATGATGATGATGATGATGATGATGATGATGATGATGATGATTATGATGATGATGATGACCACGACGACTACAATGATGATGATGACCACGACGACAATGATGATGATGATGATGGTGGTGATGATGATGATGATGACTATGATGATGACGATGATGATAATGATGATGATGATGACGACGACGACGACAACGACTCCGATGAATGATGCGGATGACAGCCACCAATTCCAAATCGCCCAAACCGCGGAAATGACGACGCATTCGCCACCCTCAATCCCCATCACCGCCATCGCCGCCCCTCCTGCACACCGCCAGCCTTCCCCTCTCCGCCTTGACGGCCGCCTCAACCGGGCCGCTCTCTCGATTGTCTGCCGCGGCTCGCAGGGCCCGCCCGCCGGCCCGCCCGGCAGCCGGCCAGCCAGAGACGAGTCCCCATCGGCGCTGAGCCTACTATATAAAGACCGCGCTTACGGTGCGTGAAAGCGGCAGAAAGCGACGCCTGGCGGTTGTTGAAGACAGCGACGCGCCCACGTGGTTCAAGACTGTAGGTTCTCAGTTCGCTATGCCTCTTCTTTAGCAGCGACAGCCCCGTGTCACCGTCAACAAACGTATTTAGGGTACGTCTTCTTTGGATCTGTTGACAGCGGCTGCGACCCTGAGCTGCGTCCTCTTGTTAGGAGCAAAACGAATCGCCTGCTACTGAAAACACCTTCGGAGCGGAACATTTATGCTCGACGCTGGGACATTTGCATACCTCCGCAGTGGAACATACCTCAGGCGCGCGTGGAACGTATCGTACGAAGTGGAACATACCTTGTTCCGTACTCGTGTGACGTAGCATTTTCGTAGGAGAGTTAACGGTTCGGAAACAGAGGAGAAGCAAGAGTTAGAATCGCGCGCGATTGTGGATAACACCTTTTTTATTGGAAGCGATCGTGGATTAATAGGGGCCAGAGTTTGATCAGCAACTTGTTTTTTTCTTCCACAGCTGTTTAGGAAGCGATAAAAAGGGAGGAATCTGAGGCAGCAGAGGTTGAGGGATACAGAGGAATCATCAGCTGAGGAATAGAGAGAGGAATCGAACCGTAGCGTGGTTGCGTCTCGGCCAGGCACGGGAATGTCATCGAGGGACTGATCCCCACATCGAGGGAGTGGCAGCAGGAGAGAGAGGGCCACCGGAAGTGGTGTTAGGATGTATCCGGCGTTCGTTCTTCGTTCGCCTCCACTCGATCCGCTTAGGACGAATCCGGATAGTTTGCGGCGCAACGGATAGCTGGCGCCACCGTCATTCGACGCTTCCGCCGCGGAGGGGCATGGGATGCGAGCGTCATCATCGGATTCAGCAGATCAGCATCAACATTCCTTTGTAAGTGGACGCTTGACCGGCTGTAAGGTCAGGTAAGGTCGACGTCAACTGTCCTGGCAGCCACAAGATGTCACTAAGCACGGGGTACAACTATTAAAGCAGCAGTTGATATTAGACACCTTTTAAACGCTCTCTTAAACTGCTATATAACGTGCTGCATAACTTGGTGTTCGGATTATTCTTGATATCATGAAAAACCGTAGAAGTATGATGTATAAATTGTGGTCATTAAATTACATTACATTAAAATCTGTGGCGTTTAATCGCTAGCACAAAAACTCCGCCACTGCCGTGTTCTGGTGGTGCCAGTCCCAAGCCTGGATAAAGGAGGAGGGCGACGTCAACGGCTTTTGAAACCGTAAGATGTCGTTAAACTGAGGAACTACTACTACTACTAATTGCTAGCGGAACACCTGGGAAATTCCCTACAGTGGAGAATTACGGTAAGGTCGACGTCAACGACCCTGGCAGCCACAAGATGTCGCTAAACACTGTAAATACAAATATTAAAGCAGCAGTTGATATAAGACACCTTTAAAACGCTCTCGAACAATGCTATATAAAGTTATGCAGCTTTTAAGAGATAATATGCCTTCATTGGGGGGTAGTGCCAGTCCCAAGCGACGGCGACGGCCGTTAAACTGAGGAACTTACTAGATAATATAACTCCGCCACTGTCTTGTTTGGGGGTAGTGCCAGTCCCAAGCCTGGATAAAGGAGGAGGGCGACGGCAACGGCCTTTGATGCCATAAGCTGCCGTTAAACTGAGGAACTACTACTTCTACATAATAAGAAGACATTAAGAGGATTTTATAATATTATTGCTAGCGACATATTAAAAAGAGATACTGCTAAGGTCGACTTCAATGGAGCTGGGAGCCCTAAGATGTCGCTGCACTCTGAGCAATATTCAAATTGTTAGGCTCTGCTTAGACACCTTTAAATCGCTTCTTCAAACCCAATAAGTGGATGAACGGAATTGAGCGATGCTGAAGTTATCGTTTCTAAGTTTCGGATCTGCTGTAGCTGGTTAAGTTCAGCTGTAAAGTATTCGTCGTTCTGCGTTTCATAAGTATCTGTAACTGTAATTGTAATCTGACATTTATAAAGCGCCACTTCAAGAATAAACTCACCAGGGGCGCTGTGTACTCATGTATCCACGCAACCATCAGTTCGTCACTGGCTGACGGACTGACCGACTGGCAGGATGACTGGCTGGTTATATGGCTGACGAGTTTATTGGTTAACTGGCTGACTAACAGACTGACCGACTAGCTGGTTTATTACTTCACGCATCCATTCATACATTCATTCACGTTCATCTGTCTATTCATTGGCTCATCCATTCAGAGAATTTAGTTCATTTAGCGGCCATAAAGTCTGTGTGAGTCTCTCGTTCGTCTTCTCCCGTGATTCATTCCCAGCACCCAGGAGCTGAGTAAGTAAGACCGCAACAGACGCGGAGACAGTCGACGTGGTAGATGCACAGACACGCGGTGTGACAGAGACACAGTCAGGCAGTGTAACTAACAAGAACTAACACACGTTTGATGGACTTCGATACAAGGATACTTGGAATTGCCTTAAATGCGCTAAATAAATACACAGACTGACTGACCTAAATGCGCTAAATAAATGATGGACTTTGTGAGTGTTAAGAGGCTTCCCGCACTTTATACGGACGCACGCACACAGCCAGACAGACGGCAGACACACTGAGACATACAAGCAGGCAGACAAAGGCATATGCACACATATGCACGCAGGCATGTACTGTGGCGGACAGCCCGAACAACGCAGACATGGGCAAACAGACAGACTGGGGCAGAGAGAGGGACAGAGGCAGATGTAGTATGTATGTGTGTATACATGTCTATGTATGTATGTATGTATGTATGTATGCATGTATTTATGTATGTATGTATGTATTTATGTAGGTATGTATGCATGTATTTATGTATGTATGTATTTATGTATGTATGTATGTATTTATGTATTTATGTATGTATGTATGAATATAGGTATGTATCTATGTATACATGTATGTAAGTATGTATGTATGTATGTATGTATGTACGTGTATTTGTTTGCATATGTGTGCATATACGTGTTCGTCTTATTCTTCTTATTCTTGTTGTTCTTGTCCTACTTAGTGTTCTTGTTCGTGTTCTTCTTGTTTTTTCTTCTTGTTCTTCTTATTCTTCTTCGACCTGTACATACATACGCATGTATGTATGCATTTATGCCTATGTGTGAATGCGTGTGTATGTATGTATGTACGTGTGTATGTACGTATATGTATGTATGTATGTGCGTACGTATGTATGTAGGTTATGTTATGTATGTATGTTTGTATGTACTGTATGTATTTATTTACATATGTAATGGATGTACTCATATATATATATATATATATGTATGCGAATGCATGAATGACTATGTATGTCTGTTTGTATATATATGTATGTATGTACACAAAGAGAAATCACAACTGCGATCATATCACCTCGTCGTCCTATGCAAACCACAAGCCCTGCACCGAATATGCCATCACAGGCCCCTACCCGCTTGGGCTCATGTACAGACGTACCCAATTACCCCACTGACGTGTATATTTATAGGCCTATGTGCATAGGCCGCTTGCCGTCGGCCTATGAATGTAGACCTGCAAACTATGTAGACGGGTCAAAGCATTCAAGGAATTCGCGCAAGAGCGTTTAGATTCGGAACGGAATCCAAGTTTTGACGTGTACGAAGCCGTTTTGGAAAAAACGGAACAATGTGTGGAAATGTTATTAATCTCCACGCAGGTTCCATTTTGGAAAAAACGGAACAATGTGTGGAAATGTTATTAATCTCCACGCAGGTTCCATTTCGGGAAAAAACGGAACAATGTGTGGAAATGTTATTAATCTCCACGCAGGTTCCATTTTGGAAAAAACGGAACAATGTGTGGAAATGCTATTAATCTCCACGCAGGTTCCATTTTGGAAAAAACGGAACAATGTGTGGAAATGTTATTAATCTCCACGCAAGTTCCATTTTGGAAAAAACGGAACAATGTGTGGAAATGTTATTAATCTCCACGCAGGTTCCATTTTGGAAAAAAACGGAACAATGTGTGGAAATGTTATTAATCTCCACGCAGGTTCCATTTTGGAAAAAAACGGAACAATGTGTGGAAATGCTATTAGTCTCCGCGCAGGTTCCATTTTGGAAAAAAACGGAACAATGTGTGGAAATGCTATTAATCTCCAACCAGGTTAAAAACGAGCTCAGTAGCTCTTGTCCTTCTCGTTGTTCCTGTTCTAATTTCTACTTCGTGTTCTGGTTCTTGTTTTGTTATTACGCTGGGATTCCAGACTTAAGAAGAGGAGCGCCTGAGAAGGTCTATCGATTTGGTTTTGACTGAGCGCCTGTGAATAAGCTGATCCTCCCCATTTACGTGGCTTTCGTTGGGCGCTGTATAAATTTCGAGATTACGATTACGATAACGATAAAAAGAACGGCTACACCTTGATCTCAAAACGCCCGTGAGGCATGCAGCTATGTGTGTGGAGTGCTAGCGACTTCATTTTCTTGGTCTCGGCATACACTTTTGCTAGAGACTTCTTTTTCTTGGTCTGGGCATACAGTTCTTGTTCGCCGCCTGATCTACCCGCATACACTGGACGGCCTAGTGGTCAACGTGCTGGTCTGTCAGTCGAGAATTCAAGGGTTCAAATCCATGCCAGGGCAGAAATTTGTTTAGAGATTTCTGCTCCCCTACCCAAGTCGGCTATAATGAGTACATTGACCGTACACTGTCAGTGGGAAGATCAGGTAGCGAGGGAGAGGACTGACCACCCGCCGTAATATGCCGAGGCTAAGAAAATTGAAGTCGCTGATACTTCGTACCCATGGCTGCCTCTCAGGGCTAGCTTAAGGGACTGTTCTTGTTCTTGTTCTTGTTCTTCTTGTTCTTGTTCTTCTTGTTCTTGTTTATCTTCTTGTGTTGGATTGATTAGATTGTACTAGATTAGATTAGATTGGACTGGATTGGATTAGATTAGGATTGGATTAGGATTAGATTAGGATTGGATTAGGATTAGGTTAGGATTGGATTGGATTAGAAGTCGTCGAGATTTCATGATCTTTTTACGTTTCTCGTGATTTTTTTATTCCATTTCCCATATTTTTAAGACATTTTCTTTTTTAGTTTGCAAGTGAATCAGGGATTCCTCAGTCGAACCAGTTTGTGGAAACTCGGTGGCATCGCTTCCCACCACCGAATCAAACAAGGGCATGACCGGATTACCTCTGCCTCCGCCCCTAACTATGACGCACCCCAACTCGGCCCCCATAAGTGAACTCTGCCATCTGCCTTGTCTGTCAGTTCGTCCGTGTTGTGTATTTCATGACCTGCTGCGTATTAGGAGAGACTTTTTCGTATACAAACGCCCCCAACGGCTGTCATCGCCTGGCTCCCCCGCGCGACAAAAAATGTCGCTATCCATCTAGCTGATGCCTTCCTTCCTTCCTTTCTGTCTGCCTGCCTGCTTGCACTGTCTGGCTGCCTACCTGTCTGTCTGTCTGCCTGCCTTCCTTCCTTCCTTTCTGTCTGCCTGCCTGCTTGCACTGTCTGGCTGCCTACCTGTCTGTCTGTCTGCCTGCCTTCCTTCCTTCCTTTCTGTCTGCCTGCCTGCTTGCACTGTCTGGCTGCCTACCTGTCTGTCCGTCTGCGCTGCCTGTCTGTCTGCCTTCCTTCCTTCCTTCCTTTCTGTCTGTCTGCCTGTTTGTCTGTCTGCCGTCCTGCTTTCCTTCCTTCCTTCTTTAATTCCTTCCTTCCTTCCTGTCTGTCTGCCTGCTTGTCTGTCTGTCTGTCTGCCTGCCTGCCTGCCTGCCCGCGCACTTCTTCAGAGATTTGAATCTTGGGTTAGCACGGTCCGTACCTTGAATGGCGTGGTGCTCATTCCTCGAGCCGAGGATTGGCTGCTCCACAGACAATTTTGTGCCATCTGCTTCTGTCCCTCGTCTCCTGTAATAACTGGTCGAACGATAATTCAGTCCACGCCTTTATGTTATCGATCAATGTCATCCTAGGTCTTCACCGAGCTCGGGATCCAGGAATTATGTCTTGAATGATCTCTTTCTCTAGACAGTCTCCACTCTTTCATAACACATGCCGAAATACACTAGAAAGGCTTCCGTACTAAACGAAAACGCGCCCCTACGTAGCTGCATTTGATACGGACGCAGTGGTAGTAAAACATGAAACAACCAACTGTCGTAGAAATTGGAAGAATTTATTTGTAACTTGGGCATTATTATACCAGCGCTATAGAGGTCTTTAGATTAGATTAGATTAGACCAGATTATAAGTGTTAATTAAGACCTTTCCCTTTCTCTTTTTAACGGTAAGCATGTTGGACTGTCAGCCAAAAGGTGGGAGATTCAAGTCCACGTTAGGACAGAATTATATCTCAAAGTTATTGTTCCACTAGCGACCCCTAGTCAACTCAGCTAAAACGGGCAAGTCGTCTGCACACTGCTGGTGCATGGGAAGATCAGATGACGAGGGAGAGGACTGGTCATTCGCACTCATATGCCGAGGCTAAGTAAATGAAGTGGCTAATACTTCACACCATGGCCCCCTCGGGGAGTCTTCTTCTAAGCATGTAATGTATACGTGTATATGATTTGCATATAATATACTATACATGGTACTCACAGCGTGACCATCACGTGTATATCTATATACAAGATGATGATGAGTTCTCTGCCCGAAGTCAGGTCCATTGGCCTTATGCCACCCGGGGATGAGATGAGTGAGGTGGTTTCCCGTTGCCTTTCTCACAGACAGTTGTGGGTGAGCAACTTGTCCAAGATCGCTTCGCAGTGGCTTGAGGCAGATTCGAACCCGCGACTCTCCGGTTACGAAGCACCGACCATACCACTACACCATCACATCCCATCTACACCACCGCGTCCGAAGATAACAACCGTGATTTACACTGTAATCTTGTAATATGATACGTCATTAGAGCCCTCTTTACGCCGTAATTATGTGCGTGATTTACGGTGATAAATGTCTCCGATGCCTTGGACTTACGCGTGTCCGTGTTACGCCGAGGTTGGTCGCCCCTGCCTCGTATGGGGCGTAATTTATAACAAGGCGACCGACGCAAGGGCATCTAGGCTTGACGCTCCGTTGAGTTGAGGGGTAGATTGGGTCATCATTCGGGTAAATAGATCGACATCTGTCTGTGTGTCTGTCTGTCTGTGTTTGTGTGTCAGTCTGTCTGTCCGACTGTTTCTCTGTCTGTCTGTCTGTGTCTGTCTGTGTGTCTGTCTGTATCTTTTTGACCGTGTCTGTCTGTCTGTCAGTGTGTTTGTGTGTCTGTCTGTCTGGCTAAGTTTGTCTGTCTGTGTGTCTTTTTGACTGTGTCTGCCTGTCTCTCTGACTGTGTGTCTGTCTGTCTGTCTGGCTGTCTGTGTCTGTCTGTGTTTGTGTGTACGTAACTGACATGTCATGTTCTTCTTGTCTTGGCTTTAGGTTCGTATTCCTTTTCGTCGTTTTGCCACAACTCCTATCGATCACCGCGGTAAGACATTCATTTCCTCTCTGTCTCTCTGTCTCTGTCTCTGTCTTTCTCTCTCTGCTTCTGGCTCTCAGCCTTCTCCTCCTTATCCTTCTCCTCCTCTTTCTTCTCTTCCTCCTGCTTCTGTCGTAAAGTAATAAAGTAAGGTAATAAAGGCAATAATTTAAGTTCAGGTAGAGCAAGGTAGGGTGAGGAAGAATGTGGTAGGGTAAGATAAGGTAAGGTAAAGTAAGATAATGAAGGTAAGTTAAGGTAAAGAATTTCGGTCAATGTTGTGAGGTACAGGTATCAATAGAAGGTGAAGCAAAGGTTGGTAAAAGAAAAGAAGGTAATCTAGTTAAGGTGAAACAAGGTAGGACAAGGAGACAGGTAAGACAGGTAAGACAGGTAAGAGGTAAGACAAGTTAAGGTGATGTGAATTAGTAACGAATTGAGGTATGGTAACACAAGGTATTGTAACTCATTCTTGTCATCAGCGACTTTATAATCGACAAGTTCTAACAATCTTTGCAAAGCCTATTGTAAGCGGCTCAGCGGTCTGGTGCTAACGCTTAGGACTTTCACCTGCAAGTCTGGCATTCAAATCCGGGTGAATCATATGATGGGAGACGGAGTAACAGACGGACGGACGAACGGTCTGAGAGAGAGAGAGAAGAGAGAGAGAGCGACAGACAGACAGACAGACAGACAGACGGAGATCATTAGGACGACAAAAGGCGCGAATGGCAAAGCGATGACGTGCGACTGCTCTTTCATAGAAACCTCGTCGAATCAAATCTCGTCGCGAAGTTTACTTGCGAAGTTAACGACACACAGCTGCAAGTGGCCACTATAAAGGAAGCAACAGTCTTTCCACACCTCTCTTTCTTTCTCTGTCTGTCTGTCTGTCTATCTGTCTGTCTGTCTGTCTCAGCTATAAGAGAAGCCACACGGAATCACGAACTGGGCCAAGACTTCTCCAGCATCTTCTCTCATTCTCTTGCCTCCTATAGGTGTTTCTGTGTGTCCTTCTCTCTATCTCTGTCTTTCTCGTCACTTTCACTCTGTATGTCTGTCTGTATGTCTGTCTGCCTGTCTGTTTGTCTCTATCTCTGTCTCTGTATGTGTGTACGTATGCATGCATATATCTAAGAATGCATGTATGTATGTATGTCATTCTGTCTGTCTGTCTGTCTGTCTGTCTGTCTGTATGTATGTCTGTCTGTCTCTGTGTGTCTCGACCAACCGCAGATAGTGTAAGCACGCCGATGTCGCTGAGGCCGTAATTGGAAGCCGTCGTTTCGAGCGTCGCCCAGTCTGCAGTGACTGATTCAAACGGATCATCCATTGAAGGCGAGGCCTTCTCTGTTATTGTCGCCCTCAACAGATGTTCGATGTGGCGGGCTTCACTATCGCACGTGTGTTCGTCTCTCCTCCTCCCTCTCCTCTTTCTTCCCCTTCTCTTTCTATCCCTCCGTTCGTTCCATCTGATCCTCAATAGCTCGCAGATGCTACGACACCTGCAGGAGACCGCCAATCGCGCCCACCGTGGGCAAAATGCTTCGGCCAGAGTCCACGACGAATGACGATGACAATTAGAAGTCGTTAACAGTTTCGTAGCTTAATTAGGCGATTGGAAAACGGCTCATTTGCTCGTTCGCTTTTGAACTTGCTCAGTGACTCACCGACTCACTCATCACTGACTCACTGACTCACTAATTCAGTTACTCACTCACTCACTCCACTCACTCACTCACTCACTCACTCACTCACTCACTCACTCACTTACTCACTTACTCACTTACTTACTCACTCACTCACTCACTCACTCACTCACTTATTCACTCACTACTTCACTAACTCACTCCGTCGCTCAGTCAACGCAGGGTCCCTTCGGAACCGCTTCTTAAAACCGCAAACCAGCCATCCATGACGAACCAGGTGTATTTCAGTGCATGTGTATATATATATATATTTACATATATGATATATAAATATATATGACAGGTATAGGTATAATTATATATTGAATATTTGTCTATATATGTACATATGTGATGAGATCGTTATATGCATGATGTCTAATGGAATATTTGTGTATATAAAATGTATCTATGTATCTATATATATATATATATATGTGTGTGTATGTGTGCGTGTGAAAGGAATGTGCTATGTTTAGCACTGGTCATGTAAGTGCGGGTCAGAAGGTAAAGGTTAGCACTCGGAGTTGCAGTTATGCAGGTTCGCAGCCTGTTCTGTAGGAACCTTCCAGTACTAGCGTTGGAATTTGCTCCTCTCATACCGACGGACTAAAGAACTGAATGAAGGGCTGAATGAAGAAGAGGCTGAATTAAGGACTAAAGGAATGAAGGAATCAATGAATAAGAGGCTGAGTTAAGGATTAAAGGAATGAAGGACTGAATGAAGAAGAGGCTAAATTAAGGAATGAAGGAATGAAGGAAGAAGGGGCTGAGTTAAGAACTAAAGGAATGAAGGACTAAAGGAAGAAGGGGCTGAATTAAGGACTAAAGGACTGAATGAAGGACTGAATGAAGAAGAGGCTGAATTAAGTACTAAATGAATGAAGGACTGAAGGAAGAAAGATCTGAATTAAGGACTAAATGAATGAAGGACTGAATGAAGAAAGATCTGAATTAAGGACTAAAGGAATGAAGGAAGAAGGGCCTGAATTAAGGACTAAAAGAATGAGGGAATGAAGGACGAAGGAGTTGAATTAAGAACTAAAGGACTGAATTAAGGACTAAAGGAATGAAGGACTGAAGGACGAAGGGGCTGAGTTAAGGACTAAAGGACTGAAGGACTGAGGGAAGAAGGGACTGAATTAAGAACCAAACGACTACAGGACTAAGAGGTGAAACTTTAATCTGCTTCCCGCATCTTCGAGATATCTGTCCATCGTCACCTATGCTTTTCAGCAGACGATGGAATGCGAGTAATGCTCAGACTCCAATACTTCGCATTTCTATCTCTCTCCGTCCGTCTGTCTGTCCTACTGGATGTCTGTCTTCGATGCGATCTTTCTGTCTTTTCTGAATGGACGGATGATTGAGCTGATTAGGCTGAGATAGAGATGGATGTATTAAGAATGTTGCGTGGGAATGTGCCAATGGAAAAAAAATCCAAATATCCCAACTGAAGCCAACTCGACACTGCAACCATCAAAACCAATACAGTTCAAACTAACCCAACCCAGTCCAACTCAGGGCTGTCCAAATAACCCAGATCAGTCCGACCCAACTTTGTACCCACTCGAAGCCAACCGAACGCAATTCACAACCCATCCTAACAGCTCATCTCCCCCTTCTCTCTCTGGTCTGGCTACCAGACTTGGTTCTTGATATGGCATCTTTGGACAATCCCACTGACTTGACGTAGCGCTCGTGAATAAGCTGGTGCCCTGCGCTTAGCTTTTAAGTAGTGATTTAGTAATTTCGAGTTTAAGATTACGATTACGAATTCAATCCAAACCAACCCAACCAAATTCAGGTCAACCTAATCCAGCCCAATCCAGTCCAAAATAACCCGACGTAATCAACCAAAACTCTACACTCAGTCGAACCCATCCCAATCCTCTCCATAATAACTGAACCTAGTCCAATCCAAACCAGTGCAGCTGAACCCAATCAAGTCCAAACTAACCCAACTCAAACCGCCTTGCAATACAATGCAGTACAAATGTAATTTGATATTGTCCTCTTCATAAGTTCAGAAGTGTATACACAGTCCTCTCCATCGCTGTGTGATCTTCCCACTGACAGTGTACGGTCAATGTACTCATTTTACCCGAGTTCGCTATGGAGCGAATTAAGGTGGAGCCAGTCTTGAGACAAAGTTTTGCCCTGGCAGGGTTTTGAACCCCCGATATCTCGCTTGACAGTCGAGTAAGGTAACCATTAGACTATCGAGCAACCCATCCAAAACTAACTCAACCCAATCCAACCCAACTGATGAATATTCGCGTGACATTGTTAATCAATCTGATGTTAGTTAACTATATCACATCTTATGACTTTGTTTTAACATTCCATATGACTATTATGTGCTAGAAGGCTGATGAAAGAACTCCTTTCATATCTTGACTGAAAATATTGCTAATGTCTCTCAGTCTGTCTGTCTCTCTCTCTCTTTCTATCTCTCTGTCTCTCTCTGTCTCTCTGTCTCTCTTCTCACTCTCCATATATAGTTCTCTGTGTTCTGTCCCTTCTTCCCTCTCTCTCACTCTCTTTCTCTCTGTCCGTCGTTGTCTCTTTCTCTGTCTCTCTTTCTGTCTCTCTGTCTCTCTCTTCCCACTTTCTCGATATAGCTCCTTCTGTCCCTCCTTTCCCTTCTCTCTCTGTCTTCCTCTCTCTCTGTCTTCCTCTCTCTCTGTCTCTCTTTCTGTCTGTCTCTCTGTCTCTCTCTGTCTCTGTCTCTTTCTCTGTCTCTTTCTCTCTCTCTGTCTCAGTCTCTGTCTCTCTCACACTCTCTCTCTTTCTCTCTCTCTTTCTCTCTCTCTCTCTCTCTCTCTCTCTTTCTCTTTATCTCTCTCTATCTGTCTCTGTCTCTGTCTCTCTCTCACACACTCTCTCTTTCTCTTTCTCTCTTTCTCTCTGTCTTTTGTTGTCTCTTTTTCTGTCTCTCTGTACCTCTCGCTGTCTTTCCGATCCTTTCCCCTGATTTTCTGAGTCTCCTGCTACGAAGACGATGGATGATCAACCCAACGCTCTCCTCCTCCTCCTCCGCCGCTGCTTCCGTTACAAAAACCAGACTCAGTAGCCAAAGCATCCGAACGCCGCTGCCTCCTCAGCAACCCAACATCAACAGTAACACCGCCACCAGCATCAGTAGCTGATGGTGCCAGTGCATTCGTCCTTCCATCCATCCATCCATTCCGGCTTTCCACTTTGACACCGACGAGTTCCAGCTACTTCAAATATGGCAGGCTTGTCGGAACTCCATCGCCCACCGTGTCACAGTCCGCACCTCCGTCCCTCATTCCTGCCATCCATCATTGTTTTCCCCTCACACCTTCCGTCTTTCTAGTTTCTGTCCTTCACCATTTCCGTCCTTCAACCTTTTTCTTCTTCATCCCTTACGTCCTTTAATCTTTTGCCCCTCTCTTCTTTCGAGCTTCAACCTTTTTGTTCCTCTTCCCTTCCGTCCTTCAACGTTTTTTGTCCCTTAATGTCCCTCACCTCTTTCATCTTTCATCCCTTCCGTCCTGTGCCAACTTATTCCATCCTTCATCCTTTCTGTCCCTCGTCTATTCCATCCTTCATCCTTTCTGTCCCTCACCTATTCCATCCTTCATCCTTTCTGTCCCTCGCCTATTTCATCCTTCATCCTTTCTGTCCCTCACCTATTCCATCCTTCATCCTTTCTGTCCCTCGTCTATTCCATCCTTCATCCTTTCTGTCCCTCGTCTATTCCATCCTTCATCCTTTCTGTCCCTCGTCTATTCCATCCTTCATCCTTTCTGTCCCTCGTCTATTCCATCCTTCATCCTTTCTGTCCCTCACCTATTCCATCCTTCATCCTTTCTGTCCCTCACCTATTCCATCCTTCATCCTTTCTGTCCCTCGCCTATTCCATCCTTCATCCTTCACCTCTTCCATCCTTCATCCATTCCGACCTCGTTGGGATTGCCCTCTTCACTTCCGTCTCTTACCATTTGAGTTCCCCTTTAGTCCTCCGTTTCCCTTTCAATTCTTAAGACCCCTTTACCCTTTACACGGCGCAATCTCCACTGGAGATACAGCAGATGAAGTCACTATCTCTTTTATTGGCGACCGAATTAAACGGATGCTTTGAGGGTATCATCTCTCCACCGCCGCACCCCCATCCATCTGTTTGCAGACTGCTCATCTGCAACCTGCCCCGCCACCGTTTAATGGTCTCCGGACCCCGAGGGCACCTGTGCGCCCGCCAGTGCGTGTGTGCACGTTCGATCGTGTGCGTGCGTGTGTGTGTGTGTGCGTGTGTGAGTGCATGTTGTGTGTGTGTAGATGTGGTTGTGTAGGTGTGTGTAGGTGTGTGTGTAGGTGTGGTTGTGTAGGTCTGTGTAGATGTGGTTGTGTAGGTGTTTGTAGGTGTGTGTGTAGGTGTGTGTGTGTAGGTGTGGTTGTGTAGGTGTGTGTAGGTGTGTGTATGCGTGTGCGTGCGTGCGTGCGTGTGTGACATCCGCGTCTGCCATAAACCGTACGTGCGGTTATGATGATGCTCTTGCTGAGCATCTCCCTCTGGCATCTCTGCGCCTCAGTCGTGGTTTCTGTTGACCTCAACTAGTGTCAGGTCGATTGACCCCGAAGGGGTGAGAGGCCCTTCGCGGGGTAGGGGGCTGGGTACCGGTGCCTAGGGTAGAATTTGATTTAGAACAGGGTCTGTTGTCTTTGGGTCTTGGGTCTCCTCCAGTCCCCCCCCCCCCCCACTACGGTCCTATGTCTAGAGCACTTGACGCTTCGTTCGGAGTACCTGACTTAAAGCGGAAACGATATAGTTAACTTTTTCAATAATAATAGTAATAAAAATAATCCACATTAGACTGAATTTTTTTTAAAGTTTTGAACTTCGTATAATAATAATAATAATAATAGTAATACTACTACTACTACTACTACTACTACTAATAATAATAATAATAATAATAATAGTAATAATACTACTACTACTACTACTACTAATAATAATAATAGTAATGATAATAATAATGATAATAATAATATAATAAAAGTAATAATAAAAATAATATAATAATAAAACTATTAATAATAATAATAATAATAATAATAATAATAATAGTAATAATAGTAATAATAATAGTAATAGTAATAAGAGAATAGTAATAATACTACTAATAATAGTAATTATTAATAATAATAATAATAATAAAAATAATAATAATAAAAATAATAATAATATAATAATAATAATAATAATAGTAATATTAATGGCAATAATGGTAATAATAGTAATAATAATAAAGTAATATTAATAGCAATAATGATAATAATAGTAAAAATAATTATAATATTAATAAAAAAATAATAACATTTACTTCCTGAGGGATCATAAATACCTCGAGGCTAATAAAAATAATACTAATAATGACATCATCGTTATTATTATCAATTTAATATCAATTTAATGTGATTTTAAATTTATAAATTTAAAGTCCTGTTAAAACGATAATAGTAATAACGACTATTACTATTATCAGAGCGTGTACGTCGGTAGGAATTCCTCCTAGGCGTCACTAGTTCGATTCCCGCATCGAAGGCACGCATCGACATTCCTGGTGAGGTCTTTAGATTCCTGTCAGATTCCCCGGCACCCTTTCAATCACCCCCTCGGGGTCAACAGACCGTTCTGCCATCTCTTTTGACCCCCAATTAACCTTAAGCAACGGGGCGTGTCGTATTTCGCACCTGGGGCGGTGTTTTAACGACGATGCCTTGTACGCTCGGCACTTCTGCCTCGTCGCCGGTTGATCTCAGCCTTTACCAGATAGTTTGTCTTCGTGTATGTATATGTAAGATCTGCCTGTCTCACTGAGTCTCTGTCTGTCTGTATGTCTGGCTGTCTGTCTGTCTCATTGAGTCTGTCTGTCTGTCTATCTCCGTCTCTGTTTGGTTCCCCTCTCTCCCTCTGGCTTCCTACCTCTCTCTCTCTCTCTCTCTCTCTCTCTGTCTGATTCTCTCTGTTTGGCTGACTCTTCCTCCCTCTCTGCCTGGTTATGTCTCAGTCTCTGTCTGTCTCTCTCTCTCTGGTTCCCCTCTCTTTGTCTGCCTGTATGGTTCCCTGTATGATTCCCTCCCCAACCCTTTCTGTCTCTGCTTGGTTCCACCTCTGTCTGCTCGGATCCCTACCCCTCTCTCTGTCTGTCTAGTTCTCTATGTCTGGTTCTCTCTGTGTGTCTCTGTGTATCTCTCTGTGTCTCTCTCTGGTTCCCTGTCTCTAGCTGTCTGCCTGGTTCCCTCTTTCTGATTCCTTCTGTCTGGTTCTCCCTCTGTGTATCTCTCTGGTTGCTTCTCTCTGTCTGCCTGTATGATTTCCTCTCTGTCTGTTTGGATTCCTATCCCTCTCTCTGTCTGTCTGGTTCCCTCTGTCTGTCTGGCTCCATCCTCCCTCTCTGTCTGGTTCTCTCTCTCTTTGGCTCCGTCCGCCCTCTCTCTGTCTGTCTGTCTCTGTTTCTATATCTCTGTATCTGTCTCTCTCTGCCTATGCATCTGCCTCTGTCTTTTCGTATTTATCTCTCTTTGCCACTGTCTATTTCCGTTTCTGTGTCTCTGTTTCCATCTTTTTCTATCAGACTATTTCTTTTACTCTTCCCATGTCTGTATCTCGCCCTCGTTGGTTCTGTCTCTTTCTTTTTCTTTCTGTCTCTATCTTTCTCTGTATCTATCTCAGAGGGGCACGGTAGCGTATTTGATAGAGCGCTGGGCTTGTAACGCGAAGTGTACGGGTTCGAGCCTCCTCCGAGACGGTTACTGTGTAGGGACGCTGAGCAATTCCTTCACTCACAATTGCTCGGCGCCATCGATTGATGCTAAGTCATCAGATAGTGGCGCCTAATAAATGCGGAAAAATAAAAAATAAAAATCTGTCTGTAGTTTCTTGCGCTGTCTGTCTCCGTATCTGCTTCTGCCACTGTCTGTCTGTATGCATGTCTGTCTCTCAAACACTCTTTCGCCTCAGGTTATTGCAAGCTATAGGCGCCTTAACACGTCGGTTTAACGACTAGTCAAATCCTGGCAGACAGACAGGCAGACAGACGGACAGAAAGATAGACAGACAGACAGACAGACAGACAGACAGACAGAGACACACACACTGACATACAACGACGAGATAGCAGCAGTTTCATCCGATGTTATTGGAATCTTCGTTCATGCAAATCATTCGAACGCCGAGTCGCGACGGGTACAAAGGTCAAACGCCTTTGTTTACAAAACGAGCATTGGTTACATTTGGCGCGACAGCGACTGATACCTCCAAACACCCACCACCCACCCACCCACTCACCCACTCACCCACCCAGCGCCCACTTACAAGGACATGGGTCTCTGCTGCCGCCTGCGTCGTCGCTGTTCAAGACTTCCGTTTCAAATTGTTCATTGGCCACTTAAGATGCCTGAAATGTCGCAGTTTGACCGACACACCCTATTCTTCTGCAAGCCTGTTTTGTATGTATGTTTCTACGTATGTATGTGTGTATGTATGTTTGTATGTATGTATGTGTATGTGTGTATGTATGTATGTTTGTATGTATGTTTGTATGTATGTTTGTATATATGTATGTATGTATGTGTGTGTAGGTATGTATGTGTATGTATGTATGTATATGTATGTTTGTATGAATGTATGTTATGTCTGTGCATATGTATGTACATATATGTATGCATGTAGCATGCATGTCATGCAATGACCGTCTATCGTGTGTATATGTATGTTTGTGTGTGTATGAATATGTATGTATGTAGCATGTATGCATGCATATACATGAATATATGTGTAGGTAGGTATGTAGGTGTAGACCCAAGACGACATGGATCGATAACATCAAGTCATGGACTGAATTGTCGTTCAACCAGTTATTACAAGAAAGAGGAAGCTTTCATACTTCGGGCATGTGCTAAGAAAGAGTAGAGACTGCCTAGAGAAAGACATCATCCAAGGCACAATTCCTGGATCCCGAGCTCGGGGACGACCCAAGATGACATGGATCGATAACGTGAAGTCGTGGACTGAATTATCGTTCGACCAATTATTACAGGAGACGAGGGACAGAAGCAGATGGCACAAAATTGTCCGCGGTGCAGTCAGTCCTCGACTCGAGGACGGTTGAAGATAAGACAAGACAAGACAATTCCTGTCGCTCAATTGTCAACTCTGGAGCTTTTCTTGTGTATAGTCCTCATTTCTATTGTCTTGTTACGTCCTCATTTCTATTGTCTTGTTACGTCCTCGTTTCTATTGTCTTGTTACGTCCTCATTTCTATTGTCTAATTACGTCCTCATTTCTACTGTCTTGTTACGTCCTCATTTCTATTGTCTAGTTACGTCCTCATTTCTACTGTCTTGTTACGTCCTCATTTCTATTGTCTTGTTACGTCCTCATTTCTATTGTCTTGTTACGTCCTCATTTCTATTGTCTTGTTACGTCCTCATTTCTATTGTCTTGTTACGTCCTCATTTCTACTGTCTTGTTACGTCTTCATTTCTATTGTCTTGTTACGTCCTCATTTCTATTGTCTTGTTACATCCTCATTTCTATTGTCTTGTTACGTCCTCATTTCTACTGTCTTGTTACGTCCTCATTTCTATTGTCTCGTTACGTCCTCATTTCTACTGTCTTGTTACGTCCTCATTTCTATTGTCTTGTTACCTCCTCATTTCTATTGTCTATTCATTGGAGTCCAGTGATCTTTCTTTGCATCTCTACTTCGCATCTTGCATGCAATGCAATGGTGGCGTAGTATTCAGTCGACTTTTCTTATCGATACGACAGCAGGGGCAAAAGCCATAGTCAAGGGCTGATGCAAGGGAGAGGGCTGCGTCTATCGTGGCTTATTTCAGAGATTTAAATCTCGGGCTAGTACGGTCCGTGGACCTTAAAAGGCGTGGCGCCCAAAACGGTGAAGGATCTCACCCGTTTGATTCACTGAAAAATGAACAGAGTCGAGGCCATGCGGTCGCTGTAGAAAACCGTGTATATTTACATTTAAGTTTTACAAATATTAGGTTGTGTTTAGACACCTTTAAATCGCATATCCGTACACGAGGACCTTAGCTGGCGTTGTACCCATTCAAACGGGCAGCGGTGGTGAAGGATCTCACCCGATAAATTTATTGAAAAATGAGCAGGGCTGACACCATACGGTCGCTATAGAAAAGCGTCTACATTTACATTTATATTTCAGAGATTTTAATCTCGGTCTAGCACGTTCCTACACGGAGACCTTAAGTGGTGTGGCGCCCATTCGAACGGGCAGCTGCGGTGAAAAATGAGCAGGGGTGAGGCCATACGATCGCTGTATAAAAACGTGTACATTGACATTTACATTTGCTTCTTCTTCTTCTTAGTTTAGCGGCATGGCCGGCGTGCCAACCACCCCTGGATGAGTCCGCGACTGTTGTACAGGCAAGCAAAAGGTTTTCCATGTTCGTTTAAGAGTCAGACCCACGTTCGTTTACTCCTGCGAAACGCACCTGCGAATCGACTGCTTTGAGTAGCGCCTTTGCCCTTGAATCCGCGAATCTGAACCGCTTTTTCTGGACCACTGAGAGAGCACGATCGTTATTCACGCCTGACGGAAATTCGAAATTTATGACACAGAGGTTCAATCCGTCTGTATATCAACATACAGTGTTTGTGTATATCTATACGACACTACCGTTTATTAATATATGTGTATTTGTGATATATATGAAATTTATATAATGACTTAGTGGCATATTTGGCATTTAATGCGAAAATGTGACATATATAAATACATATGTACATGACACTCACTTGTATGTTTATAGGTTGGCATATATTTATATGCACTTCAATATATATATATGCATTTGAGCTTAGATATGGCAAAACTGCCATGTTTATATATTTGATTTACGACTATATAAATGTTCGGATAAATACATACATGTACATGCACGTGTATATATATGTATATATATGAAGAGATAGCTATACACTTAAATTTAGTAGATGACTTAGCGGCGAAGTTTAATGGGGAAGTGGTTAAGGCAGTAGATGATCCAACGGATTATTGGCGCCTGCGGTTGCCAGAGGTGCGTGACTACCGCGCGACCAATGGCGCGTGACCGGCGACCGCGCTGTTTACTCAAGCGAGTCGGGTGTTGCGTGTGGCGCTTGGGAGTCGAAACGACGAAGAACCAGCGACTCTCACGCCTGACGATCTTTCATAAACAAACAAGAAGAGTCGGATCTTGGGAAGAACAACGAGGCAGTTGGTTTGCAGGCGAGTGACTGACGAGTGCTCGGAGGGTTTTTGCGGTCAAGAGTCGACCGCAGAAGTCACCCAGGTGTGTCGAGAGTGATTGGCGGATGTTTGGTACGATTACGGCGCAGTATAAATCACTCCTCTTTTACAGATCCTATACCGACTCCCCTTCTTCCTCTTATCCCTCTTTCAGCTCCAATCCCTAACATCATCCACCGTAGCTGCCATGCTGTCTCTCTGCCTGACTCTTGGATCTTGACCTGGAACCGAACACTTTTGCCTATCGATTTTGTTGTGAATGAGCGCCTGTGAATAGCTGGTCCCCGTGACGTGGCTTTCGTTGGGCGTCGTAGAAATCTCGGGATTACGATTACGATGTTTCCATATTAGGTTGAAACATACATACATACATATATGCATACTCACATACATAAATACATAATTACATTCATACATATATACATTATTGGTTTGCATTGTATATCGTAGTCCTAACCAAACCTAACCTAATCCTAACCAAACTTAACCTCATCCAACCTAATCCTAACCAAACCTAACCCCATCCAACCTAATCCTAACCTCATTCAACCTAATCCTAACCAAATCTAACCCCATCCAACTTAATCTTAACCAAACTTAACCTCATCCAACCTGATCCTAACCAAACCTAACCCCATCCAACCTAATCCTAACCTAAACGCTCTTCGATGGATGACTTTCCTTTTCTCGTTCTTTTCCAGGAAACCTCCAAGGCTTTTACCCCATCCGGACAAATTAGCCGGCAAAAACTGTCACCTTTACCTTCGAACGTAGAGTGCGGTCAAAACCACCTCTACTCCTCACTTTTCCATTGGGGTTCATGCTCCCTGAACCCCTCTCTGCCGACGCCATTGATTGCATTGCGTCGAGTTTGATTCTGCGGTTTGGCTTCCCGTCCAGCAGCGTGTCCACTTTAAGATCCTCTCCCTCATGCGCAGTTGTGTTCTTGGCTCTGCTCCCCTTTACCTCATTCACTTCTGCACTTTGGTCTCCTCGTTGCCGGGCCGTAGCAACCTTCGCTCGGCCACTCAAGATCTCCTGTCTGTCCCTTGCATGCGAACCGCTGCGTCCCAGTCCAGAAGCTTTGCCTACGTTGGTCCCACTTGCTGGAATCGTCTCCCCCGAGAACTGCGACTTGAGCTCCATTCTCTCCCCCTCTCAGTGTTCCGCAGGCGCCTGAAGACTACTGTTTAACAGTGATTTTACTTCTTCGGGTCGGAAGCACCTCTGTTGAGTTTATCCTCTAAGAGGCGCTTTAAAAATCTTAAATTACAAAAATTACAACTCCAGGGCCTCGCGTGAAACGAGCGATTAATTGCCTTTCAACCAGTAATTTGAGGCTGAGCTGTTTTCTGGATTTCTCTTCGTTTTTTGGACTCCGCCAGAGGGCGTCCTTGAGCCCGGCTACAGGGATGGCAAATCGTTCCGCTCCGTGGCCTTAGGGGAACGACTACCTGTCGCGAATGCCACCCTCCGCCACTGACACCGCTATCCGCTAATAGGCTCATAAGGGCACCTGCCAGTATTGCTATTTTTGTACACAAACGCATAGAAAAAGTGTATCATATATATACACAAATATACATACATTTATATATATATATGATACACTAAACAAGCATGCTTATATATGCGTATATTATATATATCTATATACATGATATTATATATATCATATATTATGTATATCATAATAGATATATATATATAGTATATCGTATATATATAGATATATAAATATATCTATATATATACGCATATATAAGCATGCTTGTTTCAAGCTGAAGGGAGTTAGGCGCAGCGAATTAGACGTTTATCAATTTAGGAAAAAATGAAACAAATATTTGGTTACGTGGCCTGGATTTTGCAGAGAGGGGAATTCCCTACTATTTCTAAGTACACCAGCCGTACGTGTAGTCAGTAATTATGCAAATTTTATGCGCATATAATTATGTGTGTATTTAAGAACGCATAGTATACATTCTTGGAATACGTCCTCATTTTCCTCGACCGCTGTTGCTGATTCTCCTTCTTCGTCTTGCTCCGTCTGCCTCTTCGTCTCTCTGATCCTCCGCTTCCTCTCTGCTACTGTTCTTGGTCCTTCTCCGTCTCTTTCTACTCATCTATATCTTCCTTCTCTGTTCCTCTTTTTTACTGCTTTTCATCTCCGTTTGCTTCCTCTTCCTCTTCCTTGTGTCCGTCCTCTTGATTATCCCTTTCTCTTCTTTTTCCTCTTCTTTTGCCTCCTTTCCGCTTCCTCCTCTTGCTCCTCCTTCTTCCGCTGCTGCTTCTCTTCCTCATATTCCTCTTCCTCCTCCTCTTCCTCCTTCTGCTGCTCCTCCTCTTCGTTGTCCTCTTCCTCCTCCTCTTCATATTCCTCTTTCTCCTCCTCTTCCTCCTCCTTCTGCTGCTTCTCCTCCTCTTCATATTTCTCTACCTCCTCCTCTTCATATTCCTATTCCTCCTCTTCAAATTCCTCTTCCTCCTCCTCTTCATATTCCTCTTCCTTCTTCTCTTCAAATTCCTATTCCTTCTCTTCATATTTCTCTTCCTCCTCTTCATAGTCCTCTTCCTCCTCCTCTTCCTCCTCCTTCTGCTGCTTCTCCTCCTCTTCATATTCCTCTTCCTTCTCTTCTTCCCCATGCTGCTCCTCTTCCTACTGCTCATTTCCTCCTCATCTTCGCACCATACAAATTTGCAGTAGCAAGGTCGCATGTTGTTTGGAATTTCCGAGCCATAGCTCAGCGAAGACAACTTGGACTGCGGTCTGTTATTGTCGCTAGGTGTCGTTCTTCTGTTGACGTTCTCAGGTACTTAGCACACCTTGCACTTGGGCCGATTCACCTCACCGACCCGGTCAACGTATTCAATGGAAATGCTAATTCACTGCGAGTGATAAACGATAAGGTAGAGCAAGCGCAAAGGTAAGATAGGATTGGTAAGGTAAGGTAAGGTAAGATAAGGTAAATTAATGTAAGATAGGTAAGGTAAGTTTAGGTAGGAGAGATATAGTAATATAAGGTAAAGTAAGGTAAGGTAAGGTAAGAAAAGGTAACTTAAGGTAAGGGAGGATAGGTATAGTAAGATAAGTTAAGGTAAGGTAAGATAGGTATAATAAGATAAGTTAAGGTAGGGTAAGATAGGTATAGTAAGATAAGGTAAGTTAAGGTAAGACAGGTAAGGTAAGTTTAGGTAGGAAAGGCATAGTAAGATAAGGTGAGTTAAATTAAGGTAAGGTAAGTTAAGGTAAGAGAGGTGTAGTAAGATAAGGTGAGCTAAAGCTCGACAAAGGTAAGGCGAAAGTGAGGTGGATCAAGGTAAGGTATGGTAAGGCAAGGTAAGGTAAGATAAGGTAAGATCAAAATGATTTGGAATATAGAAGGGAAGTGTAGCTTTGCTCAGGAAATATTGGAAGCATGAAGAATATCCCTTTTGCCCTTTATTAATGATATCCCGAGAGTTGTAAATCGTTTAGGTAAAAGCCAAAGGAAATCAGCGTTAATTAGAGACCTAATCAGTGTTAATTAGAGACCTATCAACTGCATCACTGGGTGCGGCATGGTGGTCTATCGGTAACGCGTTTGGTCAGTGATCATGCGGTTGCAGGTTCGACTCTGTGTAACGACTCTGGGCAAGTTGTTTGCGCACACTGTGCCTCTGTCACCAAGCGGTCGAATTTGGTACCGGCATAAGCTGGGAAGTAAACGGCAAGTCCTGCGATGCACTGGCCCCGTGTCCTTGACCTTGGCATTCGTCCATTGATGGCTTAAGGGCCAAGAAAAGGAGATGAGCGCCTCCCATACGTCTCACTTGTGGGATACGGAATATTTTACTTAAACTGTATCATACAGACGGCGTTTTGCGATGTATTTCAGCGCTTATTTATGGATGCAGACAGACGGTTTACTTTTAAAAGATTAACGTCTCTGATTGTACAACAGTTTAAGTAGCTCTGGAATAAAAAGCCTTTGAGTTAATGGTTCCTGCGACTTGGCTTTCATTGGGCGCTGTATAAATCTCGAGTTTACGAATACGATTCCTTACTGATTGGTTATACAGCGCTTTGGACTCTGTATAAGACGTGTAAGAAGAGAAGAGTATGCATAGTTAGTTATATTCACGAGTACATGTATTATGGGTATATGTATATATGTTTAATTGTATATGCATAAATGTATGTTTATATTTATATGCATATGTATAATTATATACGTGTATGTATAATGACATTTATATATGTATATGTTTTAATGTATATGTATAACTGCATATGTAAATGTATAGTTTTGTGCTGTATATGTGTATGTCTTGATACACATAATTACCTGTGTATATGTATATGTTTAACTGTATACGAATGCATTCATTGTATGTGCATAATTGTATACGTATAATTGTTTATGTATATGTATAAATATATATGGTTAGATGTATACGTATATGTATAGCTGTATTTGTGTAATTGTATATGTATAATTGTAGATGAATAATTGTATATGTATAATTGCGTATGTATAATTGTTTATGAATATGTATAAATATATATGGTTAGATGTATACGTATATGTGTAATTGTATATGTATTATTGTATATGTATAATTGTATATGTATGTAAGCGTTGAGTGTATCTTTTTTCTTGAGTAACCTCAGCTGTTGTCGCCGTTCGCTGGAAATTCAATCTCCTTGAATCTCTCCTCCACAATTCGTCATCCTGTCCTGTCGCGCTTCCGTGTATGCAGCCTCCCTTCTCTGCCTCGCTACCCCTCCGCCGTATCCGCGTTCCAGCGTCCATCTCTTCATTCATCGGTGCCAGCCCTGCGTGGAGGAACCCTCTTAGGCCCCCTTCGAGTCTCCGGCCACCCGCCTCTTAATTCTAGGTCCCGTCGTAACAGAATCCGACCGAAAATCGGATTGACATCTTGAAGCATACACAAAGCGTCGCTACAACTGTATCCGTGTTTGGTAACACTAGATATACATGCCACACATGTCGCCAAAGGGACGCAATGCACGGTGGCCGAGCGGTTAACGCCCTGGTCTTCAACGCGTCGACCTGGGTTCGAACCCCGGGTCCGTCATGCGAAATCTACGTACATCGCATTGCGTAATCGCGGACGCCTCCTTAAACCCATCACTTACGTGTTATGAGCAAAAAGGGTGTGTATACAGCCTCCATTATCTGCCTTGCTACCCCTCCGCCGTATCCGCGTTCCAGCGTCCATCTCTTCATTCATATACTATGCAATGTAGTGATTACTGTGCAGGAACGTCAATTCACAGGTGGGGGATTTAAACCCCGTCGGGACTGAAAGGTAGTAAGACGCTTAGCAGTGTTATGCTGAGATGAAGTGGCAAGAATCGACGCATTTGAAATGAAGTGTCTGCGGCAGATTCTTAGAGTATCGTGGACTGACAAGAAGACAAACGATTGGAGCCTAGAGATAACATGAGTAGAGAGGAGCCTGCTCGGATTAATCAAAAAGAGGAAGCTTTCATACTTCGGGCATGTGCTACGAAATAATAGAGACTGCTTAGAGAAAGAGATCATCCAAGGCACAGTTCCTGGATCGCGAGCTCAGGGACGACCCAAGATGACCTGGATCGATAACATCAAGTCATGGACTGAATTATCTTTCAACCAGTTATTACAGGAAAGAGGAAGCTTTCATACTTCGGGCATGTGCTACGAAAGAGTGGAAACTGCTTAGAGAAAGAGATCATCCAAGGCGCAGTTCCTGGATCGCGAGCTCAGGGACGACCCAAGATGACATGGATCGTTAACATCAAGTCATGGACTGAATTATCTTTCAACCAGTTATTACAGGAGACGAGGGACAGAAGCAGATGGCACAAAATTGTCCGCGGTGCAGCCAATCCTCGGCTCGAGGACAGTTGAAGACAGGACAGGACAGGACAAGACAAGTGATAATGCTAAGTGATAGGATGCTAAGTGGTAAGTGGTAAGATGGAAAGATGTTTTCAGATTTCTGCTCCTCTTGCGCTCAAGTGAACTCAGCAATATAAAGAGAATACCTGGCCGAACAGGGTGGGAAGATCAGGGATATGACTGGCTACCTGTCCTCGTATTCCGAGGCTAAGAAAATGAAGGCGCTGTCCCTCATGTTATTGCCGAGTTCTGTAGGAGCACTAGTTTGCCGAGTTTGAAAGATTATATGATGAATGTCCTACTGTGAGAACCCTTTTTTGTGTCTGTCTGTTTGCTTATGTTTGTCTATGTGTTTATATGTCTGTCTGTAGGTGTCTGTCTGTTTGTCTGTCTGTTTGTCTGTTTGTCTGTATGTCTCTCTGTCTGTCTGTTTCTGGCTCTGTATCTGTCTCTATCTCTGTCTGTCTGTCCATCTCTGTCTCTATATCCGTCAGTGTGTCTCTGTCTCTGTCTCTATCTCTGTCTGTGTGTCTGTCTGTGTGTCTGTCTCTCGGTTGGAGAGCTCATTCTTAACCACTCGTCCGTGTAGTAAATTTGTCTGATGAGAACAACTCCTGCATGTTGTTTGTTTTTGAACGCATGCGTCTACAAATGCATGGCCCTTGATCCGCCTTTGCACACGCGCTCTCTGTTCTCTCCACTGGCTCCCTCCCTAAGCTCCTCAGACGAAGGAGGGGTCATGCGCCAGTTCTTGGATCCGCCCACGGTGCTGGTCACGTGACAGCGTAATAAGAAAGTACACCTATCAAAGAAACTTCTTGTCGGCAGCCGACAGAAAGATGAAAGAGGACGCAGAGTTGTAGTTTCAGCAGCTCCATCAGACGGGCGGCCTGGGTCTCGACCTCTTCAGGGCTCAACACTGCCTTCTATAGCGCCGTTATCATAATGCACAAGGCATCAATCGATTGTAAATGCAGATGCATAACTGTATATGTGAAACGGCAACGCTCAGGGAGGAGCATGCCACAGATGATGATGGTGGTGGTGGTGGTGATGATGACGATGATGATGATGAAGAAGATGATGATAATGATAATGATGATGCTGATGATGATGATGATGCTGATTAAGATGAAGATGGTGACCAATCGATGGTCTTGTGTATACAAAACCGCGCTGCGTATGCTCAGTCATTTGGACAGAAACAATCGAGACTCACTTCCGGACAGACCGGAACAAGAGTCCAAAAATGATCCGTCCACAATATTCACAATCTGACTGTTGATTGAAGACAGTAATAGTCTAATCTAATCGAATCGAATCGAATGACTTCTATAGCGCTTTTATCATGTTGTACAAGGAATCATGGATCCAGAGCGCAGGGAAGACCCAAGATGATATGGATCGATAACATCAAGTCATGGACTGAATTATCGTTCGACCAGTTATTACAGGAGACGAGGGACAGAAGCAGATGGCACGAAATTGTCCTCTGTGCAGCCAATCCTCGACTCGAGGAACAAGACAAGGCATCAATCGATGGTCGCTTCAAGCGAATTTGTTTGTCAAAAATCGCAATCCATTGGAGAAGCTCGGACGAAATCCGACGAGTCAGAAAACCCAGAAATCAGCCTACGGTGGGTAAGCGAGTAAGAAAATAGACGATTCTTAAGTTTAGACCTTGGCTAAGCTTCGAATATCGGGCCTTCCCTCTGATTAATCAGACAAGCCTCCTGGCAGAAGTTTATACTTTATCGTGCTCTGAGCGGGCCCACTCTTTTTCAGATGCGGGCCCTGCACTCCACAGTTACGGAGTTTAGACCAAAGAGCTGACAGAACGCATAGGACTGCATGGGCAGTGAATTCCAAAGCTTCGGAGGAGCCGTAGAGACGCCCGAGGGTCTGGAACTGTTCTGGAACAAGGTATAGCAAGAAAGTGTCCGCTGATCGAGAGCAATATTTGTTCCTATGATGGGTGAGCAAGGGTCAAAGGTCGGCTGATTTACCCGTGATACCTTGTTAGGTAAAAGACAGATTTTAAACTGGATTCTTTGCTGTAATATTTTACTCGATGGGGTGGCGATGGATTTGGTTCATGTTGGAATCTATGGAAGCACTTTCTGAACTGAAAGATCCGTATTGGTGAAAAAGGAACAATATTTTAAGCTAAATCCGAGAGGTAGCCATGGGTATGAAGTGCGGATTCCTTTTTCTTAGCCTCGGCATATAAGGGCGAGTGACCAATCGTCTCTCTTGCCGCCTGATCCGACAGTGTTCGGCCAATGTACTCGTTTTGTGACCGAGCTCGCTAGAGGGCGAAGCTGGAGCAGAAATCTCGAAGCATCTTCCTGTCCTGGCGGGTTTTGAACCCGCGACCTGCGAGTTGACATTCCAGCATGCTAGGCACTAGACTATGTTGCAGCGAACGGTGCTATAAAAAGTGCCTTCTTTAAAGTACATAGCATTGAGACATTAGTGTCCAATGTTACCAGCCATGATTTTTAATGCGTGGAATTTGTTTCGGCGTTATATATATATATATACATATATATGTATATATATGTATATATATATGGTATACGATTGCAGCTTGTGATTTGCAGACGAGTTTTTGGGGCAGATTTCGTCCTCGGGGGAATTTTTAAGGAAAAAATCACAACAATGGCAAAAATCCAGCCTTTTGCAAAGGAATTTGTCACAAGGAGGGTTAAGCAAAACGACCCCCCTTCGGGCACAGCGTGTGGGTTTGAAATCTTCACGGCGCGTCGTATAGATTAATCGCTCGGAGAATGATTCGTCAACCGAAAGGCGAGCATTCCTGCTGTTCCAGCATTTATCAACAGTATCGAAATGTACGATTGTACACGCCGACCTCGGTAACATGCGCGCATGTTCCGTCGAAAATCTTGAACACCAATCCTTGCATGCCGAAGCGTTTAAAAAACGTTGCTTTTCTTGGGTGCTTGCAGTTCAAACATCAACTGGTTGACTGCGAAGCTGTCGATGAAAAATAGGAACAGCGAAAGGCTCTTCGGGTTGTTATCAGGCGAGCATAAGAAGTTAATTACACGCTTTAAAAGCGGTACATTGGTTGTGGTCTTGCAAGGCAAACGTTGCCCAAAATGTTTTGAAGTCGTTTTTTATCTTAGCGTGACGAATGGGAATTTGGAATTTGTATTGCGCCCGGTGCCAAGAGCGTTGAAGGCGATGGAGCGGGCGGTGATATGAAAAGAAGTCCTTATCGTCGCCTTTTCTGCGATGAGCTGCTGGATGGAGAGGAAGAATTTTAATGATGGGCTTCGAAGCCAGTCGGAGGTCTGACTGGTTGCAATTGAAGGCGAAAGATGGATAGAAAGCGTCTCGTCCTTGAACGCTCTGTACTCCTCTTCCTCTGCCTCTCACTCCCGCTCCATCTCTCTGTCTCTGTCCCTCTCTGTGTCTTTCTCTCTGTCTGTCTTTGTCTCTGTCTCTCCTCCTCTCCGTCTCTGTATTCTAGTTCTTTCTTTTTTCCCCCAATTTTTTGCTATCTCTCCATGCTTCCATTGTTCCTTCACTTAATGTCTCACTCACTGTCTCTCTCTCTCTCTCTCTCTCTCTCTTTCCTCCCTCTCTCTCTCTATCTCTCTTTCCTCCCTCTCTCTCTCTATCTCTCTCTCTCTTTCCCCCCCCTCTCTCTCTCTCTCTCTCTCTCTCTCTCTTTCCTCCCTCTCTCTCTCTATCTCTCTCTCTCTTTCCCCCTCTCTCTCTCTTTCCTCTCTCTCTCTCTCTTTCCTCTCTCTCTCTCTCTCTCTCTCTCTCTCTCTCTCTCTCTCTCTCTCTCTTTCCTCTCTCTCTCTCTCTTTCCCCCCTCTCTCTCTTTCCTTCCTCTCTCTCTCTCTTTCTCTCTCTCTCTCTCTCTCTCTCTCTTTCTCTCGCTCTTTCCTCTCTCTCTCTCTCTCTCTCTCTCTCTCTTTCCTCTCTCTCTCTCTCTCTCTCTCTCTCTCTTTCCCCCCCTCTCTCTCTCTTTCCCCCCCTCTCTCTCTTTCCTTCCTCTCTCTCTCTCTCTCTTTCTCTCGCTCTTTCCTCTCTCTCTCCCCCCTCTCTTTCTCTCTCTTTCTCTCTGTGTCTCTCTCTGTTTCTCTTTCTCTCTCTCTGTTTCTCTCTCTCTATGTCTCTGTCTCTGTCTCTCTCTCTCTCTCTGATATTCTACTCCTCCGTATCCCCGGATCGGGGTCAGTCTGTGTGTCAATCCATCCACATGTCTGCCTATATGCCTGTCTATATACCTGTATGTCTGTCTGTAGCTGGCCGCTGCAAAAGACGATCCCTACGAGGGCCACATAGACCGCGAGAAGACAAAACCGAGTGAACAGAGGGTCACCGTCGTTCGAGACTTCAAACTGCACAGCCGCTGTTCAGGCAGACACGTATACGTGAAAGGCCGAAAGGTCCAGGCCAAAGCCTCTCAGAACGATAAGTATGGTAAGACAAACGTTACATTATGTAAAGTATGCTTTAGTATACTGTACTTAAAGCATACAAGTAAATGTTAAGTAAAGCATAGGAATGGTATCCCATATTCCCATATCCCACAAGTGAGACGTAGGGGAGGCACTCATTGCCTTTTCTAGGCCCTTGAGCCGGCAGTGGACGAATGCCAAGGTCAAGGACACGGGGCCAGTGCATCGCAGGACTTGCCGTTTACTTCCCAGCTTAAGTCGGTACCAAATTATACTGCTTGGTGACAGAGGCACGTTGTGCACAAACAACTTGCCCAGGGTCGTTACACGGAGTCGAACCCGCAACCGCATGATCATTGACTAAACGCGTTACCGATAGACCACCGTGCCGCACAAATTGCCACTGCTTCATTACATAATTTACTCCCACTTGGAGGTACTAAAGTATTTACAATATTAGACAAAACTTTTACGATAGAAAACATTGCGAAATCACAAATCACGACACAGATAAAAGCTTGAAGCAAGAGAGAGAGAGAGAGAGAGAGAGAGAGAGACAGAGACAGAGACAGAGACAGAGACAGAGACAGACAGAGACAGACAGAGACAGACAGAGACAGACAGAGACAAAGATAGACAGAGACAGAGACAGACACAGAGACACGAACGAACTTACAGGGACACCTGTTAGACCTTTATGCCATACTTTGGGTAACAACATACTTGCATACTAGGCTTGACACTGTCTGACGTCTCTCCAGCAGTGCATAGAGACGGGCTTCAACGCAACGGTTGACATCTCTGTCTCTTTCTGTCTTTCTGTCTCTGTCTCTGTCTCTCTCTACTTATCCATCTCTCTATATCTCTATGTCTTCCTATGTCTCTCTCTCCCTCCCTCTCCCTCTCTCTCTATTTATTTATCTCTCTATCTGTATGTCTCCTTATGTCTCTCTCTCTCTATCTATCTGTCTATCTATCTATCTATCTACTTATCTATCTCTCTTTGTCTACCTATCTCTCTCTCTTTCACTGCTTATCTATCTCTCTATCTCTCTATGTCCCTATATGTCTCCCTATGTCTCTCTATCTCTCTCCCTCTCTCTCTCTCGCTCTCTCCCTCTCTCTCTCCCTCTATCTCTCCCTCTCTCTCACCCTCTCTCTCCGCCTTTGTCCGTCTCTACAATACATGAATACATAAATACTGTATACTTAGAGCGAAAGCATGTATATGTATGAAGCTTTATGCCTCGTACTAGTCCTGAACAACCTGCAGTTACTTTAGATACGAATCACTGGCTGACACTTTCCTCAGTTAAGTGGAGCCAAGGGAAGGAGCGTCTGGTTGTCATCCACTTCTTCTATCTGGCTACATCTACATGTATATATATAACACATATACGTACATATGATGCATGTATGTATATATTATACATAGATATATATAAGTATGTATGCGTAAATTTATATATGTAGGCCTGTATCACAGTATGAATCTACATGTGTATGTGTAGTGGTGTTTTTAAGTGTGTGTATGTATATTATGGGTATTTATGTAGGTATATATGAATATATATATATGCATATATATATATATAAGTTGGGGAAAGACAATGTTCTAAGTCCTGTCAGGCGTGATAAATGGGATTTGTCCCACGTAACTAATTTCTGATAAACCTGTCTTACGCCACATATATATGCTTTTGTGTGATGATATACATACTATATATACATAAAATAAGGTGTGTGTGCGTGTGTGTATTCGTGTGTGTGTGTTGTATCGTTTCGCTTTATGTGTTTGTTTGTGTGGGTGCGTGTGTTGCCCCAGAGTGATGCTGTCCCTAGCTAGCGCTTGTGCATCTAATCTCGGGCGCCGTTAGGTATTTTCCAGTTCTACCCTTGTCATCCTGTGGCCCCCAGATGACCCCATCTGCACAGCCCCGTGGTATTGCGTATGCTCTGGCAGTACGCCGGAGACTACTGGTGCCATCTGGGGGCCAATAGACAGTGTGACTCTTCCTGAAGTGTAGGGATCTCGGGCCTTCTCGGTAGCCAGTCCAAAGTTTCGAATCCACTGCCCTGTTCGGTTCGTTTTGCCAATTCTTTGATGTCATTCAGGTCTAAAGCAAGGATACATCTTTTCCAACTTGCTTACCCGCCGTAGCCTGGCTTCTGGTTTCTCTGATCTATCGGAATTCGACCCGGCTTCTCCAACCGTTTATGAATTTTGAATGCGATTTTGACTCGAAGCTACCATCGACTGATGCCTTGGACATCATACCTGTCCAACTGTACCTAACCTTTTCTTGCTACTCAACATTGTGTAATTTATTTGACTTTTAGTTTTGCCAAAGTAGTAGGCTATTTCTTTTCTTTGTGGACAGATGTTGTTCTAATTTTAGTTAAGAATTGGTTAGCTGTTGGTATATAAGTCATTGTGGGACGTGGTGGTGTAATGGTATGTTCGATGCCTCGTAACCGGAGGGTCGCGGGTTCGAATCTACCTGACGCCACTACGTAGCGACCTTGGACAAGTTGCTCACCCACAGTTGTCTGCGAGGAAGGCAACGGGAAACCACCTCACTCATCTCATCCCCGGGTGGCATAAACCCAATGGACCTGCCTTCGGGCAGAAAACTCTTCATCATCATCATATAAGTCATTAGCCATCGATATATTATTGTGTTATAGGCTGCCCTAAATTAGCGAGACCTTGGCCCCTTTTGGGTAGACCCTTGCATCCAAATAAGTGTTTATGTTATTTAAATTTGCAATGTTTAATTCTGATTTTGGAGCAATAGACAGACTTGTGTAACTTGCGTAAATACTGAATATTTATTAGATATTATTTATATCGGCACTACAAAAGTATTTAGATTAGATTAATGTTGTTTTTACGCCAATCCCGGGCAACAACTAACGACCTACCATGCGGGACGCTGAAGAATTGCTGCACTCTGTCAACTGTTCCATGCCTTTTGTCGATCTCTTATCGCAAGTCGTCATCTCCTTCGCGTCTGCTGAATAATTAATAGCGCACAAATTGCATACATGCACTCTTCGTATGTACACAATAAATTAACATTTTTAATTTATATTAATTTATGCATATGCACAAGAACACATAAATATTACCTGGAATCCGTTATTGTATTTTATTGTATTAGTTTTTTCATTTCTTTCGTAAACAGTCATCAATACGGATGAACTCCTGAAGAGATACATTGTGTCTAGCAATAGAGAATACCATTAATTCGTTCAGACATTATGCGTGGCCTTTAGCGGGAGCCACACAGTTGTCTGACTGCATTACATTTCGACATTAAAAGTATACATGCACTCTTTTCGGCCACGCGGTAGTGTCTCGATTGACACTGAATTCATCAAAATTGGGTTTAATGTTTATTTTTCAAGGATTGTGTTTATGAAGGTATTTACCTCATAAACGATGACTTCGTACCATACCATAATATTATTACCTAACCCTACTAAAATAAACCCAAACAGACCAGTTAGAGACCATGTTATAAAGTCTACGATTCGAAAACACACGCGTTTGAAACACATACATATAACTTTACCCCTCGCAATCTCTTCTCAGGCCTTCCACTCAAAACTGAAAACACTCCTCTTCCGCAGATCCTATCCTGATTCCCCTTTTCCCCTTATTTCTCCTGCAGATCTAATTCCAAAAACCACCCATCGTGGCCGCCTGCCTGCCTGCCTGCCTGCCTGCCTGCCTGCCTGCCTGCCTGCCTGCCTGCCTGCCTGCCTGCCTGCCTGCCTGCCTGCCTGCCTGCCTGCCTGCCTGCCTGCCTGCCTGCCTGCCTGCCTTCCTGCCTGCCTGCCTGCCTGCCTGCCTGCCTGCCTGCCTGCCTGCCTGCCTGCCTGCCTGCCTGCCTGCCTGCCTGCCTGCCTGCCTGCCTGCCTGCCTGCCTTCCTCTTGCAATATTGACCTGGAATCAAACCCTTCTTGCCTATCGATTTTGTTTTGACTAAGTGCCTGTGAATAAGCTGGTTCCCGCGACTTAGTTTTCATTGGGCGCTGTAGAAATCTCGACCATACGATTACGATTACGATTCCCCCTCATTTTGTTCAATTCTTCTTGTGCTTCTTTTAAACGTCTTCTACCCGGCTTTGGATTGTTATTCTGCCTCGTCGATTGTCGTGGTGGCTTTTATAGTGAGATTCGTGGCCGTTGCTTTTCAGTGGGTGATTGTTATCACCCTGTCACTTCGCATTGGGTCATAACTCAGACGTCAGCTGTGTTGCCATCGCTTTGAGTCTGAAGTCGGGATTTTCTTATTGGTACAGTGTACTGTCTGACGCACGCCGGGACTTTTTCTGACGTATGGTATGAAAGAAACTATGTATGAATGTATGTACGTATGTGTGAATGTATGTATGAATGTGTGTATGTGTGTGTGTATGCATATACATGTATGTATGTATGTATATACATGTATGTCTGTATGTAGCTATGTATGTATGTATGTATGTATGTATGTATGTATGTATGTATGTATGTATATACATGTATGTATGTGTGTATGTATATACATGTATGTCTGTATGTAGCTATGTATGTATGTATGTATTTGTGTATGTATATATCTAATCATTCTTGTATGTATGTGTATGCATACATACATACATACAAGCAAACAAACATATAAATGCATACATAAATACACACATTACAATACGTATATTTTGTATAGTTTCATAATACATGCATATATATCTGCATACACATACATACGTTAAAACATACATACATGCGTACATACATCCTTACACGTACATACATACATACATACAAAACATACATATATACGTACATAAAACATACATACATACATGCATACATATATGCATACATATTTACATACCTGATATCCGTCCTTTTCACCTTTTTTCCAGTTCCTCACTGAATATGGGTTACACTTCTAAGCAGAAACCCTTCGACCACGTGACATAAGAGGGGCTCACCCTAAAGACATCTCATTTAAGGGCGAGAGGCTCTCTCAGGTCACGACCTCTTGCCAACCGCCTTGAAGCGCGCATTCCGTTCTCGCAATAATCACGCTCCCCCTACCCAACCCCTCCCCGCCCTTTCGTGGGAGGTTCACCCGTCAAAGGGCGGCCGGCCGAGGGGACCACCTCACCGCTTCCTTTGAAGGCACCGCCACAACCGCTTTTCGGTTTGTCCGAATTAAATGATTGCCCCAACCGGACGGTGTGGTTCCAGATCGGACCCAACGCGAAAATAGTTCCGAAACATACTGTGATTGGTCCATGCGACTAGGGATGTAACTTTGGTATAGGAGGTCACCGTTTCTTCCCTCCTGTCCATTTTCGCTTGATAATTATTATTTGAATATTCGTATGAAAAGTAGTCAGGAGCATGCTAGGTTCAGACTTATTTTTTGAGCAGATTTTATTCATTGTGTGGAAAACTAGGGGGTACGGTATTCCACGTGACTTTGACGCGAAATCTGTTTCTAAAAACAGAACTGTTTTGTCGATATCGTTTGCAACCACTTCATTCATCTAAATCTTGTTTTCTCCAATCACGACTGCTTAGATTTCGTGACTCGAGCCAGGAGAGAAAGAGAGAGAGAGAGAAAGAGTGAGAGAGAGAGACAGGCAGACAGAAAGAAAGACAGAGAGACAGAGACAGAGAGAAAAGAAGGAGACAGAGGCAGAAGGAGAGAGAAAGGGAGCGAGACAGACAGAGACATACAGAGAGACTGCTTGGGCTACATTTTGAACTTATAATTTTCCACTCACTTATTAAAACACTGTTGCCTTTCAAATGTTTCCTCTAAAGCCGTAGGATACTTTGAAATTTGCCTCACAATGTTGGGCTAACACGAAGTCGGAACATTTTTCGCCACGGCGACGATCTTGAGCCACACAGAAGCAACTGGCTGAACGTTTTCAGACGTTGGCGATTCAGGCCGCTTAAGACGTCTCTTTAATTATCGTCGGCCGCCAACAAACGAGAAAGCAGTCGTTCTTTAAATGTTGCAATGGAAGGAATCGAAAAGAAGAATTCTGCGAATCCTCTCCCTCTCTTGCTTTGTCAGTGCACTTGCTACCCTCGTTTGGTTGTCTGGTTGCGACCGTTGTATAGTTACAGCCGTTGGTTGATTGCACAGTTGTATTCTTCTTGTTCTTGTTCTTCTTGTTATTGTTCTTCTTGTTCTTGTTCTTCTTGTTCTTGTTCTTGTTCTTCTTGTTCTTGTTCTTCTTGTTCTTGTTCTTCTTGTTCATGTTCTTCTTGTTTTTCTTCTTCTTGTTCTTGTTCCTCTTCGTCACCTTCTTTCTCCTCCTCCACCTCCTTCTCTTCTTCCATCTCCTCCTCCTCCTCCTTCTTCTCCTTCTCCTTCTCCTTCTCGTCCTTCTCCCCTTCTTCTTTTTCTTCTTCTTCTTTCTCTTCCTTTTCTTTCTCCTCCTCCCCTTCTCCTCCTTCTCCTCCTTTTTCTTCCTCATCTTCCTTCTTCTCCATCTTCTTCAGTTGTCAGTGGCTTCAATTGTTTTTTTTTCTTCTTTTGTCTCGTTTAGCTTGGCTTCGAGTGGAGACGTATTCGTTCCAAAGTCGGGTTAGAATCCGAAGCGCAGCATCGCACAGCTATCTGTGCTTCAACGAACATGGACGACTCACAGTCAAGGTATTGTCTCGTCTTTCTGCGTCTTTGTAAATAGCTTACAATATGTATGTAGGTCATTGTGATGGAATATTTAAGGATGGGCTAATTTGCCTCGATTTCGTATTTTATGTAAGTGGGTCAACGCAAACAGACGTTTTGTAACGGCTGTTTCGTTTTCGTCTGTCTAAAGAGGTCACGACAACGAGGTTGCGATTATAAACACCTCGTTTTTGTTTATGCAAATAGGTCAACGTCTCGTTTTCGTTTGTCTATATGGGTCACGCAAACGAGGACCCAATTATGGATGCCTCGTTTTCGTTTATGCAAGTAGGTCAACACAGGACATACAGGAGCCTCGCCTTCGTCCGCTTGTATAGGTCACGTAAAAGAGGGCTAAATTTAAACGTCTTGATTTCGGTATACATATTTGTCAATGCCTCTTTTTCGCTTGCATAATTAGGTCACGTAATAAGGACCCGAATCTAGAGCTTTGTAAAATTCGTTTATGTAAGTAGGTCAACGCCTCTTTTTTCTGTTTACGGTCACATTTACGAGGGTCCAATAATAAATGCCTCGCTTTCGTTTTTCTAGTAAGGCAACGTAAATAAGTGCCCTAAAATAGATGCCTCGTTTTGGTTTATTTAAATAGGTCAACGCCTCGTTTTCGTCTTCCTAATTAGGTCTCGCAAAAGAGAGCCCAATTATGGATGCCTCGTTTTCGTTTATGTTTATGGGTAATCGTAAACAAGGCTAGTTTTCATAAGACCTTTCGTGTGATAGGATCTGTTGTTATGATTCGGCAGATTCTTCGCTTGACTTTTAGAAGGCAGTTAAAATTCGCTGCCAAGCGGTTGTGCGTCGCAACTCTTTCAGACGATTGTATTATTTCGACAAAGACGCGCTCGAGTGAGAGAGGCAGAATGACGAAGAGAAAGAGGAGAAGCAGAGAGGGCGGGAGGAAAAGAGATGGAGAGAGAGAGAGAAAAAAAAGACAGACAGAGAGAGAGCAAGAGAGAGACAAACAGAGTGAGACAGACAGAGAAACAGACAGAGACAGACAGACAGAGACACAGATAGACAGAGGGAGACAGAAAGAGAGACAGAGACAGAGAGAGACAGAAGGTGAGAGAGACAGAGACAGATAAAGACAGAGACAGACAGACAGACAAAGACAGACAGACAGACGGGGGGGATCGGCAATAGAAAAAGACGGCATAGCAAAGCGCCGAAAACGCATTAAGCGCCTCAGACGGAACAAGACTCGAGATGCTCGGACGGACGGACGACGAGCTACACTACGAACAGAGTCGAGACCTGGGGGTACTGACGTCCGGGCGAACAGGCGGCCGAGAGGGAGGAGGACCGGGAATCTGGGAACGGGATCGAGGGGTATGGTAACCTAGGCGCCCTTGAAGCACGATCCTTTCATGTATCGAGGCATATAACGATCTAGATGCTAGAGACCTCCACGTTGTTTCATACAGTTGGGATTTCTTCAGTCGGGGTGGCCGGGTTTACAGCGAGGAGTGTCGCGTGTATAATTAAGCAGTCGCTCTGTTTCCAGCAGCAGCAGCAGCAGCAGCAGAAGCCGGGCCAGTCCTCCATCCCTCAGTTGCTCCATCTGCTCCGTGCCAGGCGGGAAGGGGCAGACCCATCTCCGACACTCGATCGGGTAACACAAGACGAGCCGATCAGGAGGTAGTGTTTATGGGGGCTCTGGTTGCCGTCATTGCCCCTCTGCAGACCCCCCTTCGAGCCCGCACCACCCTCTCTCTCTCTCCCCTACGCCGGTCTCGATCGGCGCTCCGATCTCTCGGCGTCGTCGTCGTTATCATTGTCGTTGTCTTCGCTCATCGTCAGCTCGGCTCCACTCGGCTCCGCTCGGCTCCCGTCGGACCGGCTTGAATCGGCGGAGGAATGCGAAAGATTTGATAGCGGGCGATTGTTACTACCACCTATGCGCTCTAGACCCCTCTCCCCCGCCTCTGTTGAACCGTCTGCTGTTGAAAAGGGCGCTATATAATGTGTAGTTTACAACGGAAGGTTCTGTTCGTGAGCAGAAAGAAACTATGTTGTTGTTTTTGGTGAATTCTTACAAGTTGGTGTTAAGGTTTGCCTGTCTATCGCTGCGTTTCACTGATGTCCTTCTGCGTCTGTCACTGTGTCATTCTGCGTCTGTTCCTACTGTATGTCATTTTGCGTTTGTTCCTATGTCATTCGGCGTTTGTTCCTACGTCATTCTGCATGTGTTCCTATGTCATTTTGCGTCTGTTCCTATGTTATTCTGCGTCTGTTCCTACTGTATGTCATTTTGCGTTTGTTCCTATGTCATTCTGCGTCTGTATGGCTAAGTATGGGTAAGTATGGCTAAGCGCATACTGAAATTGTCACCGAACTACGATTACGAACTACCTCTATTATTAAGTAATATTCTATTAATAAGGATTAGAAGATTTATTCGATTATTCAGATAATAGGTAATTATGGCTCACACAAACACACAAACACATACCTGTATATAACTGCATAGATACATACATGTGTACATGCATACATGAATGCATACGTACATACATACGGTGCAAAAAAATATACATATAAACACACACATACATACATACGTACATACATACATACATATATACATACATACATGTATGCATATATGTATGCATACATCCATACATACAAACATACATACATACATATATACATACATACATGTATGCATACATGTATGCATGCGTACATACATACGGTGCAAAAAAATATACATATAAACATACACTCACATACATACATATATACATACATACATGTATGCATATGTACATACATACGTACATACATAAGGTACATATAAACATACATACGATGCACAAACACATACATATATACATGCATACATCCATGCATACATACATACATATATACATTATATATGAGGGAGAAGAAGATTTATGAGTTAAAGATTGGTTACAAAGGCGAGAAAATGATAAAGTGGCGGAAGGAGGGGGAGAGGAGGGGAGGGAGTTAAAGACGAGATGAAAGCGGGAGATCAAAAACAGCCGAGAGACAGACAGAGCCACGTGTTTCTAAAAAACTGAACATCAGAGGCGCTTCACTGAAAGAACTTGAAACGAACAGATACGCTGAGACAAGCATACAAAGACACGGGCAAGAGAGACATTTAGGAAGACAAGCAGACACCTCTAAATTTGCCTTTTTCTTTCTGAAAGAGAGATACATGGGAACAATCAGAATGAGACATACATGAACAAAAGCGCAGAGATGTACAGGAACATACAAAGACACAGCGCAAAAAACGTACTAAGGCAGAGACAGCGGAACAAACGCACCGAGAAAGAGGAACAAACTTAGACATACACAGCCGAACATGAACGCATGAACAAACTCAGAAGGACTGCGTGACAACGCAGAGCGAGACACGTGGAACAGACGCAAAATGACTTAGGAATACATGCATAATGACATAGGAACAGACGCAGAATGACATAGAAACAGACGCAAAATGACATAGGAACACATGCATAATGACATAGGAACAGACGCAAAATGACATATATAGGAACACATGCATAATGACATAGGAACAGACGCAAAATGACATAGGATTTCTTTATCTTCAATGTTGAGAATCCGCAGCTGTGAAAAGCCGGAGAATTATTCTCTATAGAAATTATTGGTGTTTGCATGAGAATGTGTCTGCACGTCTGTCTTATGCGAGGCTTTTCATCAGTCTGCCTGTCTGTCTGTCTTACCATCCTTCTCTCTGTCCGTCCGTCTGTCTATCTGTATCGTCATCCGTCTCTCTGTCCGTGCGTCCGTCCGTCTCTTTCTGTCTGTCTGTCTCACCATCTCTCTGTCCGTCCGTCTGTCCGTTTGTCTGTCTCTCCGGCTCTCCGTCTGTCTCTGTCTGTCTATGTGTCCGTCTGTATGTCTGTCCGCCAGTTTGTCTGCATCAGTCTTTCTGTCATTATGTATGCATTTATTACATAGAATTATATATAATAGAATTATATATAATAGAATTATATATAATAGAATTATATATATATATATATATATATATATATATATATATATATATATATAGCATAATTCATAGTGTTATATCCGATCTGGCCCCACTCGACAGCTAAACGAAGCGTGACATTGGCGCATAATTGTTCGTCGGAAGAGATTATTTATTATTCGTAGAGGCGTCGGTTTTTAAGCTGTGAAAATTATCTCGTCTCATCGAAGCGCCACCTGTCGATCTTTCCGATCGTTCTGGCCGGATTTCTTCGCGCATGCGCATGGGTCACTGCAGGGCGCTGGACGGTGGTGGTCAGCAGGTTAGAACGGACCTCAGAAACGTCGTAGTAAGTAAGAGCGGTCCTGACCAATTAATTATTGAGTTTTCTCCTGCGAAATTTCATGCCCTAACGAGCCACATACACATAGTAAGTAAGTAAGTAAGCAAATAAGTAAGTAAGTAAATGAATAAGTAAGCAAAGCAAGCGAGAAAGTAAGTAAGTGAATAAGTAGGTAGGAATCAAAGCCTATATATTATTTGCATACTATGGATGTATGTATCTAGAAACTTCATATAGCGTCTTTTAATTTACCTTTCAAAGTGCTGATTATATTAAGTAAGCGTTGATCATGCATATTATGTATGTGTGTATGTATGTCAGTCTGCCTTTCTATCTGTCCCTTTCTGTTTGTCTGTCTGTTTTGCACTTGTCTGTCTGTCTGTCTGTCTGTCTGTCTGTCTGTCTGTCTGTCTGTCTGTCTGTCTGTCTGTATATAAATAGCCATGGAATAGTTGTCGTTGACAGTCGTTTGACGCCTAGTTCAAACCGAGAACCCTATGTTTACAAAACGGTAAATATGCGCCATGGTGGCGGAGGGTGCGTCTTAGATCGGCGGCAGTAGCGGAGGGTGGATCTTAGATCGGCGGTCGCGCGGGTGGTCACGTCCAGCCACTGCGTTCGTAAGAAAAACCCTTAAATCAGTTACTAAACTGTATACGTCTGCTATCAACATACAGAAAGATCTAAGCCCCTTGTACCCAGCATACGAATTAATCATCTCATTATAAATAGATATTTTATTTACGTTAAACAGCATATATATACATGATCGTTTCAAATCAAGGCCCGTGGTGATGCAGTAGTAAAGTAGTTATATGAAGCTATACATGCCGGATACGTTTTATTATTATAATATATATATTATATTATATATATGAATTATATATATTTTATATGCATAATATATAGTCGGAATTCCATTGAATTATGTTGAAAACATACAGCGAATCAGTAAAATGTTTCTTTTTATAACTATTGCCATCTTCGAAGCCGTTGACGACCTTATTCGACCAAGTAATTCGCAAATATCAGAAACTATATTTCCATTTAAAACGATTATCCTCTTACATTTATTACACGCTGCTGTGGTCCACTAATATTCCGTAATGTACATCTGAAATTGGGGTGTTTGATTGCTAGTTAGATGTTCTGCAGAAAAGATTTCTGAATGGCATGAGACTTTGTTCATAGTATTTATGAACGAATATTTGAGCTTTTAGTGCATTTTTTACCTAGTTTTTTCCTTCTGTGTTGACTGAGAGGATACCCTAACTCTAACCCCAAGGGTTGTGTAGAGGGAATGATTCGGTTTTACTCGCCAGGTGGCAGTCGGCACCATGAATGAGCACTCAGGCGAACCTCAGGATGGAGTGCGTAATATATAGTCTATGTATGAATTGAATTTAGAGCCTAGAACTAATAATTAATATAAATAAAGCCTATATATTTCGTGTACAATTGATTATACATATATTTTAAATACATAAGCATTTGGTATGGTATGAAAAGTGTGAAAACTAGACAAGTTTGTATCGGAGGAGGAGGAGGAGGAAGAGGAAGAAGAGGAGGAGGAGGAGGATTGTGCTATAAATAAAACAAGCGCAGACAGCATGGAAGTTGGTTTGCAATCAACGATTTTGCTTAAAATGGCAACAATTGGCTTACAGAAGCTCTTAGATTATTATTATTATTATTATTATTATTATTATTATTATTATTATTATTATTGTTATTATTATTAATTATTATTATTAAATTGTTACCCTCCTACGAAGATTGCTCAAGTTTGTGTTTTATGAGGTTCTGAGCGGGCCCCCACTTTTCAGAGTCGGCCCAGGCCCCCAAAGTTGCGGACCCTGCAGGCCCATAGTTACGCTATTGTCTGTAAGAAACTTACACAGTGTAAGGTAATGTAGTCGTCAACAGTTCTGGTAGGAACAAAATGGAAAATTCAAAGCTGTCGTTAGACACCTCTAAAATGCTTTTGACGGATGCTAATGTCTCTAAACACTGGCTACAAATATTGAAGCAGCAGTTGATATTAGACACCTTTAAAACGCTCTCAACAATGCTATATAAAATCTGCTGCGTTAATTCGCTGATACGAAGTTGATCCTCAGGGCGACGTCTATGGCCTTTGATGGCATAAGATCTCGTTACACATTGGAACTACTAATCGCTAATTTTAGATGAAACGCCGGCTCTGCATTTAGTTCGGTAGCGCCAGTCCCAAGCCTAGTTAAAGGAGGAGGGCGATGTCGACGTCCATTGATGCCATAAGATCTCGTTAAACTGTGAAAACCAAATAATCGCCAACAGGAAATTGTCCAATTTTCAAACGATACATTACAGCGAGGTAATGGTAAGGTCGACGTCAACGGCCCAGGCAGCTATAAGATGTCGTTAAACAATGGAAATGACTTGAGTTGTTGTGTAGGTTTTAATGAGGCCTGATAAAGAAAAGGCCTTGGTAAGTTTTCTGCTCTTTGTTTACTGTTTTCCAGATGGTGTTTTCAATCACAGCCTGTTTTGTTTTAAAACTCTGCAGTGTCTAATTGCTTTCGGTGCCAGATGCACGGTGTTGGGTTTTTTAAACATTTGCCGATGGGAAGACGAATGGAGGGAGTACTTCATGTACAGCTGATCAGTTGATTAGCTCCGTCAGCTGATGCTGCGTCATTGGATTGGGGTTTTATACAAACAGTGATAATGACGATGCCGACAATGATGATGATGATGGCGACATTGTCGATGATGATTATGACTACGACGACGATGATGATGACGATGAGGATGATACATATAATATTTAATAACAACAACAAAAGCAACAACAATAGTCATAATAATAATAATAATAATAAAATAGTATTATTAATAAAAAAATTCATGATGATGATGATGTTGATGATGATGATGATACGTAGATTTTGATGATGATGATGATAATACATATATAATTTAATAATAATAATAATAGTAGTAGTAGTAGTAGTAGTAGTGGGAGTAGCAGTAGTAGTAGTAGTAGTAGTAGTAGTAGTAGTGGTAGTAATAATAATAATTTGAATACAAGTGCATTCAGCTGTATTGGCAAAAGAAACGAGATAAATTCGCAGCAGCTCCATAACAATTGCTCATGTCGTCGATCAAATGCTTGAGGACGTCATAAGCCAGAAATAGACTCCATATATATATATATATATATAGTCCTTGGTTTATCACTTGCGCCATCTGTCAGCGGATGTCAGAACACAATAACTAAGTACCACAGTCTGTTAAATAACTATAAATTATACTTTCATACATATATATATAAGTATATGCATATATAATATATTTATATACATATAGGTATTCGTATACTTTCACTGATGCTTATATACTTGAAATAAGTGTTTATATAGATGTGTGTCGCAGTCAGACAACGCAACTACTATGTTCGAATTTCCAATGTGCTTCAGACAACAAAATTGCTATATTATAAATGGCATAGAAACAATGAAATATACACGCACATACATATATGTGTACATAAAAATATATTTCAAGATATATATATATATATGCCTGTATATCAACTTACAACGATTCCATATATCTATATATATAAATATATATATAGATTTGGATGTATATCAACTTACAACGATTCTATGTATATATATATATATATATAGATTGTATGTATGTAAATATGTCTAAGTGCGTGTGTGATATATGACGGCGTGTTGTGTAGGAATGGCGACGACGGGTGTAAAATGGTTTTGACACTTTTTCACGTCGGCCGCGGGCGACATCTATTGTCGCGGCGTTCTTTGAAATCAAAGAGCGCAAGAATAGGCAGTGAAACGTGAGCGCCAGGTCGTGTAGCCGGCCGCATGTAATATCCAAGTATTAGGTATCGTTAGGAGGACTGATTGACTCTCTGTTGCATCCTCCTCTCTCCTCCTTCTCCTCCTTCCCCTCCTCCTTATTCTCCTCCTCGTTCTCCTCCTCGTTCTCGTTCTCCTCCGTCTTCTTCTCTTCCTTCTGCTCCTGCTCCTACCTCAGCTCCTACTCCTTCTCCTCTTTCTCCTTCTCCTCCTCCTCCTACTCACCTCCTTCTCCTCTTCTCCGTCTCCTTCTCCTGCTTCTCCTCCTTCTCCTTCTCCTCCTCTCTCCTCCTCCTCCTCCTCTCTCCTCCTCCTCCTCCTCTCTCCTTCTCCTCCTCCTCTCTCCTTCTCCTTCTCCTTCTCCTCCTACTCACCTTCTCCTCCTCTTTCTCCTCCGTCTCCTCCTACTGCTTCTCCTCCTTCTCCTCCTCCTCCTTCTCCTCCTTTCTCCTTCTCCTCCTCCTCCTTCTCATTTCCACGCTCCATGTAATCTTTGACTTTGTGTCAAACAGTATGTCCGACCATCCGTCCATCCTTCGGTTCATCTGTCTTTCACATCGCTGTCTGTCTGTTTGTCTGTCTGTTTCTATTTTATCCGTCTGTAGGTGTGTCTGTGTATCTGTCTTTTACCTATCTGTCTGTCTGTCTATTTATCTATCTACCTATCCGCCTCTTTGTTTGTGTGTCTGTCTGTCTGTGTGTTTGTCAGTCTGTCAGTCTGTCTGTCTGTCGGTCGGTCTGTCTGCCTGCCTGCCTATCTTGAAGCGACATTTGCATGTATATATGTATGTTTGTATGAATGTGTCAGTATCTCCGTGTCTGTGTCTATCTCTCTGTATGTGTGTATGTGTGTATGTATGTATGTATTATGTATGCAAGTATGTACTTATATAATGTATGATGTATGTATGTATTCATATATGTATGTATGTATGCTTGTATGCATGTATATATGCTTGTATCCATGTACGCATGTATGTATATGTGTATGTATTATGATTGTACGTTTGTAGGCATGTTTATGATTTCTAACGTGACATTATTTGCGCAAGAAAACGAAGGCAGAACAGCTACATAATAACAAAAACAATAATAATGCGTAATATTTCGGTTGTATATTTTTTGGTCGCCGAGCAGCTGTTAGACGCGTCTATTCGTTCACGTAAAGTCGTTCCATCGTTCGACATGTGTTTCCAAAGTGCTTCTGTCACCGGCTTTCGCTTCGCCGTCCGTACTCCAGCCAGGTTCGTCGGTGTTTGAAAACCGCCTGGGGGCTTTTCAGACCGGTGGGTGGGTCGATTGGGTGGATGGATCGTATGGGACGGAAGGACGGACGGATGGATGGATGGATGGATGAAGAGGGTCCAGGTTTGTGGCATGCGACGCCCGAGGGCTTTGTTCGCATCTCGTCGTGAGATACTGGAGGGTTCGTCGTCGGTTTCTCTCTCCGTTGGTCGCCTGTCCTCCTCGCTGGGCCTCCCGCTCGTCAGTCCGTGTGTCCTGGCCTCACATCAGACGCGCTTAGCAGTTAGCACCGCCTGTTGACTCGACAGACAGACAGACAGACAGACAGACAGACAGACAGACAGACAGACAGACAGACAGACAGACAGACAGACAGACAGACAGACAGACAGACAGACAGACAGACAGACAGACAGACAGACAGACAGACAGCGAGAGATGGAGAAAGAAAGAGAAAGAGACAGAGAGACACAGAGGCAGAGATAGAGACAGAGACAGACAGAGATAGAGGTAGAGACAGAGATAGAGAGATAGACACAGACACGGAATCCGAGTCAGAGTGCTGTAATTGGTTTTGCTGTTTGTGTGTATGTGTGTGTGTCTGTCTGTCTGTCTGTCTGCCTGTTTCGGATGGCGCACTAGACACCGACTACGCTGAAGATTTCTAGTTTCACGGGGCAGGAACGGAGGGACGGTCAAGGAGGAGGAAGAGTAAGAGGAGGAAGAGGAGAAGGCGAGAGGAGGAGGAGGAGGAGGAGGAGGAGAAAAGGGGAAAGGAAGGGTGAAGGGGTTTTAGAGTTATTCACATGTGGGGCTTTTGGGAGGGGAAGGGGTGGGGAGTGACAGCCTTTCCGCAAAGCAATAAATGAGCTTTTTAGGAGCTGGTTTAAGTGTGCTTCCGAGAAACAACTGGAAAAAGATACATAAAGAGGAAGAGACAGACAGACAACCAGACAACCAGACAGACAGACAGACAACCAGACAGACAACCAGACAGACAGGCAGACAGACAGACGCAGAGAGTCTGTGATACAGAAACAGAGATATAGAGCAAAAGAAGATAGAGCAAGAGAGAGAGAGAGGGGAGAGAGAGGGAGAGAGAGAGAGAGAGAGAGAGAGAGAGAGAGGGAGAGAGAGAGAGAGAGAGATGCTGAAAGATAGAGATTGATGGAAAGATGGAAGTGAGAAACACAGATGGGAGATACACAGCGATCGAGAGGCAGAAGAGAGAGAGAGAAAGAAAGAGAGAGAGAGAGGCAGAGGGAGAAAGAAACAGACAGACAGAGGCTTGAAGATATGGACAGTCGGAAAGGTAGAAGTGCTGCTTGACAAATGGACTACGTGGAAACAAACAGACAACTGTGGAATACAGAAGACGATCATGGAACACGAACTAACAAGGAGAGAAACTATCAGAACTGTTGTCTCCTAATAAAGAAGACTTTCCATGTAACTCCTGCTCATAAACTGGCGAATAACACGGCACACATTCTAACCTAGTCTAGTTTAATCTGGCCTAGTATTTTCTAGTCTAGTTTAATCTAACCTAGTCTAGTTTAGTCTAATGTTGTCTAACCTATTCAAATCTAGTTTTGTCCAGGCTATTGCCGAATATATAATTTACCATGGCCAAGTTTAGTCTAGCTTAGACTTGTCTGATATAACCTGGAAATCTGCCTGATTCGATCTTTTCTTATCTGACTTGGCTTCTCTGGTAAACGACGTACTTAGTTTTCTTGACAGGCGTGTTTGTGTTTTAAGCATGCTCTAAATTCTGCCCCGTAAAACTATCTAAAACTTTACTTGTGAGGAAGTACTTGTGTCTGTACTGGTACTGAAGTGTGCAGTATACTTGTTTTCCAGAATACCGGCAAGGGAACGCGCTGCCAGTTCTACGAACGACACGCGGCAAACGACTACACTGAGTTCCAATCTGTCGAAAACCCTCGCTGGTACCTCGGCTTCAACAAGAACGGCCGACGCCTCACGGGCGACCAGTGGACCAAAGCCAAGAACAAGACCGCCTCCCTGAAGTGCTACCAGTTCATCAAGACGGGCTTTGCACCCAACAAGCACACGCAGACGCAGGGCCGGCCGGGTTCGGACACCGCGGGCTCAAAGGGGGGACCGCCTCTTCCCTCGGGGTCGGTAGCGTCGTCGGTCGGGGTACCGGACTGGTATACCACGCTGGACAGACGAGGCGGTAGAGCGAAGCAGCGAAGGAGTAGTGATGATCGACAAAGGGCAATGACCAATCGTAGGCATAGACCACCCAAGTAGATATTGTGGATCGTCGTTTTAATTAGTGTTCATGCCCGACAGCAAAAGATAACCTCAGAAACCGCTGCAGACAGCGCCACTCCTTGACCTCGAAGGGCTTCGACGTCGGCTGCCGCTCTTTCTACTGCTGGAATGCGGTCAAGTGACGCGCGCGCATGCGTCACCGCCGACCGGAAATCGTCTGCTGAACGTTGCCGGAAGCTGTTTGACGTATGCTGTGATTCGCCGGAAAACTGACTGGCTTACAGGCTACACCTGAAAGCTGATCGGCTGACTGAGCAGTTCCTCAAAGCTGATTGGTTGTCGGAAAGCTGTTCCTCAAAGCTGATTGGCTGTCGGAGAGTTGTTCCTCAAAGCTGATTGGCTGTGGAAAGCTGTTCCTCAGAGCTGACTGGCTGTTGGAAGGCTGTTCCTCAAAACTGATTGGCTGTCGGAAGGCTGTTCCTCAAAGCTGATTGGCTGCGGAAGGCTATTCCTGAGAGCTGGTTGGCTGACGAAGCTACATCTTAAAGCTGATTGCTGATGCTCAACGCTTATTGGCTGACAGAGCTATCAATACCTCACATTGGAGCTGGCCTTTTACGGAAAAGCTGGACGACATTTTTGGCGAAAATAGATCTAATATTTTCTTCAGAATTTAGACTGATGTATTCGAAATATGGCCGCCGGAAGTCAATTCTCCTGACCGGAAGAGAGCATTCGGTTGTAAGCAGAGGGTATAGGACTTACGGACATTAGAAGGAAATTAGGAACTGGTAAACGGAATACAAACATACTGTGCCGAGCCCAAATATCCAGAGAACAAGATTTCAGAGGATGTTTTATCTGAATACCTGTGGTTATATGAACAACCTGTACGAACCTTTTGATGCCTATCTGCGTCCAACTCTTTGATGGCTGAATATTCATGAATACACCTGCTGTGTATACCTGAAATCATACATGCATGCCTGTTTCTATCTGGACCCACCTTTTGATGCCTGTATCTACCTAAATACACCTGTGACTGATTACCTGGACACACCTTTTGATACCTGCGTCTACCTGAATACAACTGTAACTGCTTACCTGGACGCACCTTTTTGATACCTGGATCTACCTGAAAACAATTGTGGCTGATCACCTGGACTCACCTTTTGATGCCTGCATCTACCTGAATACACCTGTCCATGCTCTTTCTCAATTCCTTTCTTCTGCACTCACCCCATTCAAGGCCTCGTTTCCATGGAACTTAAAGCCCACTGCTCATCTTAAACCCTGGTTACTATGGAAACAATTGCACTGGTCCAGTTTACGAATGGTTGCTTTAGACACCGGCCTATTGTTACACTTGATTTGTTATGGAAACCTGTTTTGCATTATGGACTTTAACAAGTGGTTCCCAGGGAAATTCATTTTAGGCCTGAACTTGGTTTCTATGGCAACTTTGATCCTTAGCGTCTGTTTACAAGGAAGCCTTCAGGCGGGTGAGTGGTTTCCATGAAAACATCTTTTCAGGAGTGAATTTGGTTTCCATGGAAACAGATGAGGATGTTGCATTGGGGTTAAAATTTGGGCAGTTCGTTGGTTGTACTGTGCAACGTTTGTTAAGAGATACGTGTACAACTGTTGCCAACTGATGCAACGTGCAACGGTTGCACGTTGTCGAACGCGGAAGACGCTGGACGTTTGCGCTTAGCCACCTCCTTTATCTTACTTACTTACTTGAGAGATCATTAGTAGATGTAACGCACTTACGTAAGCGGGTATTCTGAGTTGAAATTCCGGCGGCGACTTCAAAGGCGTCCGCCGACTTCAAAGCCGGCGACTTCAAAGCCGGCGGCGACTTCCCGGAAGATGCGGAGACTTCAAAGGAAAATCTGGTGCCCTGGAACCGTCCGAGAGTCCTTCTGAGTTACTTGGCGGATGACGAATGCATTTACTTTCAGTAAAATCGAAAGTTAAATATATTAGATATTTATAAGAAATACATATGCGTATATACACATAGTATGTATATATGTATGTATGTGTATATATATACATGTAAATAGTACTGATACATCAGATGTTAAGTAACCGATAGTTTGCAAGACTGTCATTACATAGTAATTATACTGATACGTATATATGTATGTATGTATGTATGTATGTATGTATATATTTACGTGACATATACACATATATTACATATACGCATGCATATAATTTCCATATATATATATAAATACATATATTTATATATTTACGTGATATATATATACACATGTATTTCATAACTTCGATATATATATGTATATATATATACATATCTATATATCGAAGACTTATGCATATGTAGATCTATGTATATATGATTGTACGACGTTGCTCCATAGATCGTCGTCGTATTTTCTAAATATTTATCGCTTAATCGTAATTTAATCAAAGCCGAAGATCAAACTAAGTTATTCTGTAGAAGAAAAGTCGGAATCCTTTTGGCGGCGTTTTCTTTCTTAAAGGCGTCACGGTCCAGTGGTAGCGGTTAACTTATCTGGTCCAGGCGAAGTAAGGTGAGATGGTGATGATATGATGATGATGATGATGATGATGGTGGTGGTGGTGGTGATGATGATGGTGGTGGTGGCGGTGGTGGTGATGATGATGATGGTGGGGGTGGTGGTGGTGGTGATGATGATGATGGTGGTGGTGGTGATGATGATGGTGATGATGATGACGACGACGACGATGATGATGACGATGACGATGATGATGATGAGTTCTCTGCCCGAAGGCAGGTCCATTGGCTTTATGTCACCCGGGGATGAGTGAGGTGTGATTTCCAGTTGCCTTACAGACAACTGTGGGTGAGCAACATGTCCAAGGTCGCTACGCAGTGGCTTGAGGCAGTTTCGAACCCACGACCCTCCGGTTGGATTATGATTTTGATTACGATTTCACTCGAAGCGACCATCGATTTCTGCCTTGGGTATTATGACATCGGCGCTATAGAAGTCATTAGATTAGATTAGATTAGAACACCATGCCTCTGTTACCAAGCAGTAGAATTTGGTACCGGCGTAAGCTGGGAAGTAAACGGCAAGTCTTGCGATGCACTGGCCCCGTGTCCTTGACCTTGGGATTCGTCCATCGCTGGCTCAAGGGTCTAAAGAAAAGGAAATGGGTGCCTACCGTTCATCTCACTTGTGGGATATGGGATACTTTACTTTACATAAGCTGGGAAGTGAGCGGCAAGTCCTGCGATGCACTGGCCCCCTGTCCAGGACCTTGGGATTTGTCCATTGCCGGTTCAGAGGGTTAGGGTTAGACGGAACTAAAGGACTTTCTACGTATCACATGGGACAGTTGAGGCATGCTGTAGATATTGGCAGGAATTTCTGGTCCGCTGGCTTCCCCTAGCGAAATCGGCATAAGACAAGTACATCGACTGCACAGTCGGAGAGAAAGGCTTCGTCACTCGCCCTCATAAGCCAAGGCTAAGAAACGAAGTCGCTAACACTTCATGCCCGATTGGTTTGAGCGATAGCATCGCAACGCGGAGTATCGGGTTCGAGACATCAACTACGCGGGGACCTTGAGTAAGTCCTTCACGGACAGTTACTCAGCGCCATCGATTGCTGCTTTGTCATTAGATAGTGGCGCTTAATAAATACAGAAATAATAACAACCATGCATGTGTTTAATGACGTCTTGTGGCAGCCAAGGCCGTTGACATCGACCTCATACCATGACCGCAAAATTATCAGTAACTCGTTCATAGTGAAACGGAGATTATTAGGCTTTATTATAACACTGTTTAAGAGCTTTTTAAAGGTGTGTAACATTAACTGCTGCTTTAATATTAGTATCCACGCGATATCCACCTATTACTTAACAGCTATGCGCGGAATATTAGAATATTATAACATGGTTCGAGAGCGTTTTAAAGGTGTCCAATATCCACTGCGGCTTTAATATTCTTACTCAGTGTTTAACGAGATCTTGTGGCTGTCAAGGCCGTTGACGTCAGCCTTACCTTACTTCTACACTGTGTGAACTTCAATTTAGTATAGTGCCAATGTTTAACGACATCTTATAGCATCCAAGGAGTTGACGTCGCCCTCCTCCTTTGTCCAGGCTTGGGACTGGCACTACCCAACTAAAGGCAGTGGCGTAGACATGTCATATAGTAGTTCCTCAGTTTAACTACATCTTATGGCATCAAAGGCCGTTGCCGTCACCCTCCTCCTTTATCCAGGCTTGGGGCTGGCACTACCTTCAAACAAGTCAGTGTGGAGTTTAATGTCATAAATAAGTAATTAATTAAGTTAAATGATTAAGCGGAGCAGATTATTAGGCTGTATATATAGCATTGCCTGAGAGAGTTTTAAAGGTGTCTAATATCAGCTGCTGCTTCAATAATTGTATCCAGTGTTAAGTGTAACATCTTGTAGCCGCCAGGGCCTTTCATGTCGATCTTAACTGTAATTGTAATTTGAGATTTATAAAGCGCCTTTTAGAGGAGAGACTCAACAGAGGCACTACCTTACCCTATTTCCCCCACAAAACTCAAATTTATGCAAAGGCTTAGCCTATGTGTAGGTTTTGAACGTTTGAAGCATTTTCTTTTCTTCGTTGTTCGATCATAACCGATGTTCGCAATACCTATAATTGTAATCTCGAAAATTTCTAAAGTGCTACTTTAAAGCTAAGCATAGAACACCAGCTTATTCACGAGCGCTGCGTCAAGTCAGAGGGGTTATCCAAAGATGCCATGGGATGGGAAGAACAAATTCCGGTCGCCAGATGACCAAAGAAAGAAGGGGAGAGGAGCTGTTAGGGTGGATTGCTTTTAAGCTGAGAGAAATTCAGACCGATTCCGAATGGAATACCTGACGGATAATAGACAGTCTTGTTTCAAGAACTCAAAGTGCAAGAACATGTGGCCTACTTGAAAACGGTACTGAGTTAGAAGTACCAAGCACTCATCCGATAAATTCATTGCAAAAACATGAGCAGGGTCGAGGTCATACTACTGCCATAGAAAATCGTGTACATGTATTACATTACTTGTAAAAATGTTCATAACCGATTTAGCAGTGAGCCGCTGCCACCTACCGAATGCCTAGGATAAAAACAATCGCCAGGGGCGCCACAAGCAGTTGACTTTCAACGCTTACTGGCGTTACCAATCCTTAAATAACTAACGCGTTAAGGACGGTGGTTATTCGGTAGGGCGTCCGGTCTGTAATCCAACGATTTCGGGTTTGAGCCTCCTGAGCGAACTCCGTGTAACTCCTTGTCTCGCGCCCCAGTGCATTCCATAAGTTAATTAATTAATTAATTAATCAATCAAAATCACAACGCCATAGTTTGAACATTGTTTGAACCCAAAACGTCAAGGTGTAGGGCTCGAACCGTTGTCACTACACCACGCAGCAGCCTCAATTCCCGATGTCCAGCACCGTGTCGTTAAGTGATGTCATGCATCAGGTGCTTGAAAGGCGCTATATAATGTTCTGTTACATTACATTGCAGTTGTCATTGTCAGAAAATTGATGAAGTTCAAATCAGTAAATAAATATATCGATCGATGAGCAGTAAAAAATTAACTAGTAAGTGAATGAATGAATGGATCAACGAATGAATGAATTAATCAAGCAATCAATCAACCATTCATTCATTCGATCGTTCGTTCGTTCAGTCATTAATCATCTGAGACCTCATTTTCGTTTCCTGGGGGGATCGTTATTATCTCGTGTAAAGATGAATCAATTAAATAAATGAATGAATAAATAAATGAGTTAAATAAATAAACACAGACAGACAGACAGACAGTCAGACAGACAGAATGCCTGCCTGCCTGCCTGACTTACTTACTGCCTGACTGATTGATTGATTGATTGATTGATTGATTGATTGATTGATTGATCGATCGACGTAGTGCCTAGTCAGTACTCGATGGACTGCCATTTGTTTTGATGGTATTGCTACGAGACATGGCCAACTGATAGCTGTAGAGCTGTTTCTCCAGAGCGTAGTTCTCTTCCTGCAGCGCCTTCACTTCTTGTCTGGAGCACAAAAAGAACAAAATAGGCGCTACATAATCTAGGAAATACAACATGCAATCGTTGCCATCGAAGGCAGAGGCCTAATATTTATTGTTAATAATGTAATTGGTTAGAAGGCATAGGCCTAATATTTATTGTTAATATTGTAATTGGTTAGAAGGCATAAGCCTAATATTTATTAATATTTTAATATTAATATCTATTGTTAATATTTTAATTGGTTTTATGACAGAACAGGTTCATTCATTCGTTCGTTCGTTCGTTGGTCCAGTCTATCCTTCTACCTATCTATCTATCCCTCATTCTCTTTTTTCTTTCTTCTTTCCTCCGTTCTTTCATTGATTTAGTCCTTCACTCATTCCTTCTTTTGTTCCTTCATCCATTTTCTCTCTTTTCTACCTTCTTATCTGTTTCTATTTTCACACTCAATTTTCTTTTTTCTTTTTTTCGTTCCTTTTTCTTTTTCTTTTTCATTTTCTCTTCCTTGTCTCCATTCTCGTTCCTTTATTTGTCTTCGTCGACATGTTTTTTTAATGAATCCTACAGCAGCTACATATATCAATCTTTCCACAATCCCCAGATCACCGGCCACTCAAAATTCTGACTAGGGCAACGCGGGTCTAAATTAGTTGACCCAGACAACGCACAGCTAAATTGGGTCGATAAATAATTTGGGGATCGGAGCTGCCTTAGACACGGTCATTAATCAAAGCTCTGACCTGTAGAGAGATCGCATCACATGTGTGCGTTTGATCATCGCTCTTACTTACTTACTGTCAGCAGATTTGATTTTATAGCGCCCTATAGTAACCCTAACCCTTAGCGACTCTGTTGAGTTTATTCTCTAAGAGGCGCTTTATAAATCTTAAATTACAATTACATACAGTATGCCATACTTCTTGTTTTGGTTAATTTAATCTGGTATGGTCTAATTTAATCTAATCAAATGACTTCTGTAGTGTCGTTTATTATAATGCACAATTATCATAATTTAACTTAATCAAATGACTTCTATAGCGCCGTTTGTCATAATGCACGAGGCATCAATCGATGATTGTTAATTGTTATTGCTAGTTAATAACTTCAATAGTGCTGATCATTAATTATGCAAAGGCATCAACCGATGGCGCAGCAAAACCAAGCCGCAATCAGGTAAATAGCCAGAAGATCTACTTTCACTTTTGCTTCTACTTTTACTTTTGCTTCTAATCGTAATCGTAATCGTAATCCCAAGATTTCTACAGTGCCCAACGAAAGCCGCGCCGCGGGGAACAGCTTACTCACAGGCGCTCAGTCAAAACAAAATCGATAGGCAAAAGGGTTCGGTTCCGGGTCAAGATGCAGGAGTCAGACAGAGTCAGACAGAGAGACAGCGTGGCAGCTACGGTGGGTGATGTTTGGGGTTGGACAGCAGAGACAGATAAGAGGAAGAAGGGGTGTCAGGATAGGATCTGTGGAAGAGGAATGTATTCAGCTGTCTTTATTTTTGCCTTTTCTTTTATTTTGCCTCTTCTTTTACTTTGCGTTTAGTTTTCGTGTACTTTGCTTTTACTTTTATTTTTGCTTTAATTTTTGCTTTTGTGTTTACTTCTATTATTACTTTCCCTGTACTTTATTTTTGTTTTAACTTTGCTTTTGCTTTTACTTTCCGTTACTTAAGTTTTCCTTTACTGTTGCTTTTAGTTTTCCTATAACTTTGCATCTAATTTTACTTTGCTTTTAATTTGCTTTCACTTAACTTTGTCATTTATTGCTGCTTTAACTTGGATCTTTGCATTTACTTTGTGCTATTACTTACTTCATTAATACTTTTAATTATTAATTATTATTTAATTATTAATTATTATTTAATTATTAATTATTACTTGTCTGATTACTGACTTCATCTGGTGCCTGTGTTGTTCCGTGAGTTCGTTCAGCTGCAGCTGGCTGTGGTCGTTGTGTAGGAGATGAGAGTCGAGCCAGTGAACCTCAACGGTCAGGTGTCGATCCTCGCCGTCAAGGTAATCGCCGTCAGGCTCTAACAACTGAACGAATGAATGAATGAACGAACGAATGAGTTAACGAATGAATGAATGAATGAATTAATTAATTAAATGAATTAATGAATGAATGAATGAATAAATGAATGAATAAATAAATAAATAAATAAATCGATCGATCGATCCATTAATTAATTAATTAATTAATTAATTAATTAATTAATGACCAAACGAACGAATGAACAATTGAACGAATGGATAGATGGATGGATGGATGGAAGGACTGATGGATGGGTGAAAATGAAGGAAAAATGAAAGGATACATCGATTATTATTAATATTAATAATTAATAATATTATTATTAGTAGTATCATCATCATCATCATCATCATCATCATCATCATCATCATCATCATCATCATCATCATCATCATCATCATCATCATCATCATCATCATCAAGGTCAGCAAATCTGAATCTCAGGTGCGAAGCAATTGTGAGTGAAGGACTTGCTGAACATCCCTACATAGTAACCGTATCAGGGGAGGTTCGAACCCATACTACACGCGTTACAAGCTGAGCGCTCTATCTAATCAGCTACCAATTGTTGGGTAAATTGATGTCTAGTTGGATGGGCGGAGGAATGAACGAAAGAACGAACTATTTGATAACTCTGTTACCTCTTCCACCTGCATTTCAGTTTAGATACCACTGTGAATATACCCCTTTCGCCTCACCTACCTCTTCCACCGGCATTTCAGTGTAGATACCATTGTGAATATACCTCTTTAGCCTCACCTACCTCTTCCACCTGCATTTCAGTTTAGATACCATTGTGAATATACCTCTTTAGCCTCATCTACCTCTTCCACCTGCATTTCAGTTTAGATACCACTGCGAATATACCTCTTTCGCCTCACCTACCTCTTCCACCGATATTTCGCTCTTCAAAGTCAACCCATCGTCGTCATCCATTTGCGAATAGTAATTCGTGAACGGCGCTCCGAGCGCTCTGATTGGATGACTCGGACCACGTGACCGCAATATGGCGACGTCAAAGCAGACATATCGCAAGTACTTCCGGGGCACGTTGCGGATGTCAGCGTAGTAGAGAACCAGTCTCAAGGTCGACCCCGACGTGTCCAGTTCTATCATCCAGCCCTGTTGATCGCGATCGTAGAAGTGAGCCCTTGATCTTATACCCTGCGTCGGGTAGAGATGGACAACGCTGAAGGTCGTGACGGAGATCAACTGAATCGTGACGGTCGACTTCACGCCTCGCTGCGCAGCGACGATCCTTCCAGATCCAGTCAGCTGGATCGGTTCGCACTGTCCCTTGATGTCCAGTTCTTGTTCGAGGTCTCCGGAATCAAGTTTCCGGTCACCGGTTTCGATCAGGAGGTGATAGCGGACGCGGCAAGGGTGAGTGAAGGACGTCTGACGGGTGAGGCCAACGAGTAACCCTACCCCGTCTGGGTCAAGGGTCACAGAGCTGCCAGGGTAGAGGCTGAGACTCCAGTCGTAGCCTCCGAAGGTGAAGTATCGCGATTCGACTCGATCGACGTTCGAGGGATCGACGAAGTTCGATCGACTGTCCGAGGAAAAGTGAAAGTCCTAAAAATACAGCGATTGTAATCGTAACCGTAATCGCACGTTTATATAGCGCTTGAGACACAAGACTACAGCGTAATAGAATGGTCTACTAGAACAACTAATACAATCTCTACTACTACAATCTCTACCGCTACTACCAACGCTACTACTACTACTGCTGCTGCTGCTGCCGTTACGGCTGCTGCTGCTGCTACTGCTGCTGCTGCTGTCATTATTAACTTCATTAGCGAACGAAGCACTCCTATTATAACTTATCCCGGGACGCGAGTTTTCCAGAACCTTGCGATTATTAGTCCTCATAGTTGAACGAAATCTTACGACTTCCAGGGTCATTGAAGTTGAATAACTTGCCCCACAATTCATAACTAGATAAATGTTTGGCTGTCACAGAGCGGTTGGTAGTCAGTCTTTTTAACGACCTTTGTTGCTCCCTGGGCCGTTAACGTCCACCTTACCGTATAATGCAGAAAGAGGTACCGTAGCACAGCCTGGTTAGTTAGTTCCTCAGTTTAACGACAGCTTATGGCATCAAATGCCGTTGCCGTCGCCCTCCTCCTTTATCCAGGCTTGGGACTGGCACTGCCCTCATACTAGTCAGTGGCGGAAGCGCTTTTATATAGCATTTTAAGAGAGCGTTTTAGAGGTGTCTAACATCAACTCCTTCTTTAATGTTCATAGCTAGTGTTTAGCGACATCTTGTGGCTGCCATCACCGTTTCCTTCTACCGTATCTTACATTCTGAACATAAGAACAACCCTAGCGCTAAAGCAACGTAGAACTTTATGTAGCCTTGTTTGAGAGGCTTTTAAAGGTGTCTAACATCAACTCCTGCTTTAATGTTCACATCTAGTGTTTAGCGACATCTTGTGGCTGCCATGGCCGTTACGTCGATAGTATACAGTCAGTACCTAGATGGTCTCTACGGGATTTTGAATTCTAGCGATAAAGCAACGTAGACAATTATATAGAATTGTTTGAGAGGCTTTTAAAGGTGTCTAACATCAATCGCTAATTTATCATTAGTGTTTGGTGAAATTTTGTAATTTTGGCGAATCTTAGCGGTAGTAGTAGTTTAGCGACTTCTTATGGCATCAGAGGCCGTTGACGTCGCCCTCTATCCGACTAAAGGCAGCGGCGGAGTTATCCTAACAGTAATGGTAGTATTAGTTCCATTATTAAACGACATCTTACAGCACCAGCGGCCATTGACCTCATATAATAAATCAGCAAATTCACAAACAAAGAATCTGCACATTAAACTTTACAGTTAGTTAACATAGTTGCTCTTTCAACTACGCAAACAGCTAACATCAGTGGACTGCAATTTCAGTTAATAACTAATTTACTAATTTCAGTTACTAAGTACATGTAAATGAATTTTATGCAGTATACAACCATAACATAACATGAATCGTATTTTACCGTACCACTCCGTAGTTTCGTGGGCCTACAGATCTTCAATGAGCATGTATAAAGTATCCGTAGGACATGAACAGAATGTAACATATTCACAGATGTATGGCTTATGTATCAGCGTCTACGTATAGCAATTCAGCATACCCCCTAAATGCTGCCATCCCTCGAATCGAATTTCGCCCACCTCTCCAAACAAACGTGTGACTCCACCTTTGTACAACTGAACTGTAGTACAGTGCAAGTTACACGTGTATGAAAAGATGACTTACCTATTATTATTTTAAACCAAAGAAAGAAAGAAAGAAAGAAAGAAAGAAAGAAAGAAAGAAAGACAGAAGAAAGAAAGAAAGAAAGAAAAGAAAGAAAGAAGCCTACATTCATTAAACATGCTATGTGCTATTTGGTAACTCCATATACAATTTTACACAATGCAATAAAAATATGTCAATCCGAGCATTTCCATTAATGATAACAATAGCGTACCATCCTACATAGGCTTACTGATTACACGCCGATATAATTTTGACAATAATTTGATAATAATAATTTTGATATACGCCGGACATTGCCTATGGGCTTGCACTATACTCTTGTGATCAGTTGTAGCATTTAGGGGTGTCTTTAATGCATCTGGCTGGTGGAGACATTAATAGACCCATTGCTTACGTTAGTATTGTTTGCGTAATTTGGATGTAGTCTCGTTACTTTATTACCAATGCTTGAATCACTTAGCGGTTAAAGCATATATAGCGTCGACTGAAAGCATTTTACGGGTGTTCTTAATTACATTATGGATAAGGTACTGCAAAAAGAAACAACATTGAAACTCTGAATTATTGGTACCGGAATTTAAAACTGATGTTTTGCTATTATTATTATTATTATTATTATTATTATTATTATTATTATTATTATTATTATTATTATTATTATTATTATTTGCTTGCTTACTTATGAGGTTTGTCATGCCACGTGTGGTCCACAGATCTCTCCTATTACTATTTTATTATTACATTTTAAGCTCACTGTTATTTTGCATTGCCTAATTATTACTTCTCTTAATTTTTATTACTAAATCTTAGCGGACATGCATACGACTGCGTGATGAGTTGACATGAAAGAACGGTGATCATGATGCATAATTTATTTAATTCATTCGCTGGTCGATCAGTAATCACCTGTTGTGCGTGTATTAATTACCATTGCATTTTCCAAGCAAGAAACAGATATATAGCCCTATATTAAAATGCATAGTTAAACTAGGCCTACACAAATTAGGCCTATATAAATTACGCCTATCTAAACCATGCCTATAGAGGTTATAATAATTAGGCCTGTAAATATAAGCCCTATCTATACGATGCCTATATAACTTAGGCCTATACAAATCAGGCCTATAAAAATAAGCCCAACAATTGCTAGCTCTACACAATTTAGACCTGAATAAATTATACCTAAATAAATTAGACCCAAATTAATTAGGTCTATACAAATTAGGACCAGAGTAAATTAGGTACATATAAATTAGGCATATGTAAATTAGGCCTATATTAACAATGCCTATACAACTTAGGCCTATAGTAATTAGGCCTATAAAACTAAGCCCTATATAAGCTAGGCCTACACAAATTAGACCTGAATGAATTCGATCCATATAAATTAGACGTACATTAATTAGGCCTACATAAATTAGGACCCGTGTCATTTAGTGATTTAGACCATTTTTACAGCTGACTTAATGCAGCTTAGAAGCTCCGCTGTGGTTGGTCCCACTTTCTGAAATAGGTTGCCTAGTAGCCTACGACAAGAGGTTCTTTGAAATTTCTCTAGGCCTATCTCTCTTCCATAGGCGCTTAAAAGCCATTTTGTTCTATCCTGGCTTTCTATCTTCAGGTCAGTAGCGCCTTCGAGGAGCCTGTCTTGAAGAGGCGGTATATAAATCTTAGATTATAATTACAAATACAATCTGCATTCAGAGCTTTCCTAACTTGGCGCTACATAAATCATTCGCTGCTGCACTGATTGAGTGAGCTTAAGCGATGGGAAGTGACAGAAAATGAGCTAATTTTTCATTCACGGCTGTTACCCAGAGATGTAGCTCCCTATTTATGTGGCGCTTTTTAAACCCCTTACGAAGATGAACGCTCATTCATTGATTACGAGTAGGATTGGTTGCGCACCACATATCTCGACTTTCCATTGGCCGATACACAGTCCAATTACTTCTAAGAAAAGAAGGTCATGACCCAGATTTTATGAGCTTTATTGGATAAAACACTCACGTCACCTGACGCTGGGGAGGCGTCGTAATTGGATCTGATAAAAACATTTAATCTCTTGATCTCTCGACTCTTAATATAACTCTATATTATAATATAATTAATATAATATAATATAACAAAACATAACATAATATAATTGATATAATATAATACAATGTAATACAATATAATATGATATAATAATATAATATAACTCATAAAATAACTCTTAATCTCTTGACCGCATTTATGTAACCCAGATTTGATAGGCGATATGTAAAATTTTTACCTCAGGGTGGCCTATATGAATAGGCTGCAGATTACCTTACCTTAACTTACCCTATCGAGTATGTTAAATTTTGATTCTCATATTGATCGGATTCATAGTCAGGCGCGTCAGTCTTTATATGCCATACGAATTCTTGTATCACATGGCCTAACTGGCCCTCGGCTCTACGACGTTGTCCGAGCCACAACACTGGCCAGGATGCTGTACGCCTCTCCCGTGCGGTGGGGCTATGCTGGGGCACAGGCTAGAGCTCGGCTCCAGGGTTTGATGCGGAGACTTGAGCATCTCCGCTATCTTCCTGGGAACTCCCCAATGTTCGATGAACTCTGTGGCATAGCCAATGCTCGTCTCTTTAAAGCAATCTTGAACAACCCAAATCATGTCTTACATCAGCTACTCCCACCAGTTAAAACCTTCAGTTATTCCCTACGGCCCCACATCCATGATCATATTATTCCTCCTGCTGACAATTTAACGCGTAAATGTTTTATTGTTAGGATGCTGTATGAATATTAAGTTTTCTTGTGTTCTTAAATACTTGTAAACCGATGTGCGATTAGCTATTGGTTATTAAAAAATATACTTACTTACTTATTTTAAGATAATGCTACGAGTCTCGAGTTTAGACCTGTACAAAACTGAGCAGTAAACGTAAGAAATTCTGCGTTACCAGCCGCCAAGACACCCCTTGAGTCCACCAAAACCGATCACTGCATATCAGAGGCCCAGTTTTGAGCCTCTTCCTCAGGGAATGAACCCATCTTGTGGTCACGGTCGAACGGTTGTACCATTAATATATAATATGCACAATAATTATATAATATGTATCATTAATATATAATATGTATCATTAATATGTAATATGCATCATTAATATATAATGTATATCTTTAATATATAATATGCATCATTAATATATAATATGTACCATTAATAAATATTAAAATAAATATATCATTAATCATATGACGATGATGCTTTTGCAACAGCCTCGTAACATAACAATCACGAATAATCAACGCGAAATTAAACCGGATTAAAGCAATATCGTCGATTGTATAAATATCTAATCAACAGACAGCGGATAATAATATTTCCTGTGGTATAAATTGTCACTATATTTAGCGAAGGGGAAAGGTTCCCCTAATTCGTTTAGATCGTACCCCATTCGGGCTGTTAAGCCCGTGTGGGCGGGCAGTCCAGTTGTTAGCTGCAAGACACACAAATTTTGATGATGATGATGATGATGATGATGACGACGACGACGACGACGACGATGATGATATCAAAGGGTTCCAAACAATAAACACTGCAAAGGTAAGGTCGACGTCCATGCCTTCCCGGTAAAAATACCACCAAACACTAGATACAAATAATAAATCAGCAATTGATGTTAGACACCTTTAAAACCGTCTCAAACAACGCTATATACGTTGTTTCACCGCTAGAATTAATCGGCTTCCTGATTGGAGTGATTGTTATGTCCGTAAATACGCTGTTAATGGGTGGCGTAAAAAAAGGGCAAAATTATGGGCTCTGTACTTATTCGCGCTGATTGATCATCCATGAAATAATGTTAATATCCATAGTCCGATGTATAATATAATCGCTATACCCAAGTGCACTGTTATTCTCCACAGGTTTCTATGATAATTGACGAATATCGTTTACAGTTTAAAGTTTAATGGTTTGTTTAATTGTGACTTTACTTATTGTTAATTAAGCCAAACTATTTAAAAACAGAACTGTTTTTCATCTAGCACATTTGTAAGGACGTCGACGGCCAATGCTGCCGTATGATGTCATTAAACTTTTGGTTCTACTAATATCTCTAGGGTTCGCCAAATAAACTCAATGTAGGATGAGAAACGGTCGACCTCAACGGCCAATGCAGCCACTAGATGTCGCTAAACACCAGAAATGAACATTAAAGCAGGAGTTGATGTTAGACACCTTTTCAACGCTGCCTTAAAATGCTATATAAAGGCGCTTAATCGGTATTCGAGCACGTGCAATGGTATATGTTTCTCCATTATACGATAAGGTGGACGTTAACGGCCCAGGCAGCAACAAAATTTAGCTGCAATGGTGGTGGAGTCGATATCAGCCGCTGTTGCAGCCACAATGTAGCTAAACAAATGTAGCTAAATACGGAATAACAAAACGGCTAGCTTTCTCTGCTAGCAAGTTTCATCCAATAATAATAATAATAATAATAATAATAATAATAATAATAATAATAATAATAATAATAATAATAATAATAAAATAAAAATGCTTTGTTCTGTGATGTCGTTTAGGTCTAAAGTTTCATCTTTTTCGAATTATTACCCTGTTAAATGATAATAATAATAACAATAATAGTAAAAATTGTAGGTATGTAGCTGGGTGTATGTATGTATTTATTTAAGTATGTATGTATGCATGTAACAACAAACTTAATATAGCGCCTTTAAATATCCCTCTAAAATAATGCAATTTTCTGTAATGTGATGAAGACGAGCAGTTAACATTACGAAGATCGAACTCGAACAACGTTCGCCATCTTTCCACCTAATGGTACTCTGTAATGTAAGGTAATCTAGACAAGAAGTTAATCGAACCTGAACGAAGGTCGTGCGACAGTTTCTCATCTCAACCTCGACAAGAACCTCTCGCGAAACGGAATCGTCGACGACGAATCCAGCCGTCTGAAGGTCCTTGGCGTCCATCAGGGTCCCGCTGCCGTGCGATCCACTTCCGGGCAGCGAGAAGAAGCAATCCTTCTCTGTCACGGAATCGTTCCTACTGAAGTGTTTCCGGTTAAGGGCGGTGATCGCGTAGTCGACGTGACAGGTGGTACCTTCGACCACCTGTCGCAGAGTCAGCCAAGCACCGACATGTCGCTCGTGACCCCGAAGGGTCAGCGACCACCTCTGGTGTCCGTAAAAGAAGTCTGGGGATACGCAGTCCGAATGGCGACCTGGAATTGAGGAGGAGGAGGTGGTGGACTCTGGAAGTGGGAAGCGGAATTGGAAGATCGTTGTCTCGCCCCGATCGCACATCTTGACCAGACGATGCAAGCGAGCCATCTGCAATGTCGGATTACTTTATCGTCACCATCACCGTCATCGTTATCAATCACCGTTATAATCATCATCATCGTCATTGTCAGCATTGTCATCATCATCATCATCTTCTTCTTCTTCTTCAATCATCGACATCGTCATCTTTATTATTGTAGTCGTTGTCATCATCGTCATCATCATCATTTTCGTCGCCATAATTTTCATCGTCACCATCGTTACCAAACTGTGCAAAGATGACCTGGTTGTTCCAACTTCCATTGTTCAACATAGAAGTTATTCTGTGGCTGGATCATGTTGCTTAGCAACGTGTGACACGACCTTCGTGACCTTTCTCTGTCTCTTTTCCGTAAGCACTTAAAAACCATTCTATTCGATCGTGGTTTGTATTTTCAGGTGGGGAAACGCCTCTGACCAGACTCTCTTGATGGGACGCTATATAAATTTCTGATTAGAATTACATGATGAATAATGACCCATTATTGTTTGAACCATTATTTATTACTAACACAATATTACGGAATTTACATTCTGCCTCTAAATCGCAAGTGACAAGAAAGAAGATATTTTTCTAGCTCACCTTAGAGAGCAATGTCTTTCAATTCCAATGCCTTCGGCTTCTTAGTCAGCTATCTGCGAAATCAAATGCCAATGTTTCGCTGTTTCTCGTAACAATAGACTGTTGCCTGTTGCCTGTAGAAGCTCGCGGCCGCCTCCGACCAATTCGATCGCAATGGCGTGCTTAGACGTGTCCCTCGAACCGCGAACGCGAATACAGGCTGAATGTAGAAGCTGTCTTGGCGTGTGGTTCAGTGCTACATCGTTAGCTAATGCTCAACGCTTTGGCTGTCACACCCTGAGGCGGGATGTGTGTTATGGGTTGGTGGTGGGTGTGATAATCCTCGCGCAGTCGGTGGTGGCCGCGGCGGGTTTGGTGTAGGCAAGAGGGTGTGTCCGCGCGCGCGCGTATGTAGAGACAGACGCACATACGGATAGACACAGACATACAGACAGTAACAGAGAAAGTGACGGATTGAGGAGGAAGGGTTGGAGCAGTGGGGGAAAGAGAAAGAGAAGGAGACAGAGTAATGGATATTAAGAGGAAAGACAGACAGACAGACAGACAGATAGATAGATAGACAGACAGATAGATAGACAGACACACAGACACACAGACAGATAGACGCACAGTAACAGAGGAAGTGACAGACTGAGGATGGAAGGATAGAGGAGGTGAGGTAAAGAGAAAGAGAAGGAGACAGAGGAACGGATATTGAGAGGAAAGACGGATAGATGGACAGAGAGACAGACATACAGATAGACAGACAGACAGACTGTCTGACAGACAGACAGACAGACAGACAGACAGACAGACAGACCTTAACATAGACAGGCAGATGCGAAGATAGAGAAAGAGATAGAGACAAAGACAGAAACAGATATAGAGAAAGCTAGAGCTAGAGACAGAGACAAAGAGAGACAGAAACACAGATAGAGACCGACCGACCAGCCCTAGACACTGTTCGCTCTGCGCTTGCGCAGTGTTGCATCATTGCAAATGATTTGGAGCCAGCCGACAGGTAAGCCTATAAGCTCGGAGCAATCTATGAGCACAGCAGTAATGGTTCGAGTATTCCAATCAGGGTGATTGTGACGGCAGACATCAGACAATTTGTGGTCAGACATGCCTGAGGCTGTCTCTAACAGGGTTGCTGATGTTGCAAAGTGGACGCCTTTCTTTGAGTCTTGTTGATTGCTGTTTCATTCTGTACAAAAGGCAGTGTTAAATTCGGCTTAACACATTTTAAACTTATTTTAGACGAAATTTTACTCATGTTTGTCACGATTTGGAATTTCATGGACGTAATTTTATTTCTTTTTCAATTTCTAAAAAAATTTCTGATTAATTTATTTTCTAAATAACGAATGCTGTACAACGCGATAGGAGTTCACAGCTGTGACTGTAATTTTCTGCCAGTGAGTCAGAAAGTTTTGAGTGCGTGTTTGCATAGGGATTTTCCACGACGTGACGCCGATGAGTCATCAAGTTGTTGACTTCTTATTGACAGCTGTAGAGAGCAATTTCTAGATACGTGCGTGTAGAATTTTTTGTTGGCTGCTGAATTGTTTTCATCTAAATATAGTACAACAAAACAAAAGACTCTACATCTAATCTCGAGTTGAAGTGGACGAGCCTATGGCATGAAGTACGATTGATAAACAAATTCGAAAGCTCGCCTACAACAGGACAATGTAATGTAATGTAGTGTAACGTCATGTTGCTTTAACAACACAATTTATATAGCGCAGTCCAAAGCAAAGCTATTCTAAGAGCGTTTTACGGTTATCAAGGGTTTACGTAGCACATTTAAAAACCGTGGATACGGTAGACGTCAGTCGTTGCTGGTACAGGATGGGAAATGCTTTGCGAAATGTCATTAAGCCCCAATAATGCAGGAGGCAAAGTATGTTTATTGCTGACAAGTCCTGACGTCAGTCTAGAGCCGTTTCCTATACAGGCGATAGCGGATCAGCTGGATTGACTGATGTTATCATGGTGGAGCTGTGGGTGAAGTTATACGGCTTCCTATGGATCTGTTTGGCGGAATGAAGAGGTTGGTGTCGTGTTCAAAACATCCCATGATATTAAAATTTATAGAACGAGGCTGTGTGCAAACCCATGAACTCTCTGAAGAACCTGATTTCCTAAAAATATCTCACTCAATCGTTTGCAAAAGCATCTGCCAGCTGTATGATCAAACTGATTCTCAATATATATCCCGATGATGCATTCAACCATCGATTATGCTGTAATTGAACAACTGACAAGCTACATTTTCTAGTCCAGAATTTTGTTACTAGATTCCAGAGTACGCAGTTAACCTCTACTTATGCCACTGCATAAACTTGACCTAAAATGACCTGCCACACCGTAACAGGTCTCACCTTGCAAAACGAGAAATATACGACTTAAAGTTCAATAAAAAAAAACAAGCCACAGAAAAACAACTAATTTTGAAAACGAGTAAGCACTGATCTGGTGTAATAATCATATCATTTCGGAGCTGGAGGTTTTATTACGTTCTCGAAAAACCTGAACGTCCATCCGATTCTTATTCCAGAGAATTTGCATCAATGAATAGAACAGCTCGATTATTTCCGCCGCCGTCAGAACCGATATTCCCAACCAAAGGTTCAGTGATCCGCCGAGGTTTGAGGCCATTGTATCCCAGGACATGGCCAACATATCCGTCACGGTCGTAACGCTCCTCTCGCTCATCTTTACCGTCACCTGAAGAAAATTGTCCTCTACCAGTTTCAGGTCTCGAACCCGTCTTAGGGTATCCGCACCGCTAGACTTAATGTTCGTTTTGATAGTCTCGTAATCGGAAAACTTGGTCCCGTAGATCTTGTTTCCGTGTAGGTAGCGATCGTAGAAGGCCACTTGATAAACTGGACTGGGCCATCTTGCTCCAGACACGCTGAACTCGTAGTTAATCTCGGAACATTGTTCTGGGCAGTCGCAGATCTCTTCGACCGGGACAAAGTTCCAGGAACAATTCAGTACCTTCCAGATATCGTCGACTATCGCCGTATCATTCGAAGTAGGTATGTCGCTCAGGAACTGCGTGACGTTTAAGCAAAAGGTTCCATTGACTTCTTCGAGTTCCGCTTCGGTGAAGAACTCAAACGTATCGATGCAACGACATGCTTCGACCATCTGACGCTGCCGACAAAGACTGATGCAAGTCGCCTGATTGTAGGGAGGAGAATCCGAGCGATCAGAATCCACCAGGCGCCGTTTGGTACAGCTTCCTTTCGGGTGCGACAAGCGAGTGATATTCGTCTGTTTCACAGTGATCGTCTGGTCCGTACCTGGCGGCACAAAAATGGAAGTCTTCATGTCCGGCTTCGTGCCTCTGGCGTGGATCATAACTCGAACTCCGGTAGACATCGGCATCCGTGTCCAGCTGTAGAAGGAGTCCACAACATCAGACCAGAAGTCGTCCACGAACAGTATGATCTTGACGAGGGCCGCATCCTTGAGGCTGGACCGAACTAGGACGCAGCTCTGCAACGGTCAGCCCAGCTCGAAAGTCGATGGACATTCCATTCCGTTGTAGAGGTCCCAGTGGTTCTCGCGGCACTCCACGAGAACCCGTCCGGATTCGGAATGTCTTTTGGGCCGATTCGAGAATCGAGCGTGCTGATGTTGTATGTGATCAGCGATCGAAAGAAGTACCAGATTCTGTCCACGTCTACAAAATTCTTAGGCGAGCTTTCGTGGTTGCGAAGAACGTCAAGTTTCTGCAAGTAGCTCTGGCATTGCAGGTCAAAGTTCTTTCGGTCTGAGAGAGGAAACAGGTTGCAGATTGTGACGTCTGGAAATTCCGGTGACGTCTGAACGACGGCTGAGTTTCGGATGACGACGTAGTTGTAGTAGTTCATCAAGACGGTCACCACCTGGAATTTTATTCGCAGGTATTTGATATTTTACTTAATAATCGAGAATCTCAACTTGATACCCAATTTCTTTTATTCGATACTTCATGTTAGATTTCTACTATCTACTCAAAAGTCTAAATAAGATATTCAAAAGCTTTCAACTCAATACTGGACAATTTCCTCTCGCCCACTCGCGACCCATGTTTTAAACTTGATTCTTGGAAATTTTCAACTCGATGCTAGGTAATTTTTTTACTCTATACTTTAAAATTTCTACTCAACTTTTATTTTCGTGATAGTCGACACTCGATGTAAAGAAGCCCTCACCTGGAGCATGAGCAGCGCGAGGCAAACGATGATGAAGACCATACAGCAGGTGCGTGCCACTCCGTTGTTCGCTCTGACCGTCCGACCGATGCCCTTTACCGTCGTGCTTTCTGCCAACCTCCGGATTTCCTGACGTATTTCGGTCACCATACTCTGTGCTCATGTGCCTCCACTATTTATTAATTCAGTGCTTTTATTACGCGAAATGTAAGTTAATCTGGTTCTGAGACAAGCGTCGTGGGCAAGCAATCCGTGCAGGTTCGTTACAGTGAGTCCAATCAGCCGGCGCGTTCCCCCGCAATCGATGGATTAGAGAAACGACGTATTACCAGAAAGACCACCGCGCTATGTCCGTTTGGTGAAATAGCGTATGGTTAAATAATGACAACTGAAGTAAAGTAAAAAAGATTTAGCAAGTCTAATAATGCAAGCTGACTGAGTTGTGCAGTTATTGACATCATGAAGTGGCACGAACACGAGAAGGGAGGCACCGAGAATGAGTTACTGGAGAAGGATAATACGCAGGGCACACGATCGAGGAAGCGTCAGAGAGGAAGAGAGAATTTCGTGGATGGAATACATGAAGAGCTGGACTGATCTGTCACAGGAGGACATGACGAGATCGGGCGAGGACAGGGACGAGTGTAACGGAGTGTTGAAGGATTGTCCATGATGCGACCAGCCTTCGGAACAAGGGTGGCTTAAAATATCACAAGATTTACAAGACAAGACTAAAAAGAGAAATATGATGACAGACATCGATCGATGAGACACATGCAAGAGACAAGATCTCTAAAGATGACAGATTTTTAGGCTTAGGCAGTGACCAAACGTTGAGAGAGTATTGAAGGAATTTCTTGTAGGCAGACGAGAGGGACGAAAAGGAGGACATTTAGGTATTGAAGGGCTTCTCGGGCCGGCGTTGAGTGAATGTCACCGCAGTGTAAAATTGCCACCAACGTTTCAGAGGCTTAGTGGCCGATGAATGTTTCAATGGACGCCGAGCCAGAGAAGATAGAATTCAAGTGACTACATTGCAGAGTAGCAGGGGGCAGTGTGTGAAGCTCGGAGAGGAATGTAGGTGTAACAGAAAGAAGGGATTAGGTGTAAAGCGACAGATTAGAAAACGCAACGACAGACCCAACGGAGACATAATGATCAAGATGGCGGACTGAAGAAGACGCGACGCGGACCAGAAAGAGACTCGAGGGGTAAAAACAAAAACAAAGGAGGGCACAAGAAAAATAAAAACTGACCTGAGGGAATGTAGAAGCGATTAAAGAATGGATACACGAAAACAGGAGCGATCTTGCCTCGTTCGCTGGAAAGGTGAACACAGAAAAATTAGCATAATATTAGACGCGCCTCACAAAACAGAATTTAAAGCAGACAACAGAAACAACGCTCTACACAGTCTGCTGGCGCCATCTCAGCATGCAGAAGCATGCGATATCTGATGAATTTGATTGGCTGAAATAATCCGAATGGGGCCGTGTGCAAAAGCAGGCCACATTGGATAAATTTGATTTGCTGAAATTTTCACACTAGAGCCGTGTGCCAAAGTATACGAAATCCGATGAGACTGACTTCCAGCAGTTATTACATTGGTCCTCTGAGAAATTATATGCATTCGGATCAAACGGATTGTCCGAATTTGTCAATAATCCAAGGATGAATGCAGTCACTAATTAAATTTTTATTGTTATTAAATAGTTTATACTGTCGACTGCACAAAACACAGTCATATCGCATTAAGAGACGATGTATCATTTTACTTCACTCCACTGACTATTATTTTACCTTATGCAATTTTACCACATCCTATATTGCAACACTGATCTATAATATGTTTCTTTATAGCTGAAGGTTTCGTAGCTTCTATCGCATCTCGGGAACCTGAACGTCCATCCGATTCTTATTCCAGAGAATTTGCATCAATGAATAGAACAGCTCGATAATTTCCGCTGCCGTCAGAACCGATATTCCCAACCAAAGGTTCAGTGATCCGCCGAGGTTTGAGGCCATCGTATCCCAGGACATGGCCAACATATCCGTAACGGTCGTAACGCTCCTCTCGCTCATCTTTACCGTCACCTGAAGAAAATTGTCCTCTATCAGTTTCAGGTCTCGAACCCGTCTTAGGGTATCCGCACCGCTAGACTTAATGTTCGTTTTGAGGGTTTCGTAATCGGAAAACTTGGTCCCGTAGATCTTGTTTCCACGTAGATAGCGATCGTAGAAGGCCAGTTGATAAACTGGACTGGGCCATCGTGCTCCAGACACGCTGAACTCGTAGTTAACCTCGGAACATTGTTCTGGGCAGTCGCAGATCTCTTCGACCGGTTCCAAATACCACCCGCACTTGAGTACGTTCCAGATATCGTCGAATATCGCCGTATCGTTCGAAGAAGATACGTCACGCAGGAACTGCGTGATGTTCAAACAAAAAGTTCCATTGACTTCTTCGAGTTCCGCTTCGGTGAAGAACTCAAACGCATCGATGCAGCGACACGCTTCAACCATCTGACGCTGCCGACACAGACTGATGCAAGTCGCCTGATTGTAGGGAGGAGAATCCGCGCGATCAGGATCCATCAGGCTCCGTTTGGTACAGTTTCCTCTCGGGTGCGACAAGCGAGTGATATTCGTCTGCTTCACAGTGATCGTCTGGTCCGTACCTGGCGGCACAAAAATGGAAGTTTTCGTGTCCGGCTTCGTGCCTCTGGCGTGGATCATAACTCGGACTCCGGTAGACATCGGCATCCGTGTCCAGCTGAAGAAGGAGTCAACGACGTCAGACCAGAAGTCGTCCACGAACAGTACGATCTTGACGAGGGCCGCATCCTTGAAGCTGGGCCGGACTCGGACGCATCTCTGCAGCGGCCGGCCGAGCTCGAAAAGCAACGCACATTCTACTCCGTTGTAGAGGTCCCAGTGGTTTTCGAAGCACTCCACGACAAACCCGTCCTGGTTCGGATTTTCGTCGGCGCCGATCCGAGGAGCAAGCGTGTTTACGTTGTAGGTGAACAGCGATCGAAAGAAGTGCAAGAATCCGTCGTTGAGTCGCAAATCTTCAGACAATCTTCCGTGTTTGTGAAGAAAGTCAAGTTTTTCCAAGTAGCTCTGGTATCGTACGTCGAAGTTCTTTCGGTCTGAGAGTGGAAACAGATTGCAGATTGTGACGTCTGGAAATTCCGGTGACGTCTGAACGACGGCTGAGTTTCGGATGACGACGTAGTTATAGTAGTTCATCAAGACGGTAACAACCTGGAATCATTATCACTCAAATTTCAGATTTTACACAATAATCGAGAATCTTAATTTGATACTCAATTTCTTTTACTCGCTGCTGGATATCCTAATTTTCAACTTTATATTTGAAAATTTAAATTAAATATTCCAAACGTTTGAACTTAATAACGTACAATTTCCACTCGGCCACTCGCGACGCTGGTTTTAAACTTGATACAATGAAATTTTTTAACTCGATGCTAGGTAATTTTTCTACTGCTCTTTAGAATTTATACTCAAGTTTCATTTTCGTGATACTCGACACTCGATGCCATGGAGCACTCACCTGGAACATGAGCAGCGCGAAACAGACGACGAGGAAGACCTCCCAGCAGGTGCGTGCCACTCCGTTGTTCGCTCTGACCGTCCGACCGATGCCCTTTACCGTCGTGTTCTCTGCGAACCTACGCAGCTCTTGACGAATTTCGGTTAGCATACTTTGTGCTCATGTGGCTCCACTATTTATTAATTTATTCCTTTTATTACGCCAAATGTAAGTTAATCTGGTTCTGAGACCAGCGTGGGCATGCAACCTGTGCAGGGTCGGTAAAATGAATCCACTGAAAAGGCTCGTGCCCGCTATCGATGGATTGCAGAACCGGAAAGCTACCAGATAGACAGATCAGTGTCTGTTTGGGTCAATTGATGATATTATGAGCGAGATTGTGGAGAAGGAATTTATGCAGGGCTCACTAACAAGGAAGCGCAGAAGAGCAAGACACAGGATTTCATGGACTTGAAACATGAAGAGTTGGACTGGACTGTAACAGGAGGACGTAACGAGAGCGGCAGAGGACAGTGTGAAGACTTGCAAGAGCTATACATTCGACCGTCCAACAAGTATTTGCACGCTAATGCACTGCGAGAAGTTTATCGCTAAACTGCATTACCTGTCTCTTTGCAGAAATTCTTCGACTGCCGGACGCACTGATGTCAAATCATCTCCAAGGCTGAGGGGCGTTTCCACGCATCACTGAGCATGGTGTTTGCGTTAGCAACACTCATGAAATTTGGTAATTTATGGTTCTGTCGTGAAAGTAATCCATGTGGGTTTATTTATTGAAGTAAATGGAGAAACTGCGAGGGATGAACATTAATGGGATAATCGTTTAAAAGGCTCACAATTGCTATTAGCTTCGATCTTTTAGTTGAAACAGTTATAATCCATTTGCCATCGATTTGTGTATTTTTGTGTTCGTTAATTGCAACATTTTCAGTTCAGCTGTCGTACAGTATGTGTCGTTTTCAAGGCTAGTTAACGACGCCAAGTCCTTTTCACGTCCCAGGTTCAAATCACGACGCCTCGTTTGAAATAACTGATGACGTATTGTTGAGTTTCACAGGGAATAATTAACTATGTGAAAAGTAAAACAAATACTAATGTGGCTAGGACGCTGTTAGATATAAAGTGTCTGTTGGTAAACAACCCTAAATGTCACCTGTCTCCAGAAAGTTTAAAATTACTTCAAAACGCCGCACTAATGTCGCGAAGTGTTCAATAATAAATGAGGTCACGTGAACTTATTGTTAAACAGTTTGTGGCGGAGAAATAACGCAAAAACACAGAGGACTTGGTATCAACAGGACCTCTAATAATATTGGACTGGGACCGTGTGCAAAAGCATGCCACATGCGATGAAGGCGATTTGCTGAAATTATTAAATTGTTCGTTGGTAAAAGGGTATGCTATCGGATCAAACTGAATGTCCCGATTTATCATCGATCTGAGAATACATGCAACTACTACTTAATAAAACATTGTTGTTTTCAAATAACTTTACTACATGAGTTCCAAATGCAGGATTTCGACTATCAACTCCACAATATACTGATCGCTTGAATTATGCTAATCTCGTTCCATGATCTTGCTTTGCCTCATCCATCATCATACAACCGTCCCCGATTTTACCAGAACCTATCTTGCAAACCGAGAAACGTCCGCGTCAACATCATACGACTTAGACGATTTTTTAGACAAAAGAGTTTAAAACTGAAAACGAGCTAACGGAAAACGAGCTAACACTGATCTATAATATGTTTCTTTGGAACTGTAGATTTCGTGGCTTCTTTCGCTTTTCGGGGAACCTGGACGTCCATCCGATTCTAATTCCAGAGAATTTGCATCAATGAATAGAACAGCTCGATTATTTCCGCCGCCGTCAGAACCGATATTCCCAACCAAAGGTTAAGAGATCCTCCCAGGTTTGAGGCCATTGTATCCCAGGACATGGCCAACATATCCGTCACGGTCGTAACGCTCCTCTCGCTCATCTTTACCGTCACCTGAAGAAAATTGTCCTCTATCAGTTTCAGGTCTCGAACCCGTCTTAGGGTATCCGCACCGCTAGACTTAATGTTCGTTTTGAGGGTTTCGTAATCGGAAAACTTGGTCCCGTAGATCTTGTTTCCACGTAGGTAGCGATCGTAGAAGGCCAGTTGATAAACTGGACTGGGCCATCGTGCTCCAGACACGCTGAACTCGTAGTTAATCTCGGAACATTCTACTGGACAGTCGCAGATCTCCTCGACCGGTTCCAAGTACCACCAGCACTTGAGTACGTTCCAGATATCGTCGAATATCGCCGTATCGTTCGAAGAAGATACGTCACGCAGGAACTGCGTGATGTTCAAACAAAAGGTTCCGTTCACTGCTCGGAGTTTCGCTTCGGTGAAGAACTCAAACGTATCGATGCAGCGACACGCTTCAACCATCTGACGCTGCCGACAAAGACTGATGCAAGTCGCCTGATTGTAGGGAGGAGAATCCGCGCGATCAGAATCCACCAGGCGTCGTTTGGTACAGTTTCCTCTCGGGTGCGGCAAGCGAGTGATATTCGTCTGCTTCACGGTGATCGTCTGGTCCGTACCTGGCGGTACAAAAATGGAAGCCTTCGTGTCCGGCTTCGTACCTCTGGCGTGGATCATAACTCGAACTCCGGTAGACATCGGCATCCGTGTCCAGCTGTAGAAGGAGTCAACGACGTCAGACCAGAAGTCGTCCACGAACAGTATGATCTTGACGAGGGCCGCATCCTTGAGGCTGGGCCTAACTCGGACGCATCTCTGCAGCGGCCGGCCGAGCTCGAAAAGCAACTCACATTCTACTCCGTTGTAGAGGTTCCAGTGGTTTTCGAAGCACTCCACGACAAACCCGTCCTGGTTCGGATTTTCATCGGCGCCGATCCGACGATCAAGCATGTTTACGTTGTAGGTGAACAGCGATCGAAAGAAGTGCAAGAATTCGTCGTTGAGTCGCAAATCTTCAGAGAATCTTCCGTGTTTGTGGAGAAAGTCAAGTTTCTGCAAGTAGCTCTGGTATTGTACGTCGAAGTTCTTTCGGTCTGAGAGTGGGAACAGGTTGCAGATTGTGACATCTGGGAATTCCGGTGACGTCTGAACGACGGCTGAGTTTCTGATGACAACGTAGTTGTAGTAGTTCATCAAGACGGTCACAACCTGGAATCATTATCACTCAAATTTCAGATTTTACTCCCTTATCGAGAATCTCAACTTGATAATTAATATCTTTTACTCGATACTTGATGCTCGATTTCTACCCTGTACTAAAAAATCTAAATTAAATATTCAAACTCGATACTGGACAATTTCAACTCGGCCACTCGGGACTCCCGTTTTCAGCCTGATGAATGGAAATTCTCAACTCGATGCTAGGTAATTTTTCTACTCCACTTTAAAATTTATACTCAAGTTTTATTTTCGTGATACTCGACATTCCATGTAAAGAAGCCCTCACCTGGAACATGAGCAGCGCGAGGCAGACGACGAGGAAGACCACCCAGCAGGTGCGTGCCACTCCGTTGTTCGCTCTGACCGTCCGACCGATGCCTTTGAGCGTCGTGTTCTCTGCGAACCTCCGAAGCTCTTGACGAATTTCGGTTAGCATACTTTCTGCTCATGCATTACCTTTGCAGTATTTATTTATTTATTGCAGTATTTATTAACTTCTCTTACACCAAAGATCAGTAAATCTGAATTTGAGACTCAAGTATTTTGTGCAAGTTTCTTACACGTAGTCCACCCAACGGGCTCGTGCCTGCAATCGATGGATTACAGAACTGGCATGCTACCAGATAGACAGACCAATGTGCCACTTCGTGGAGAAGGAAGTTATGCAGGGCTCACTAACAAGGACGTGTCGAGGAGCAAGATACAGTATTTCATGGATTTGAAACATGAAGAGTTGGACTGGACAGTAACAGTAGGACGTAACGAGACAGTATTAAGATTGTCCAACAAGTATTTGCACGCTAATGCACTGCGAGAAGTTTATCGCTAAACTGCATTACCTGTCTCTTTGCAGAAATACTTCGGCTACCGGACGCACTGATGTCAAATCATCTCCAAGACTGAGGGGCGTTTCCATGCATCACTGGCCCTTTATGGTTCTGTCGTGAAAGTGTTCTATATGTATTTATATATTGAATCAAATGGAGAAATTGTTAGCTATAAGCATTAATGAGTTAATCGCTTGAAAGGGCTCACACTGCTATTAGCTTCGATCGTTTAGATGGCACAGATATAATCCATCTGCCACTGATTCGTGTATTTTATGTGTTCGCTACTTAGAAACATTTTCAGTTCAGTTCTCGTGGTTGTCGTTCTCAATGCTGATTAACGAAGCCAAGTTCTTTGCGCAACCCAGGTTCAAATCCTGACGCGTAGTGTGAAATAGTTATGACGTGCTGTTGAGCTACACAGTAAATAATGAACTACGTGAAAAGTAGCGCCTGCTGGAACAAATACTAATGTGCCTAGGACGCTGTTAGGCATGAACCGTCTGTTGGTAAACAACCTTTAATATCGCCTGTCTCCAGACAGTTTAAAATTACTTCAAAACGCCGCACTAATGTCGCGAAGTGTTCAATAATAAATGAGGTCACGTGAACTTATTGTTAAACAGTTTGTGGCGGAGAAATAACGCAAAAACACAGAGGACTTGGTATCAACAGGACCTCTAATAATATTGGACTGGGACCGTGTGCAAAAGCATGCCACATGCGATGAAGGCGATTTGCTGAAATTATTAAATTGTTCGTTGGTAAAAGGGTATGCTATCGGATCAAACTGAATGTCCCGATTTATCATCGATCTGAGAATACATGCAACTACTACTTAATAAAACATTGTTGTTTTCAAATAACTTTACTACATGAGTTCCAAATGCAGGATTTCGACTATCATCTCCACAGTATACTGTTGGCTTGAATTATGCTAATCTCGTTCCATGATCTTGCTTTGCCTCATCCATCATCATACAACCTTCCCCGATTTTACCAGATCCTATCTTGCAAACCGAGAAACGTCCGCGTCAACATCATACGACTTAGACGATTTTTTAGACAAAAGAGTTTAAAACTGAAAACGAGCTAACACTGATCTATAATATGTTTCTTTGGAACTGTAGGTTTCGTGGCTTCTTTCGCTTTTCGGGGAACCTGAACGTCCATCCGATTCTTATTCCAGAGAATTTGCATCAATGAATAGAACAGCTCGATTATTTCCGCTGCCGTCAGAACCGATATTCCCAACCAAAGGTTAAGAGATCCTCCCAGGTTTGAGGCCATTGTATCCCAGGACATGGCCAACATATCCGTCACGGTCGTAACGCTCCTCTCGCTCATCTTTACCGTCACCTGAAGAAAATTGTCCTCTATCAATTTCAGGTCTCGAACCCGTTTTAGGGTATCCGCACCGCTAGACTGAATGTTCGTTTTGATAGTCTCATAATCGGAAAACTTGGTCCCGTAGATCTTGTTTCCACGTAGATAGCGATCGTAGAAGGCCAGTTGATAAACTGGACTCGGCCATCGTGCTCCAGATACGCTGAACTCGTAGTTGACCTCGGAACATTGTTCTGGACAGTCACAGATCTCTTCGACCGGAACAAAGTTCCACCAGCAATTGAGTACGTTCCAGATATCGTCAATCACTGCCGTATCATACAAATTCGAAGTTGGTACGTCACGCAGGAACTGCGTGATGTTCAAACAAAAGGTTCCGTTGACTGCACGGAGTTCCGCTTCGGTGAAGAACTCATAAGTATCGATGCAACGACATGCTTCGGCCATCTGACGCTGCCGACACAGACTGATGCAAGTCGCCTGATTGTAGGGAGGAGAATCCGAGCGATCAGAATCCATCATGTGTCGTTTGGTACAGTTCCCTCTCGGATGGGACAATCTAGTGATATTAGTCTGTTTCACGGTGATCGTCTGGTCCGTACCTGGCGGTACAAAAATGGAAGTCTTAGTGTCCGGCTTCGTGCCTCTGGCGTGGATCATTACTCGAACTCCGGTGGACATCGGCATCCGTGTCCAGCTGTAGAAGGAGTCCACAACATCAGACCAGAAGTCGTCCACGAACAGTACGATCTTGACGAGAGCCGCATCCTTGAGGCGGGGGCGAACTCGGACGCACCTCTGCAGCGGTCGATCAAGCTCCAGAACCAACGGACAGTCCACACCGTTGTAGAGGTCCCAGTGGTTCTCGCGGCACTCCACGACAAACCCGTCCTGGTTCGGATCTTCTTCGGCGCCGACGCGAGGATCAAGTGCGTTGACATTATAAGCTATCAGCGATCTAATAAAGTACCAGAATCCGTCGTTGTTTCGGAATTTCTCAGGCGACCTTTCGTTAGTTCGGAGGGTTTCGAGCTTCTGCAAGTAGCTCTGGTATCGTACGTCGAAGTTCTTTCGGTCTGAGAGTGGAAACAGGTTGCAGATTGTGACGTCTGGGAATTCCGGTGACGTCTGAACGACGGCTGAGTTTCGAATGACGACGTAGTTGTAGTAGTTCATCAAGACGGTCACCACCTTTCAATAGAATCGTCTCAATTTACTGATTGTTAGATTAAATTGTTGTATAGGCTGCATGCAGTTATGCAATTCAGTACTCGAGTCTGTTTACTCGAAACTCGAGGATCTCAAATTATTGCTCTAGAATTTATACCGGTTGCTGATGAAACTCGAATCGTTATTGAGTTTTTTCATGATACTAGAGTTGTGCTACTAGAAACTCAAGTCTTGCTACTCGAAACTCGAAAATTTCTACTTGACACACGGGAGTTTATGGTCGATATTTGGTAATTCCTACTGGAAACTCTGCGATTTCTATGCGGTTCGTGCACTGGGACCTTAAATGGCGTGGTGGCCATTCTACCTGGCAGTGCTGGTTAAGGATCTCACCCGATAAATTTGTTGGAAAATGAGCAAGACCTAGACCATCTGGTTGCAATGTAAAACCGTGTACTTTAACATTTACACGTAATCGAGTTTTTATTTGTGACACTCAGTTAAAAGAAACTCTCACCTGGAACGTGAGCAGCGCGAGGCAGACGACGAGGAAGACCACCCAGCAGGTGCGTGCCACTGCGTTGTTCGCTCTGACAGTCCGACCGATGCCCTTTACCGTCGTGTTCTCTGCGAACCTCCGAAGCTCTTGACCAATTTCGGGCAACATGATTTCGTTTGCCTATATAGCGCCAGTATTCGTTGCATCATTCATTGTACTTACTAAGCGAAAGTTAAATAAATCTAAATCCGAGGAGCGAGACGAGTTTTCTCCAAGATCGTTACACAGAGTTCGCTCAGCAGATTCGAACTCGTAATCGTTGGATTACAGACCAAGACTCTATCGAGGGCCGAGTTTTGGACGACGACGTAGTTGAAGTATTTAATCACGACGGTCACCACCGTTCAATAGAATCGCCTCAATTCACTGCTTGTTCGATTCTGATCTCTATCGATCCGCACCACGGTGAGTTCGATAGCCATCCGGCGACGCTACGAGATGCCATGAAGATGTGATTGGAAGCAACGAGGATACAGGGTACAACAGCGAAAAATCGTGGAAAAGATGACTCCGGATGTCCTGTATATATGAATAAAATCAAGAACGGAACTGTTCTATTGCCTGGCGATGTATTGAAGAATAGGGTTGAGCTGAGTATAAACACAGTGCGAACAGTGTTCGTAAAGATCGTTAAGAAAACAATCTGATTTCAAACATCGACTGACGACAGATGTCCTTGTAATCTCAAGACTCGCGCAGTTCCAAGACGAGAGGGCAATGACCAAAACTCACCGGGGATTAGCCTAAGTTAGTATTCAACGATCTCTTGCGGAAATTCGTAACTCAACTACCGCATCTGCTATACACCAGTTGCAGCAACATGCACAGGCGTTTGTCCACTGAAATTTCACTGTCTGTACTTCAATAACGGAGAAGTTTTACAATTTTTAGATCGAATGTAAACCCTATCTATAACTGGCTCAATAGTATTCCGCAAAACGAATTTTTCTGTCACATTCCAAATCATTGTGAGTCAAATAACAACCACCGCTGTTAGTGTTTTTTTCTCTTCAACGTGTTCTTCTACAAGTTCGATTGTTTTTGCAACCGGTACTCGACCTAAAAACGAATGGTAAGATTTGCCAAAAAGATATTCCACCTTATGAGAACTATTGCCACGTTAACGCTTTGAGACAATTTTTGTCGCCAAAGAACAGTCCTTGTTTCTCGATTACCCGTTCCACTAATGCCAAAACATCTCCAAGACAAGTCTCTTCACATGCTTCGCTGAAGAAAATGTCTGCGTCATGACATCTTCTTGTTTCTAGTCCAACCATGAAAGCGATCTGTTTGCTTGTGCTTGAAACGGAGGAATTGTGAAGCAGGAACATCAATGGAATCATCGATTAAGCGTTCAGAACTGTTGTTGGCTTCCATCGTTTTGTTTGTCCAGAGAGAATTTATTTATGATGCTTTCTGCATTTATATAGCGGCACTGTTTGCGTTGATTGCAAAAGATCTGGTTCGTCTTTCCCTGTCGTCTTTGTGGCAAACTGATTAAGCACCTGGCGTCTCTGATTCAAATCCTGACTAGTGTGAAAATATTTATTGCTGCACAGACCTGCAAACAAAGTATTAATGTCATAATGACAGTAGACACATGATGTGATATGTATAATTAAACGTGCTAAGGGTAATGTCTGCTAGAAACAGACACTGTTGTGGCTAGACAACCTGTTTGGTGTCAAAGCACATTTTGCGTCGCCTGTTCACAGAGTGTTGTAAAGGTACTTCAGAGAGCACAGTTATGTCTGAGTGAAGGCCACGATGACGATGCACATGAGTGGTTTGATTAAATTAGTGCCTGATGCTTCAGTGCATTGCTTTGAAGACTAGACACGTGACACGTATGATACAGGAGCCTTGGTAGAACAAACAGGTGCTTTCATCAGTTCACTGAAAGATGTGTTTGTTCAGTCACCACGATCCAGTATTAAAAGCTGAGATCGTATGTCGCTTCAATAAACCGCTCGCCTGTCTGTGTGGACCTGCATGTGTGTATATGTGCTTGTGTGCGTATGCTTTGTTCTTGTGATTGTATGTGTGTGCTCGTGTGTGTATGTGTGTGTCACTGCCCCAAACAGCGATTGTTCTGGAATTCGTTGGAAGACTCATTCTGTATGTTGAATGCTATTCTTAGTCGATGCTTCGACAAGTCAGTTGAGTTTCCTACATCACAAGAAACCGCCGACCGAATGGCAGACCGAACGAACGAACGACTGACCAATTGACAGACCGAACGACTGACCATTTGACCAGCTTTCTTTTCCACCTTACGTCAGACGAGCCTACTTTTCCCCTTATTAGCTTTTCCACTTACTCCTTCTCTTTCTGCACAACCTCCTCCTCCTCTTTCTCCTCTCCATCTGCCTCCTCCTCCTCTTCCTTCTTATTCCCCTCCTTCACCTCTTCCTCCTTCTCTTTCTCCTCCTTTTCCTCCTCATTCTCCTCTTTAGGCTCATTCTCTTTATCCTCCTTTTTCTCCTGCTTTTCCCCTTCCTTCTCTTCATCCTCCTTTTCCTCCTCTTCCTCTTTCTCGAAACTCGCACTCTTCGTTCTCCTGGCTTCCGTTTCCTTTTCCCCATCTTCTTTCGCTTCCTTTCCTCCTCCTCGTCGTCATCTTCCTCTTCTCGTCTTCCTCCTCCTACTCTTCCTCATACTCCACCTCCTCTCGCTTCAGCTCCTCCTCCGTCTCGTACTTCTCCCTGTGTCCAACTTGTTCCCCGCCTCCCCATCTTCCTCCCACCTTCCTCCATCCATTCTTCCATCCATCAATCCAGCTCAGCAGCAGTCATCTCATGATCGATCGGTAGACTGGCCCTCTCCCTCCCTTCCTTCCTCCTTCTCTCCCTTCCTGCCTCTCTTCCTCCCTAATTCCCTGCCCCCCAAAGGGTTCTGGGGTGGAATGGGCAGAGACAGAAGAGGACATCACGGCCAACATGCCACGCGCTGACGTATAAGGCTTCACCCCTTAATAAGCAGGTGTGACTGACGGTTGCCCGCGTCAACAGCAGGTCACACCTTGGAAACAAACACGCAGGCAAACACATGCCCACACATACACATAGACACAACGACATACGTACAAGCATACCTACGTAGGTAGGTACATACATGCATATATACGTAATACATGCATATAAACATACATACATACATACACACACATACATACATACATACAGACATACATACATCCATGCATACATACATGCATACATAGACACATACATACATACATACATAAACATATGGATACATATATATATATATGTATACATACATACGTACATACATACATGCATACATACAAACACACATACACACATACATACATACATGCACACATACGCACATGGATACCAGCATACATGCATGCATAAATTAATACTTAAACAAGGTGAAAGAATGTTTTCTCCACTGGTTAAGACTGTCTACATTTTCCCCACAGATTTCGCCCCTGTCCATAGGTCTCTTCCCCACTAATGACATCTAGCAATAGCACCCTGGCCTTAACAGAGTACTAGTAATAATCTAAAGGTGTTTTATCGAGATTTGAAATTTGGCTTCAGTGTATGGACATGGGTTAGCTGTTTGGCTGATCTGGTGGGTGGCTTTGGTCGTCCCGTGGGTTTTGCTTTGATGAGTGGACAGAGAGTTCTAAGTGTATTGTACTGTCCCCCAATTGAGGGAGAGGTTCATGACGAAATAGAGTGGATGTTTGCAGCTCCTTCTGTTGGGATTTGGCTTGTCATTTCAGCGATTGACTTGTGTCTCCTTCGGGAGACTGCCAGACCTGTTTTAACAACTGGCCCTATCCTACGACTACACTGGAGGTTAGACCAATCTAGAAAATGAACCAAGCTAAAAACTTTACCCATAGATAAACTGGAACGATCTAGGTGCTCGTTTGTGGGCGCTATATAAATGCAGAAAACATCATAAATAAATTCTCCAAAAACCTACAGACTGAACCGATCTAAATTTTGTACCAGGTCGACCCGGAGCTTGGACAGTGTTACGATATTGCATAAATGTGTTCAACATTATGTGTTGATTAGACACCTTCTATTTTATATCACTTATCTAAAATCTCCAACACAAAATAAATTCCCTCAACGCTTCTTGCCTCCCTAGAACCCGGATGTTCCATCTTCAGGGATCTTTTATATATTAACATGTCATATTGGGGACCCATCCTTGGATCCCATAACAGACAGGACCGATGTGGAGATTGGACCAATCTTGAGATTGAACCAATCTAGAGATTGAACCAGTCTAGAGATTGAACCAGTCTGAAACCTGGACGCAGCTAAAGACCAGAACGTATTCCCGACACAATGCACGGATGCAGGAACAGATAGTATCCGCTTACATTGGCTTGCTATCGATTTATCATTACGTAAGATCATCTAAATATAGGCCTAAGCTTAAGCCTAGGAGGTTAAGGATGAAAAAGGGACAAAGGAAGAGGAAGAGGGGAAAAGGACGAGAAAAAGAGGGAGGGACATAGAGAGACAAACAGACGCACTAAAAGACGGATAGATAAAGACAGAAAAGAAGGGAAACAAGAGAACAGAACAAAAGATTAAGAGATAGATGGCTATAGATGAGAGGTAAAAGGAGGAAGAGACAGGCAGACAGACACACACACAGACACACGAACACACACAGACACACACACAGACACACACAGACACACAGCCATAGACACAGACAGAGACAGGAAAACAGTGAGAGAGAGAGAGAGAGAAAGAGAGAGAGAGAGAGAGAAAGAGAGAGAGAGAAAGGGCGGAAAGTTGGAAGGAGAAAGGGAGAGAGGGAGAGAAAGATAAAGAGAGAAAGAATGAATGAGTGAGACAGAGAATGAGAACGATACAAAAACACAGAGTGAGACAGAGGGGCGGAGAGACAAAGGCAAGTAAACAAAGAGGAACATCGCAATATGACCAAGCTGCATATAATTTCCTTGTTTCCTGTCAACAGAATTTTAGCTGAAAAGACCCGTTGCCGAAAAGCCAAGCCAAGCGCCTATATATAAAGGCTCTTAAATTAGGCTTTCCCTTGGGATGCTAATACTTAGACAGGAAAAGCTTCGACCGGTCTAACAACAGGACATCCGTGTCTCTGAGGGTGATCGATGCCGTTGCTACCGGTAGGCGTTACCATGGCGATGATTGACAGACGTCAACTTTATTGAGAAAATTTGAACAAGTGCTTCCTATGTGGCCTGCATTTGGCTTTGTGACGGCGCTGAATCAACAGAGTTTAAGCTCTTTGAAGCCGTATACATCACATACGCAGGGCTTTTGTGGGGCTCTTGAGAGCGCTACGCAAATGGTTAGATCTATACGATCACACGCTTAGACGTGTTTGTAAGTGCATGGTCGGCAGTGGCGCCACCTCGCGAATAATAGAGAGTGTTTTTGGAAGCTGCTTTCATGGCCCGTAGCTAAAGAGGAGAGGACGAGTGTTGGCAGGGAACGGGAGATGAAGGCGAAGGAAAGGAGGAAGTAGGGGAAGACACGTGAGGCAACAGCGGATTTTGCTCAGAAGGGACGTTTTTGCTGAACTAGCGCTCAGATGCTGTGCGCGAGATAGGCCAGTTTTATTATTGTTATTATTCATTAATATTCATGATGTCATTAATATTCATGAAGCACTGAACAAACATCTTGTAGTTAGTTAGTGACTGTATAGTTTTAAATGATGACGTAATTTGAATAAATCGTATTCGTAATCGTAAGCTCGCGATTTCTACAGCGCCCAACGAAAGCTTAGTCGCGGGAACCAGCTTATTAACCAGCCCCTCAGTCAAAACGAAATCTTTAGGCAGGAAGGGTTCGGTTCCAGGTTAAGATCGAAGAGTCAGGCAGGCAGTCAGACGGCTACGGTGGATGGTGTTTGGAATTGAACCGGAAAGTGAGATAAGGGGAAGAGGAAGAATCAGGAGAGGATTTGTGGAAGAGGAGTGTTTTCAGTTTTGAGTGAAAGACCTGTGCAGAGATTGCAAGGGGTCAAGTGTTGGTGAGTTCGAATGATGCTTGTTTTGGTGACGTCGCTAGAAGAAGCTAGAAGTATGATGACACTACAGTCGTGACTTCTCTCACGTTTTCACCAGAGTTTCTTAAACGGGTTTATCCCAGACTGTGGTTTAGTGTTTGTTTATAGAGTTTTGTTGAATGCGTTTATCCAAAATGTTTGTTCGAAGTAGCGATTGTTCAATGCGTTTATTCAAACGTTCGTGCAAAACGTTTGTTAAACGCGATTGTTCGAAGCGCGGACTTGATTTGATATAGCGCCTGTGAATAAGCTGGTCTCACTGACGCGGCTTTTATGTGGCGCAGATAATAATCGGAGATTTACATTTACAGGCAGATGTACAAGCGTTCATTCACTAAGCCCTGTTCTGTTAGATCGATAGCCGAACTGTAACGACTGCTTTCGGTGTCGAGAAATGGAACATAGTGCACCAAATGGGGTAAGAATTAAAACATCGAACAACCATTCAATCAATGAGTGAGTGAGTGAGTGAATGAGTGAGTGAGTGAGTGAGTGAGTGAGTTAATGAGTGAGTGAGTGAGTTATTTAGTTAGTTAGTTAGTTAGTTAGTTAGTTTAGTTAGTGAGTGAGTGAGTGAGTGAGTGAGTGAGTGAGTGAGTGAGTCAGTCAGTCAGTCAGTCAGTCAGTCAGTCAGTCAGTCAGTCAGTCAGTCAGTCAGTCAGTCAGTCAGTCAGTCAGTCAGTCAGTCAGTCAGTCAGTCAGTCAGTCAATTAAACAATCAGTGAACGAATAAATAAATAAATGAATGAATGAAAGAAGGAATGAATGAATCGATGAATGAAGGAATGAGTTAATGAATTAATGAATGTAAAAATCAATGAAATAATTGACGAATGGATGGTGGGCTGATCAATCAATCAATCAATTAATCAATTATTCATCGGTCAATCAAATCAATCAATTAGTTATTCATCGGTCAGTCAATCAATCAAGTCAATTAATTAATCATTCATCGGTCAGTCAGTCAATCAATCAATCAATCGGTCGGTCGATCGGTAGGTTAGTCAGTAGCTAGAAAAGAGTTGCTAAAAATTTGTTTTCGGAAGCATCTTAGTGCAGTAAATCAGGATTTCAATCAATGAATCAATCTCTGTATTTAACTGTGCGTTAATAGTTACTTCCAACTCAAAACTTAAGCTGCAGTTTAGGTATATAAATCGAAGTGTTGAATTAACTTATTCTAGCGACCCTCCCTTTAATTCACAATTGCATTTGTTGAGCTAAGCTGAGATCAGCTCACTTACCTACTTTTTTTAGTGTACAGTAGTTTAGTATAGTTTGTTGATAGTAGTAGATTTTTTATATAGAAGCTGTAGTTAGGATAGTTCAGTAGGCAGGCCAACATGTAAGTGCAATAGCTAGACTATAGAACACGGCCAAGTTAAGTAGAAAAATGGGCTTAATGATTTGGGACTGTGCCACGTCAGCATCGGCAGATTATAGCCTACATGACGATTACACAAAGGATGACAGAGCAGATTTGAAAATTGAACATTGGCTGACGTCACCGAGCAGACGACATTGGTAATGGACGGTTGGCTTTGGTCATGCGCCGATCGGCGAAGACGGTTGGTGGCTAGCTTAAGGGACTGCTTTAAACAGAAACTACTATTTCTCGCCAGTCGCGCTATCTGCTAGTAGTGATATTCAGATTTGAACGACATAACAGTGCCTATCACAGCCGTGGATGACGACATTACTCGATTTATACCCTTCATATGCCGAGGCTAAGAAAAAGAGGGCGTTAAGACGTCTTACCAATCGATAGCAAACTGCTATTGCTCGCCCACAGCGCCATCTGCTGGGGTTATTATTATTATTCAGAGTTGAACGACGACATAACAGTGTGGACGTCGATATCACCCGATTTACAGGGGAAATGGTTTTTCACTACTCACCCTCGACGAAAACGCCTATTATATAATACCAAGAAAACGCGATTTAAAGGTGTCCAAACAAATCCTAACATTATTAGCAGTTCAGTGTTTAACGACATCTCATGGCTGCCAGGGCGAATGACTTCGACACTACCTTAACAGTTCCAGTTGAGCTAGCAGACTAATCTAAACTAATATGGTGCGATTTGCCCTTTACCTGGTATCGATTGCGCGATAATGCTGCTAAAAGTACATCGAATGCGTTAATTTCCTGCACAGCGATAGCCATGAGAAGCCTGGGGTTAATAGCTTATGGTCGGTCGCCTGCCGCAGCCATTACACGCGCAGTTACCCATTGATTGAGCGCTATAAAATTACGATAAATAAGCGAGCCAGTTGAACCGTGACTCAGCAGAAACCGAGTCGGCAAAGGTCAATCCTGCCTTGCGAGATTTTTGGTTCACTTGCGCTATCTAGCGAACGCAGCTGTAAAATGAGTACGCTTAACGTACACACTGTCGGTGGAAGACCAGGCGGGTTGGGAGAGGACTTGCCACCCGCTCTGTAATCTAAGCTAGCCTGATCTAATCCTAGAGAGGTACTGTATTAGTTAATAAAAGGAACTAAGGAAATTTAGTCTTACGTAATCTAATCTAATCTAATCTTGCCTGATCTAATCGTAGAGAAGTACTAGTTATTAAAAGAAGCTATAGAAATTTAATTTTACGTAATCTAATCTAATCTTCCTTGATCTAATCTTAGAGAGGTATTAGTTATAAAAGGAGCTATAGAAATTTAGTCTTACGTAATCTAATCTAATCTAATCTTCCTTGGTCTAATCGTAGAGAGGTATTAGTAATTAAAAGCAGCTACAGAAGTTTAGTCTAAAGTAGTCTGATCTTGTCTATAATCTAACGTTGTCTAATCTAATCTAATCTCAGAAATTTCTAGCGTACTAACGTACCAAACAGCTAAACAGCGCTCCTTTGTTGATATCACTTTGTTCAAATCTTTTGCCGTTTTTTGCTAGAAATATCTTGTCTCTAAAAATCACGCATTTGTGAAGGTCATATGTATATTTTTGTACCAGTTATGTAGCGCTATACAATGCAATCAATAACGATTACAAAATTACAAAGAAAGAATCGAGAAGCTGGTTGTTCGAGGATAAAAACATATGTAATTCTGTAACTTTTGCCAAAACAATATTTACACGGATTCCGTAAGCCATAATATATCATTCACCTGGATTTAGTAGATCAGAACAAGCCATTCACCTGGATTAGTAAGCCACAAACATTTATTCACCTGTATTTAGTGGAACAGAACAAATTATATTCATCTAGATTTAGTAAGCCACAATTAACCATTCATATAGATGCAGTAACCAACAATTAACCATTCATGTGGTTTTAATAAGCCACACTAAACCATTAGCCTGGTGCAAGCCACAATTAACCATTCATATAGATGTAGTAAGCCACAGTTACCCATTAACCTGCATTCAGTAAGCCACAAAAATTCAATCGCCTGCAGTCTGCAAGCGCTGATGCAATGGGCCAGCCAGAAAATGCCTAATCTTTAACACCAAAACCTATTAGATGTAAACAGACGTACAAAATGCTGAAAGTTAAATAAAAATCCTAAAAAATCAGAACCAAACATCCTACAAGCAGCCTTCATTCGGCATGAATAAAATAACACGAATAAAAGATCGTCGACATTATGCTTTACTAGTTCACATGACACAGACCTGCAGAATAACAATTAAACCGGTAGCTAACTAATAATCGAATTAACAAATGCAGTACTTACTTACTTACTTATTCGTGAAAAATAACAAAATCAGCCAAAACTTTTAAAGTTCTATTCACAGTACTCCGTGGGAAACACCAGTGTCAATTCGTTGAAATAACACCCATTCAAGCCCTAATCGGATACTGTTAGTACACGTCGTGTTTTCAGTATCACTGTATGATTCATGTATGGAATTGTACAGCAAAAATTTTTCGTCATCAAACCTGCGTACAATATACCTAGACACTATTTGTTTTGAATTCTACAACCAAACTACATCTACGCAATTCATTACAACCGGTTTCCAGAACTCTCTCTCTGTCTCTCTCTGTCTGTCTCTCTGTCTTGTCTGTCTCTCTGTCTGTCTCTGTCTCTGTCTGTCTGTCTGTCTGTCTGTCTGTCTGTCTGTCTGTCTGTCTGTCTGTCTCTCTCTGTCTCTCTCATCTCACTTCACAAATAATTACAGACATCAGTTTCAAGCTACCTGAGCTTTTGAGGCGAATTTCAATTAAATTAGCGCTATGACTGATATCTAAATACCTTATTAATTAATTAAATTAATTAATGGTTGTTGCCTTTAGTTCACGGCATGACCACCAAATACATAATTTATTAGTTTTTAACGATTAAGTACACAAAAACCAACCATACTGCCAGAAAAATTGCAGGCGCAAGATCTAACTGAATAACCAGTTGGGCTTGTTAAGGCTTCTTTTAGAAGCAGTTGTGCGTCTCTTATAAACCAACACGTCCTATGTAGTAAAATTGTAAAATACTATTTTATTACTATTTTTTTCTAAATAAATATAATTAATTCACTAAATTTAATGTTAGGCGCCTATGGTAACTCGACATATTTGCCTTTAGTGCTATTTTCCAAAAATTTCAATAATAGTGATATTTTCCTAAAATTAAAAATTCAAGTACCCTTTGTCTACAAAAATTCAAGCTCAACTGTTTCTTCTATTTCAACATTAGACTCAATCATCGATTATGCATTAATTATTTGTAACTCAAATATTCAGTTGTTACTTATTTCAAGACGTTACACAATTCGGAAATAGATATACTACTTTACTTTAAGAATACCAGCAACCAGTACTAAAGACAAAATGCAAGATCCAAACAAAGATAACAAGAGGACAGAAAATTGCTTGTTCAATCAGAAGCCAGGAAACTGGGTCAGGACCAAGGCAATGCACACTGGACAAAAAGAAAGGCAGGTTACCATAACAACAGCTTGTTAAATTTGAAGCCAACCAATCAAGATATGGTACCGCTATAGCCAACCAATCACAATTAACGCCGTCAACGAGCCTCAGTTTCCTGCTATTCCCTCCAGATACGAATAAAAAAATTAGGTCAAGTCATGAGAAATTATTCAAAATGTGACGCAAGTGTGACGTCAGTAATAAACCTATACACTGCTGGCTTTCAGTCCACAATAAAACGATTTTCAAAACAAAACAACGGTTGTAAATACAAGTTGAACTCAGCCGAGGCCTTACCCTAACCTGTACTGTCAGTACACTGCTTTCGTCATCAGCACAATGTACACAGTATTTACATTCGATTTGTACAAGGTATGCATACTTTTAGTCAACCCTTCACACACCTTTTAACAGTATTTGGTTCAAGATGTACACTGCATTGAATTAGTAATTAATCTTTCGCTTACAAACACCGTAGCCTGCACAGCATTTCGGTCAAACTGTACATTACAACTGCGAACTCACAATAGGACACGCTGTTCTCGTTTTCGTATCCTACAACGTACTCGTACTTCAATTCAGAGACAGTCTTCGTGGTGGAGATGGCCTTTTCGATGAGAGTCATTTGTGCGTTTCGTTATTTCCGTCTTTCCTCTATCGCACCGAACACAACGACTTCGTTAGCTGCTTGGCCAGTTCCTTGACCTTGGAACTGTGCTTGGCGGTGAACATGTGATTGCTTACTTCGCAGCTCGAAATCGCTCGGAGCTCGACCGGATTCAGATCCTTGCCAAGCCCGATCGTGAACATTTCGATGTCATGCACATTCTTGGCCTCCTGTACGGCCTCTAGGGTCCTTTCGAGGTCCCCGGAAGGGCCATTAGTGAGGTAGACCGCGATCCTCTTCCGCCCTGGCTTCCCGTTCGTGGTCAGCTTGCCGGTCATCGCGCCGAAGAGGTCAGCTGTTGACCGTGGGGGCAGCGTTGCCACTTCTTCGAGGGCGTCCAGCAGAGAGGCCTTTGTGGGTAACCGATTGCGTAGCCGTTCTGCCTTGGCGCACGACTGGACAAACTGGACTCGCATCTGACCGTTGTCCATGTCCATCTGGCCAACGACGTTTCGGACTGCCTCCCACAGATGGCGAGTGTGGCGCTTGTCACGTGACTTCGCGTCGATCATGAAAACGACATCTAGCGGCGTCTTTGGCTTACAGGCTGAAAGCGAAATTAGATCCATCATGCTCCCCATTCGTTCAGGTAATGTAAGCAGTGAAGAGGTTTGAGTAAACGAATGCGGTTCTAGCTACAGCAGGGGCGAGAGAGTAAGGGACGGATAGAAGGATAATTTGGACGGTGTCTATCTTCAAGAGAAAAGAAGGGAATAGAACAGAACATAGAAAAACAGAACAGAATGGAGTGGAACAGAATAGAGAATAAAATAGAACATACTATAATAGAATAGAATAGAATAGAACAGAACAGAATAGAATATAATAGAATAGAATTGAATTGAATTAAACAGAATAGAGAATAATCTAGAACAACAGAATAGGATATAGGAGAATAGGATAGGATAGAATAGGAGAGAACAGAACAGAATTGAACAGAACGGAATAGATACAATAGAGTATAAAACGGAATAGAATAGAATAAAATAAAACAGAATGTGACATAACAGAACAGAATAGAATAGAACAACGGAATAAGGTAGAATAGAATAGAACCGATGTACGACACTCGGCGACTAAATATAAGCTTAACCAGAGTCAGACATACCTGCATTTCTTCTGGTTGTGTTTAGTTTGTTCAGACTCGAGGAACCCGCTTTTATGTCGTCTTTGCCCGTTGCACCTCCATTTCTCCTTGAATCGGAACCGTTCGGTTTCCGTTTCTGCTGACCATCCTTCGAGGAGCCCCTGAGGTACTTCCGGTGTTCAGGATTCACTGGATCTACCTCGTAATCGGCATCCGGAGCGCGACTCGGAATGAGCGTTCCGTTTACCGGAACGACGTCTGGTTTGCTGAGCCAGATGGATTGACCATCCTTGTCCTTGACCCAGTACCCGTCCTGCCTGGCGTCTGACCAGTGTCGACCCTTCTTCGGCCTCCACTGCTTGAGGACGTTGTCGTATTCCCAGAAATCGTCCCTGTTGGGTGTCCCCTGGGTCGAGTCCACCTCCGTCTGACCCGGAGGCTTTCCTTGTCTTCCTTTGTCTGTCCGAGTCAATTCCTCGTCGTGAAATCCATCCTGTCCGGACTTCCGATGGTGTTCCTTTCCGTGGTCACTTCCTCGACGGCTCAGTTCTTCCGCTGTGTCGGAACCTGTGCCTTCGTGTGAGGACCTCGAATTACTTGGATCGTTTTCGTGGCCATCCTTGTTACCCGTTACCGGTTTCTGTCGAATTTGTCCCTGGAGCTCCTCCACTCCTTCCTGCCGTTCGGTTGCTGAACGGAACTCGTGACCTAAGGTGGACCTCGGTCCTTCCAGTTTGGGTGTTCGTCTGGAAAGTTGGTGTTCCGTCGATGGAACAACGGTTGTCACGGTTGTTGTGGTCGTTGTTGAAGTGGTTGCCACGGTTGTCGGTGTTGTCGTTGGCGGAGGATCGGTTACTGGAACAACACCCGAACAACATATGAAGACTACCATTCGTTGATAAAGATGATGGCGATGATGATGCTGATGTCGGCTATTGATGATGATAATGATGAAGGCGACGATGACATGATAACGTTGATGGTGATGATGATTATGACGATAACGAGATAGTGGATGATGTTTATGGTGTTGATGAAGACAACGACGATGATGAAGATTATGATAATGATGGCGAGAGCATAAGGGGTGGATAGGTGACGGTTAATTTGAGCGGTGTCTATTTCAACAGAAAAGAAAGGAAAAGAATAAAACAAAAATAAGTAAAACAGAATAGAATATAATAGAATAGAACATAATAGAGAATAAAACAGAATAGAATATAATAGACTAGAACAGAATAGAGAATAAAACAGAATAGAATAGAACATAGCAGAATGGAATAGAACAACGGAATAAGGTAGAGTAGAACAGAATAGATGGTGGTGGTGGGGGTTATTTTGATTACAATGATGATGACGCTATGCTGATGATGACAACTACGGCGACGACGACGATGATGAAGCAGCACTAAAACACACGTGGACCGAGCACAGATGCTGTACCTGTGCAGGTCTTAATGGCGAGCAGTTCCTTGATGTTGTCCAGCCCCGAGTAGCTATCAACAGTGAACGTGTAGTACTGGGAAGGAGAACTGGCGATGGCCTCGAGTTCACTGAGGTCATGTTTAAGCCCGACTCCGACTGCAAACAGATGGATGCCCTCATGCTTGGCCTTCCCAGCCTCAGCAACCGTCTTCATCGGTTCATCGGAGTTTCCGTCCGTTATGACAATACCGACGCGGGTGACGTTGGCTCTGGCACCAAAGGAACGGCTGAAGCCCCGTTCTCGCATCATCCGCAGCGCGTCCGGGGTCGAAGTGTGGTAGCCCCCCATTTGGCGGATGTTGTCGATGGCAGCCAGGACGTCCGACTTGGTGGAGTAGTAGTTGAAGTGAAACTGGAACTGGGGGTAATCGGCGTAAGCGAGGACGGCGATCTGCGTGTGACTTGGTCCGATCCGGAACAACCGGCACAGCTCCTTGATGAACGAGATCTGGCGGCCGAAATCTGGACGCCAGATGCTGTTCGAGGCGTCCAGAAGGAACATCACGTCCGCCGGATTACCGCTGTCACAGTCTACAACGTAATCGTTATCGTAATTGTAATCCAGCGTTCATATAGCACCAATATGAGGTGTCATTAGTGTAATTAGACCAATTTTACTTGTAATGTTTCGGAATCTAATCTAGAACTTCTACAGCGCCATTATCGTAATGCACGAGGTATCAATTGAGGGTCGCCTGATTGAGGGTCTGTGAGGTGAGGTAATACCAAGACTGGGCCTCGCTGTCTTCAGCTGCAACTTATCAACGAAAATCTTTAGCTGTTAAAGAAAGACAGTATATGGAACGCAAACGGTTGCGGAAACTTTGCAAGTAAATCCTGTGTTTACACTTTTTAAATATGTTTTGGTTAACTGCTTAAGTGTTTCGTCAGCTCTTCTTTACCTTACTGAACTTAACTAAATTCACCTCTTCTCTGCTCTACCCTACTCTTCTCTGTTCTACTCTACCCTACTCTACTCTGCTCTACTCTAATCTACTCTGCTCTACTCTAATCTACTCTGTTCTACTCTACTCTTCTCTGTTCTACTCTGGTCTACTCTACTCTTCTCTGTTCTACTCTGTTCTACTCTACTCTTCTCTGTTCTACTCTGTTCTACTCTACTCTTCTCTGTTCTACTCTGTTCTACTCTCTTCTTCTCTACTATATTCTGCTCTACTTGGTTTGTACTCTACTCTGTTCTACTCTATTTTGTTCTGCTCTACTTTGTTCTACTCTGTTCTACTCTACTGGTCGGCCAAAAATTTCCGAAGCCGAGGTCAAATATTTGCGGTTGGGTGAAATGCTTAGCGGGTGATAGTTTAGACAGCTAAGGTTAACTGCTTAAAGTTTTAAGGTTAAACGTTTCGCGAGTCAATAATTTATCGTCGATGGTGAATGTTTAATGGCTTCGTTAAGCAAGAATAGTTCTGCTTATGCTATTTCGAAGGAAGAAAGCAGTTTTATTGTTCAGTACATCTGTTTTGTCGTTCGGCCGTCCGTCGATTGCCACAGAGATATTAAAACGTCAGCGTTAAAGGCGTTCGCTGTAGCTTTTTGCCCGACGTGCGGTTTTAATGCGATGATTTACACGCACTGTAGTGTATGGATGACATTTATATGTAGGGCATTTTGAAGAAGTTTATTTTTTTAAATGAGCGTGCATAAAAGCATAAGTCGCCTTCACTGACTGCGTCAAAAATTGGGGCCAAGCTAACAACTGGTTGTTGATTCTTGTAAACAGTAAGGGGCGGTTACCTGATTTTGCGGGATTACTGTTGCGCGTGTGTGCTTCGTCCTAGATATCTCTCAACCCCACCCAAATGTCGAAACACTAAACGGGCGACTAAGTTAACCCTCTGACTGTCTGTTTGCCTGAACCTTGAGGGATTTGACCGGGAACCGAACCTGACCTTACCTGCCAATGATTTGTTTTGATTGACGACTTGGCTTTCTGTTGGCGCTATAGAAATCTAGAGATTACGATTACCTTAGATCACCTTACTCAAACTTACTTTATCTTACCTTACGTTGCCCTAGCTAAGCCTAAGTATCTTACCCTACAGTGAACCTTAAAAAGAGATGTAGTTGGATTGATGTGTCACATTTGCGTATCTTACGTTTTCTTTCCATACATTACCTTACCTTAACTCTTCTTACCTTATCTTGACTTACCTCACCTAGTGTCTCACTGTATCTTACTTTAATTTTCCTTACATTAACTGATCTGACCTTATCGTACATCGTCTTACATTAACTTACCTTACCTTATCTTAGCTTACCTAACATCACCGTACCTTAACTAACCTTTCCTATCCTTACCTAGCTTACCTGTCCTTCCCTTAATTTACCTGACCGGATCTTACCTTATATTAATTGACATTACATTACCTGACCTGGCCTAACCTATCTTACTCGCCTTACCTTACCTGACCTAAATTACGAATGTTCCAGCAGTGACGTTTAATCATGGGGGAAAATTCCCCAGTGTTGCAATCGAGGTAAAAGACTCAATGCTTGACATTTCCAGCTGAGTAAAACGAAGATCCAGGGCTCGCTTTAAACTTTCGCTTGGGTGTAGTCGTCATCGTCAAGAGCACCCAACTTTACCTGAATTAATTAAACTATTTTCGTCAAGTTTAATCGTACAGTTGTCATCTCTTAACGAGTGACTTGCCTTCGAAGTGAGGCGCTCGAAGGGACGAAATGGACTCTCAAGAATTGACGACAGTTTCATTGCTTGACACACAATGCCAGGAATACAATGGCCTCGCTCTCCGACTCCTATCGAGGTCGAATTTCTTCAGACATTTAGATCCCATTAATAATGTCAACAACTCCCCATCGAAAACATGACGCGAGCCCTCGAACTTCGACGCATTTAGCTTGACTCGAACCTCTGTACTCGGTATTCTGATTGCAACCCTGGGGATCGTTTCCACCCACGTATTGACAACACGACGTCGTCGAAACGTGAGTGATGTATAATTGAAGACCCAGTTGGTACACTCATAAAATACTCACATACACAAGCTGTCTAGCAACGGTATTTTCATTTATCTAGAGCCTTTATGGGTTCTTAAAATACGCTGTATAAATAATCAGACATATTTAACTATGAAGCAACTTATGCTTACGATCAGACACAGATAGACACATCGCATGTAAATGTGAAATGTAAATGTTGACGTTTTTCTATAGCAACCGTATGGACTCGACCCTGCTAATTTTTCAATGAATTGATCGGGTGAGATCCTTCACCACCGTTGGCAGTTTGAATGGGTGCCACCCCACTTAAGGTCCCTATCCACGGACCGTACTAGCCCGAGATAGTTTCTAACCATAGAGGGCATTGCTTATGTTATACCTACGGGCTTGCAAATTTAAAATGCGCATTTGCATTTACATTTCACATTTACATACGATGTGTCTATCTTTGTCTGATCGTAAGCATAAGTTGCTTCATAGCTAAGTACGTGTCTGGTTATTTGATTAGCGTCTTTTATAACCCCTAAAGGCTCTAAATAAATGAAAATACGTTTGATGCTCAAGACAAGCTAGCGCCATCGACTGACAACATGCGTTGTACAATGATCCCGTAAAAGCAAGAAAACAACACTCGAAAAGCCACGGTAACTTTCGACAACATCAACAGAGGCGGGGTTCGATTGTCGGCAGCTTTTTGAACTGGCATGCAAACAACAGCTGTTGAACAGCAGGATGTCCAACCCTTTCTTATGGATTTACAAGCTTGACAAGAATTGTTGACTTTTTTATGACGCAAACGCATCAGTGATCTACTAAATATTAAATGATTTACAAATCAGATTGAATTTTAAATATTTTAAAAATTGATATAGTTATTATATTCTTCTGTTGTCAAAATATTGGAACATTTTCAGAACGGATTAAACTATAAATATTTTAAAATTTAAACTGTAAATATTTTTAAATTGATATATATTCTTTTGCTGTCAAAATGAACCATCTAGGATTGTGAGAAGAGTTTTTTAACATCACGACTGATGTGACTCCTTATGACGAAACGTCACCATGTCTCAGTCATAGTCTCCGCTCAAACAAAGACAAGTCGTTAATCACCGTCTTAAATTCTTCTTTGACGCTTGCAACAAAGCGCTCGACAACACGTAGTCACGAGTACAATGGAACCCTACATTACCCGTCGATCTGTTGTTGACGTCGGCGATTTCAAAAGCGCGTATACATACAGATTGGGGGAGCTCAGCTCCTTTTGTCGAGAGTTCAACAGACGAGCGAGCTTCGAAGGAGCTGGCAAAGACATTCCTGGCGTGGCGATTCGAATAGTTTGCGGTCTAGTGTTAATAAGAGACGTGGTATGGTATGGCAGGAATTTCAATGGTATTTGTTTGCAGGTATGCAGATAAATGCAGACTTTCCACTCGTCCATCTGCGTATGAAGTATGTGACGTCGTGTTTTCTTAGCTATGAGAGTTCCTTAAGGGCATGCCTCGTGTCGCCGCCCAGACACACAACCAAGTACTAACCGTGCTTGGTATAGCTCAACTTCAGAGTGCTTGCCAGTGTCGTATCCAACCCCCCATCTGTGTGTTATTACTCTCTGTCTTTTCTGTTTTTCTCTCTATCACTCTGTCTCTGTCTCTCTCTCTCTCTGTATTTCTTGTTGTCTCTCTCTGTCTATCTGTCTTTCTTTGTCTCTTTGTGTCTCTATCTCTGCCTGTGTCTGTCTGTCTACTGTCTGTATGTCTGTCTATCTTTCTGTTTCTCTGCTAGCTAACGAGCAACTTTTGCTCTCAGGCAAGAAAATTAATGTCGAACACGCTGGTTTCAAGAGACTAGGGGCCGCCTACTCTGCGTGCGTAGCGGCTGAGTGAGTGCGAAAAGTACGCTGAAAGTACGCTGGAAGATCATCGTGTCGCAGTAGCCGTCTGCCACGTGCTCTCTCCGCTATCTCAACACCTGACGCTCGAGGCATAGGCTGTCCTAGATGCCTTCATGGGCCAAGAGGCGATCACAATTGCTATCTTAAGTATACCACAGTTGAGGAGTACCGTCCGCACTTGTTGCTACATGCACTGCTTCGAGCAGTGCGCACTCATCCCGCCATTCTCCAGTCGTGGCTATCTCCCGAAACACAGCCCCCTATCTCGAGGGTGTTTCCCGTAAAGTTGTATCGACTTCGATCAGGCATCCAGGATGATAACAGCCCCCCCCCCAGGTCACGTTCCGCGACCCGTAGCGAAGAGACACCCCTCCAGGGGACGGCCAAACATCCTCACAGCCAGGCAAAGCCTCAAGGAATACCGATCAAGCTTCGGATTCCTTTCGTTAAGCTTTCAAAAGACAACACGCCTAGACTTTCGCGAACCATAGCAACTCTTAAGTGGTTTTGACATTCTTAATCGGTTGAAATCCAGGTATACGAAAAAGGATCGGCTGCTCTACACGAACCGAACTTAGCAAACGACCCGGGGCTGGGGTCCGATTTGACGGCCGGGTTGTCGGTCCTCGCCATAGATCTGGCGACGCCATAAATTGAAAATGACAAAGAGGTTTTGTGTGAAAGCCACACGAACACGCCAATTAAACTTAGCTTCTTGCCCCTGCTACGTAAATATGAAACATTTGACTATATATAAAAAAACCAATAGAAGACTTACAAGATCTATGACAGCATAAACAGACGCTTGAACAAATATACAATAACAATAATAGAAGACTTACTACATTTATAACAGATGTTTGAGCAAATATACAGATACACTTGTTTAGCCTAAAAGTAAATGCTTTGCATGAAAGAAAGTCACTGATTATATATATATATATATATATATATATATATATATATATATATATATATATATATATATATATATATATATATATATATATATATATATATATATATATATATATATATATATATATATATATATGTGCTATTCAGTGTTTTACAGTCGTATGTATAGAATCACATAAATATAAATACAGTAGATTTACATGCATATACATAGATTGCGTCTAAACCCTCGTTCAGTCCTTTTCAATCTCTTATACACGCATTTTGTGACGACCATGTTTTATTGTCACCGGCGGCTCTTTATGAGCTGATCGCGTGTTGTGGTCTTTGTTAATTTCGTCCATCAATCAAAATCAAATCAATCAAAATCACCGAAGATCAAGCAATCGATCAAAGTCTTATTGGGTTAATGATTCAAAGATCGATTTGTTCTCTCGCCAGATAAAAACAACGAACGATCTGTGGAATTAGTAATTGGGGTTGATAAAGTAATAGGGCGATAACTTATATTGAACCAATTTTAGATAAGGCAATTTTTCATCTAACGTTTGTATGTCAATATGCTTGTTTTCTTGCATTTGTATAGCGCCAGTGTATGTTCGCCGCGGTGGTTTATCGGTGACGCGTTTGGTCATTGAGCATGTGTTTGCGGGTTCGACTCCGAATGACGACCCTGGGCAATTTGTTTGCGCACACCGTGCCTCTGTCATCACGCTGTAGAATTTGGTACCGGCGTAAGCTGGGAAGTAAACGGCAAGTCCTGCGATGCATTGGCCCCGTGTCCAGGACCTTGGGATTCGTCCATTTCCGACTCGAGGGTTAAGAAAAAGGAGATGAGCGCATCCCCCTACGTCTCACCTGTGATATATGGGATACTTTACTCGACTACAAGATCCAGTTTTTAGATCACGCTAAGGATTCGACGGTTTCTAAACTAAAAAATTAAGCCATTGGTTCCCACAGTTTAACGACTTCTTATATCATCAAAGGCCGTCGATAGCAAAATTTTTGCAACAGCTAGGCATACTACAGCCTTTTGAACTAATTAAATTAAAATTGGGCAAAAGCTGAAAACTGAAAAAGTGGAAAATATTGCTGTATGCTAAACATCACAACAGAAGGACGAGGTAAAAGCCAAAGTCTTTTCGCTGTGACGTTAAATTGATAACCACGAATCGTTACAGTATTTCGTCTGTGTAACTGCTGCAAGCGACGTCTGAAGATAAACGTTGGAATGTTTACTCTTTGGCTTGTCGGAATAAAAAAAGGCGAGATCCACTTTATTCGTCTCTGATTTTTGACTCTACTAAGCAGGTAAATTTCCTTAATGACGATGTTTTTGATAGGTAAGCTACTTGAAATTCGCTATACATATATTTGGCCGCTTTTCGAAGAACTGGACTAAACCGGTTGGACGACCCAGGTACTCATGGACCCGGATGGTGGAGGCAAATACCCCCACCAACTGAACTCGTTGGAACGACAACAACAACAATAAAAATAATAATAATAATGATGATGATGATAATAATAATAATAACAACAATAATGATAACTTTTCGGATTGCTTATACTACGTATTATTATCGGAATTCGACTTGGCTTCTGCTATGATCATGATTTTGATTATGATTTCACGTGAAGCGATCATCGATTGATGCCTTGGGCATTACGATAACGGCGCTATAGAAGTCATTAGATTAGATTAGCTGGTTAATTTTCTATTATTTCCTAAAACTTGTAATATTTATTTATTTATTTATAAGTAGTTTATTAATAAATACCGTTTGCTCTGGATATGTGATGCGGGGCACCATCGACCTAAAAAGACAAAAATAAGAATTCTAACCAAATGACGATAAAATAAGGTAAGTTAAGCTACGATACGATAAGTCAAGGTAAGGTAATTTAAATTAAGGTAAGGTCAGGTGACGTATGGTACAAACTACATGCAGTTTTAAACGAATATTTACCATGTGAGCACTTGAATAACTGGGTCTTATAGGTCGCACTTTGACTGACAACCTTAACTCTAGCTATCTGCTCTCTTAAAATAGCATTTGAAATATCATAAGGTAGAAGTTCTGGCGCCCTTTATTTTCCGAACATTGGTACGTATATAAGAGCGGCGATCATATCTCCTCCTTTACACACAGACACACACACACACACACACGCACGCACACACAATAGGATAGAATAGAACAGAACGGATAGAACACACACATACACACACATACACACACACACAATAGGATAGAATAGAACAGAACGGATAGAACACACACATACACACATACACACACATACACACACACACAATAGGATAGAATAGAACAGAACGGATAGAACACACACATACACACATACACACACATACACACACACAATAGGATAGAATAGAACAGAACGGATAGAACACACACATACACACATACACACACATACACGGACACGCACACACATACACACACACCCTTTTATACGAATGTTCATCATAGGTGCTCTTGAACAACGGGGTCCTATAGGCTTCTGCTTAACAACCTTAGCTTTGGACGATTTTGGATGAATCCAGTCCATGGAGCACCTTTTGTTTGGGATCATAAGTAACGTCGGGGTTTGAACTGTTGACCTTCGACCGGAAGGCCCGCACAGATAACCACCAGACCACTCGAGATTGCACAAATGTGTTTATAACGTTGAAGCAGTTCTTACAACTCAATTACACCATCGGTCAATTAATCATTCAGTCGTAACTACGTCATCCTACGCGCACCTGCTATCAACATTTCTAAAAATGATAAACGATGTTTTCCTGCTTATCAACCAGAAGCGATTCTCGCCGTCGTGATAGCCCCAAAGAGAGTCCTCTTATCAATTAGCTCTTATCATGGACTCTTGTACGAAAATACGAGATTTCAGCCGGTAAAAAGTTACAGTGCCCCCGCAAGTTGTGGAAGGTTGTAGGCCTAATACTGTTAGATAAAGTCACTGCGTCTTCGGTACAGATAGGCAACGGTTTTCGGAAGTGTTTTTAAAGACATAAGCAGTGTGGGCCAAATTAGCTACGGTTTTAAGAGGAGTTTTTAAACAGTAAGCATTCTAGGCCGATCCTATTTCAAACACCATTTATCGTGGTAGTCTGAATGTTTGCCTGCGTGACCCAAGGGTCTTGACCTCGAATCGAATCCCACCCTTCCTATCTATCGATTTTGTTTTCATTTAGCGCCTGTGAAAGCTAGTTCCAGCGACTTGGCTATCTTTTGGTAATGTAGAAATATCGAGTTTACGATTACGATTAACGCGGCTTGCATAGGGAAGAGTGAGATATACGTGTAGATGTGAGTTGTCTGTCCTTCTGCAAGTACTTTGTGAAAGAAATGAATTGCTTAGGAGATGTTCTGGTTGATGAAGCTGGCGAAAGAGAACAAAAGAACAAGAGAACGACATCAGAACAACCGGAAGTATACAAAGAACAAGAACGGGAGACAAGAACAACCAGAAAAAAGAAGCGTGATGATGATATTTGGTTGTTGTTGTTTGTTGTTGATGGTAATGATGATGATCATGATGGTGACGGTGTTGTTTTTGTTGTTGTTGATGATGATTATGAGCGCCATATTGAAATCATAATCATCATAATCATCATTATCATCGTCGTCGTCGTCATCATCATCATCATCATCATCATCATCATCATCATCATCATCATCATCATCATCATCACGAAGACCATTATCACCGATGACCCCAATATAGACACCACGATTTATTCACGTATGTATCTAGACATTTTTATAGCACCTTTAAAATCCCGTGTAGGCGCCGTATAAATGAACCTGCCATCTTGTAGGGGGAAGCCGCACAGGTCACGTGTAAAACTATTCCAACCTCATGAATAATGAATATCAAGACAATCCTGTTTGGCGAGCGTCATCTGTCAGCGATCCTGAACCACCCACACAGCAACCATGTTTACCACGATTCTAAATTTGTTCCTGTCAGAGTTATCAATAGCCGACGACTCAGTGCCGAAACGGTGCATTGAACTTAGAGGGAGTTATGTTCTAATGCCCGCCTAGATACGAATGAATCACAAGGGTGTGGTTGCAGTTGTAACCTAAGACACCGTGCTGTAGTTTTTAAAGAACTATTTCAATGATTTAGTCACGTGGAGACCAACTGGGAGTGCTTTTAGTCATTTGGGGTTCACGGGAATGCCCCTACGTCATCTGGATGCCAATTAGGAAGGTCTTTGTCGTTTGTGTAGTAGTGGAAAGATTGATGTCGTGCCGACACCCTTTGGGAAGTGCTCATTCAAGTGTGTTGGTTGGCACGGGAATGTCTCTCTGTCTCTGTCTCTTTCTATTACTCTCTCTGTCTGTCTCTCTCTCTCTCTTTCTCTCTCTCTCTTTCTTTCTCTACTTCTCTTTCTAATTCTCTCTTTATTTTTTCTCCTTCTCGCTCTCTCTCTCTCTTTCTCTCTCTGTCTTTCGCTGTCTCTCTCTCTCTGTCTCTGTTTCTCTCTGTCTCTCTTTCTCTGTCTCGTCATATAAATAGCCGTTGGGAAGGATTTAGTACTGCCACTGGGAAAACTAGTCGACTGAATGTTACTCATTTGGAAGGCTCTGTTTCAAATTTTGCTGCCTCAGATATAAGTTGATGTCTCTCTCTCTCTGTCTGTCTGTCTGTATGTCTGTCTGTCTCTCTCTTAATCACTCACTCACTCTGTCTCTCTTTCTGTCTCTCGCTTATACATATGAACCATAATATATTTAAATGGAGCCCCAGTTATGGTCTCTCTCTCTCTCTTCTCTCGCTCCGTTCTGTCGCTTATAGATATATATATATGTATATATATATATATACATATGTGAACAATAATATTTTTAATGGAGGCCTAGTTATGTAAATATTGGCCTAATTCTCGGCCCATTCTCCAATGACACAACTGAAGTGTTCTCGTACTCGATGGATCATTTGCTTAAATATTTGAAGAGGTCGTTACTTATATTCAAACTGTTTTATATAGCGCTACGGCATAAAACACTGATAAGAATATTGACAGCGATCGAGATAATAAAATATGAAGAGTATCAATTTTAACTAAGGAATGTTCTTGGCATAAAATCCTTGCATAACTATGCAGTAATGACTTTGCATAACTTAACAGCTTCTATTGCGCACATTTAGTATATATTCAAACATTTATGTAACGCCTATGTTGCATGTATGTAAGCATGTATGTGTGTAAGCATATATGCATATATGTTTGTATGTGTATATATGTTTGTATGCACATATGTATGTATGTTTGTTTGTATGCATGTATATATGTGTGTTTATGTATGTATCATAATACTTTATATAGCGCCTTTAGGTAACTCTGAAAACTAGTCCACGATGAACCTGGTGGAATTTGAGAAGAGCAAGCATGGTTATACCAATTATCAAAGCGTAACTTTTTCAGCAAATGCTTCATCTGTAAGCAAGGAAGCTCTGCCGCGGAGTTTGCAAACGTAAATATGTAAACAAAGGCCTAATCTGTAATCAAGAAATCGTTACCGCGGCCTTTGCATTGATGTTTTATAGCCATATTTTTAACTGGGCCTTAGCGTTTGTTAGAGAGCTGGGAATAAATTTCAAATGTCACGAGGTGAATCAGTTCGATGGATTCTTCAGTCATTTAGGCTAATACTTTGCAGACTTAGCTGTTATTCTGTCATGCAGTTCATCGCGTTTAAGTCAAGATGAAGAGGTTGACGTAATCAAGTTATTGTTAATATACGTCAACCACGGTAGGAATTTTTATTATTTCACTGGCCGATCTTCCAATCAATCAATAAATCAGTCGATCAACGAATCAATGGTTCAATCAGTCAGTCAGTTATTCAGGCGGTTGTTCTGTGGGTGCAAATGAAATGGATAAAATCGATGACTAAAGGCAGCGCAACGAACCTTTGTTCTGTCTGTGTGTCTGTCTGTCTAGGTGTCTGTCTGTGTGTCTGTGTGTGCCTGTGTGTGTGTCTGTCTGTCTGTCTGACAAACTAGTTAGCTGTATCTTTGACTTATTTACTGTATGACTGTCTTCATCTGACCACTTGACTGATAAGCTGTCTGTCTGTCTGTGTATGTGTCTGTCTGTGTGTCTGTGTGTGTGCCTGTGTGTGTCTGTCTGTCTGTCTGCCTGCCTGTCTGTCTATTTGTCTATCAATTCCCTCTCCCTTCTCCCTCTCTGCCACACTCCCAGTCTTTTATCAGTCTCGGTTTTTATCATTCTTAAGCAGAGGACGGCTTTAGCCTGCTATAAATTAGCCGACGGAATTGGAAGCACTCAGTTCTACAACACAAAGGAGCTTGTCTCTGCAGCTTGCTATCGACCCTTTACACCACACGACGCTAAATAACATTAAATAACACTAAATAAGCAAACATGTCAGCCAAAACAAGGTGTCCTTGTTGGGGTAAAACTCATAAAATATTAGAATAACACCCTGCTTAAGAATGTGCCTTTTTCACCCTTCTGAATACAATAATAGGCCGAGGGACATAAATTTTACCTTATGTCAAATTCTTTCATGTTCGTCAGCTCTAAAGTTAAGAATCGTCTGTTTCAACTTGTTCACCCACCCTAGCTTTACTTCTAGTTTCTCTGACATTTAGGAATTCATCCAGGTTTCCCCAACGTATTTTGATACTGATTACGTTTTCTCTTGAAGCGGAAATCAAATGATATCTTGTGCAATATGATACCGGCGCTATAGAAGTCATCTTCATCTTCGTCGTCGTCATCATCGTCGTCATCCTTCTCCTCCTCCTTTCATCGTCATTATATTCTACACTGTCGTCGTAATCATCGTCATTTTCTTAAAAAAATTAGCTCGCAACTGACTCCCTGAGCCACAAAATCTTGGGTCTGTGAATATCTTAGACTGAACTATGCCATCTGAGTCTTGCCCTTTTTTCTGAAGGGCATAATGGTTGATGGCCTCGTCCCCAGATTATCACCCCATTCCTTCCTAAGTGCCAAATGGTTCATTAAACACTTGAACCGAGAAGATAAAGATGGAAAGGCTAATTAGCCGAGGTATCCGAATTCCCTGACATCAAAGACTTTTGCAATTTACCCACTCTCCAAAGAAATGTCTGGAAAATAGTAGACACACCAGTCTTGCCAAAACGCTCTCAGACATCAACTGTCTGGTAATAGAGCACAGTCGATGTGGTCCACACTCTTACAGTAATGTCTGCAAAAGCAGACACTGATGTTGCCAGGACGCTCGCAAGACATCAGCAATAAAATACCGTGGCATGTAGCTAAACATTAATGTGGTCTTCTAAAGCAGTAATCTGACGTAATTGTCTGGTTGGAGCGAATACACTTTTCATTCGTCTTACTACACTGCACTCCACTACTTTTACACTCCACTGCAATGCACTACACTTCACAAAACTACGCTACAGTACAATCAAATACACTACCAAAGGCATGGTAGCATATCGGATAGAACGCTGGGCTTGTGACGCGGAGAGTAGGGGTTCGAGCCTCCTCCGAGACGGTTACTATGTAGGAATCTTGAGCAAGCCCTTCACTCACAATTGCTCGTCACCATCGATTGATGCTAAGTCATTAGATAGTGGCGCCTAATAAATGCAGAAATAATAATAATAACAAATACAATATACGACATTGCAACACAATACATTTTAATACACCACACTTTGACATCAGACTCTTTATGTTATCGCGCGTGGCCACACTGATATCTTGATATCAGTGTGGCCACTGGATATACACTGATATATACTGGCCGGAATTGGTGTTAAGGATCCCATGTACCCCCACATAAGGCGGTTTCTTTGAAGCTGGTCTTTGAAGGGCCGAAAAGCCAATGAACCAAGTTCCAAACAAAAAATTGTTATCATCTTTTGATTGATGTTGCCCGTCGAAGTGCTCTATAGACCGACGATTGACTGATGTCCGTTTGGAGCTAATGACGACGTTTGCTAAGTGATTATGTATCAGATCTCTTGGAACTGCTAACGAGACGGGTGTGGGCCAAAGGTTGTAATTTGCAGACCTCTCCGTATCGCTGGGCTGTATGCGTCGGTCTGTCTATCTGGACGTGTGTGTGTGTGTGTCTGTGTGTGGCTCTGCGAGTGTGTGTGGAAAGTGGACCAGAGTTGCAGAGGTTGGCGACTAAAAAATGGGCGTAGGCGAAGTCACGAGGAATTTCCTACGAGACCTTTCATGATGATGATGATGATGATGATGATGATGATGATGATTGTGATGATGATGACTGTGATTATGATTATTGTGATGATGATGATTTTCTATACTTTGGCAGCTGTACTTAAGTTGCATCTGTTAGTACTCTTAGAGGGCCATGTTGCAAAGCTTTGAGATGTGTTCGGATATATATAAACACACCCACCCAAACCCACCCACCCACCCACACACACGCACACGCACGCACGCACGCACGCACACAATCAATGACGAGGATTCCTGGTGCTTGTTGCTATGGCAACGCTATGGCAACGAGACTTTTCTGATCAAAACAGGAATCTAACGGGGTTTGCGAGTCGTTTTCTTCCTCTTTGAACTTAAAAATTTATTCCTTTTGCATATAACATGAAATTGGTTCAACGGCTACATACTTTGAACAACACACACTTTCGCATCTATAAATACATTCACACGTCTCTTGTTTTTACTGAAAAGCTGTTTCTATCTTGTAGCGCCATTGTTCCATACATTTGTATGTCTTTAGTTAAGTGGCGCTATATAAATTACCTCAGGACAACGCTTTTGAGGTATGTGTTACATTTACCTCTACTTACCTTCACCTTTTAATGACTACCTTTTTGTGCATCGTGATAACGGCGCTATAGAAGTCACTAGATGAGATGAGAATAGATAAGCTTAGATTAGGCTATTTAGGATAGAACAGAAAAGATTAAAATAGAATAGGTTAGAATAAAATAGAACAAATTAGAATAGAATATGTTAGATTATATTAGACTATTTAAGATAGAATAGAAAAGATAAAAATAGAATAGGTTAGAATAAAATAGAACAAGTTAGAATAGAATATGTTAGAATAGAATAGGTTAGACTAGAATAGGTTAGAATAGAATATGCTAGATTAGATTAGTTTGGATTAGTTTGGATTAGAATATAATAGAATAGAAATAAATAGAATTTGTTAGATACTTGCAGCGCTTCGGTGAAGGAATTAAATGGCGCTATAGTAATTCTTCCGATACATACCTATATTGGAAAGGTTAGGTTAGGATGGAATGCAGTACAATAGAATAAGCTATGTTAGAATATATTAGAATAGGTTAGATTAGATTAAGTTCCATTGACTTACCAAAAGCAGCGATAGGCAGAATCCTGCGATGAATGCCACTCCTCGAATTCCTCTCTTCATTCTGAGTGGCTGGTTTGACGACGGCGATTTTCAATTTCCAGAATTGAAAAAAGCAGTTTCTTTCGCGTTTGTCGACCTTGTTCAGTAGGAAATCTAATCGCCCTAAGTCCTGATCAACGCTAGACGGTGACTCAAACACGTGAGCGAGTAAAACAGTGAATCTGCAACGAATTTGCGGGTTTCTGGAACAGCGAAAAAGTTGCTTTCAGTTGACGAACGTTCTGAAATAGTTGGTTCCTGGCTGAGAGCAGAAAACGCGCTGGAGTCGTCTTGGCGTTGTATAGAAATCAGAGACACGCCTCGGCTTTTATAAGACCAGCGGATCCGATGACACTCGCCAAGCTCTGGCTTACGTAGTTGTCTTTCTGGATATCTGTCTATGTGTCGGTCTCCGTGTCTCTCTCTCTCTCTCTCTCCCGACAGGTCGTGTTGTTTGGAGTATTTAACTCACTACAAACATATGCAGTTATATATAGACCCACTGTTAGGACAGGAGACGTTGTAACCTATATAAATACTCATATAGATATTATGTTAATTAAATTTACTGTGTTTATTTAATAGCTAATCTTTCTGTGTCCGTGTCCGTGTGTGTCTGTGTCTGTCTGTCTTTCTGTCTGTCTGTCTGTCGTTAGAGAAGTCGTGTTTATAGTAACAAATCTTATGGTCCAGCAATTAGTCAAAGGAAATCTCTGTGCTTATGCCTCGGTCTTCGTCCCTCTGTGTTGTTGTTTCTGTCGTTGTCCTCGTGCATAGGCCTGCGTCTATGTGTGTCTCTGTCTGTCTCCTGCAAGAAGAGTTTTGACGAAATGCTGTTGAAATTCCTTCTGGTTGGGTCAAAAGACTCTTGTAGATCTAAAGTCGATTGGTCTCGGGACCTCTACGTTCCGCTGTTTCTGTCTCTGTCTGTCTGTCTGTCTGTCTCTCTCTCTTTGTCGGAGGCCTGTCTGTCTCTTTCTACCTCTGTATTTGCCACTGTGTAATTCTATCTTTCTGTCTCCTTGTATCAGCCTTCTTTCTGCCTGCTTGTCTGTCTGTCTGTCTGTCTGTCTGTCTGTCTGTCTGTCCCTCTCTCACTCTTTGTACAAGTCCTGTCTATCTCCATCTTGGCCTCTGTATTTACCAATCTCTTATTATATCTTTCTGTTTCCTTCTATATTTTTCTCTCTCTCGTGTCTCTCTGTCTCTGTCTATCTGTACCCGTCTTTCTCTGGCTCTGTCTCGGTCTGTCTGTCTATGTCACTCTATCTCTTGCTTCCCCGTCTGAGTTGAATACCTAAGTATCGAATTTATCAGTTGCCTTTTCAGCTGTGTTCTTCCGCTTTACGATTCTCCGTTGGCGATCTGTGTTCTTCTCTTTCTCTTTTCGTTTCTGCCTCTCTTCTCTGTCATCGGTTTGATAACATTTATTTAACTCAGTCCCCGCTTTCGTCCGGTTTTATAGTCGAGAAGCGATTGGCCGCCGGTGGGACTCACTGGGGGTCGACGGTGGCAATGGCCGTGATAAACAAGTGCGACGCCCAACGGCGCGAAACACGGGATCGGTATGCGGTGACTCCGCTAGGTATGAATCGCCTGCCTGCCTGTCTGTCTGTGTGTGTCGGTGTGTGCCTGTCTGTGTGTCTGTCTGTGTGTCTGTCTGTGTGTCTGTCGGTGTGTCTGGCTGTCTGTGTGTGTCTGTGTGTCTGTCTGTGTCTGTCTGTTTGTATGTGTGCCTGTGTTTATGTATGTGTGCATGTCTCTCTGTATGCCTGCGTCTGTCTGTCAACAGAAGAGCGACGAATTCTTTGCATACCAGACCTTACTGTTTGCTGATTGAACTAGTTTTACACGCGACATTCTGTGTGTAGGCGGCAGCGCGTAAGTGAATGTATATATTTGTATGTATGTGTATCTATGTGTAGATACACCCCATATGGGTGTATACGTATGTGTACAATGACCATGGGTGAATTGGGTTCAACATGGATTCATGGAATAAGCGGGGCGTGTTTTGGGCGAAGATGCTGACGATGATCCTTACAGTTATCTTGCGGGGATCTGTAAAAAAGCCAAATTGGTAGAAGAGAAGGAACGGGGTAGGTTTGGGGGGACTTGGGTGGAATCCTCTACTACGAAGGGCCATATGAGAAGGGAGGAATTGTCTGACTGCCTTTGTTATGGGCGAAGCCTCCCGGGTGGAGTGTTTCAAGTGCAGACCATACCCTCGTTGTTACCGTTAGAAGGAAACATGTCGTTTGTAAATCAAAGACTTCTGCTTAACAATCTGCTTCTCTCTGTTCTCGACGAAAACAGTGTTCTGTGCTATTCTCCTTAGAGCGCATCTGGATATATTACTTGAAGGGGCGCCATATAAATGTTCTGAATGAATGAATGAAGGCAAGAAAGAACTAGTGAATGAATGAATAAATGAGGGAAAGAATGAATGAATGCATAAATGAATGAGTGAATGAATGACAGAAAAAGGTATAATGAATGAATTAATTAATTAATCAATGAAAGAAAGAAAGAAAGAATGAATTCTCTGACGTTCCATGACGCAGTAAACGTGATGTGACGTAGTGATGTGATGTGATGTGTAATGCTGTGATGCGAAGTAGAATGACGTAATGTAAACCTCAAACACTTCTCGTCCCCCCACACGAAAGCTGCGTCAAGGATCCGTCAATCGCCGGCGCTGTATCGAATCAAATCTACGAGAGCTCCCTCTTTCGCTACCACTTGTCTCTCTTCAAACAGTGCTACCACTATCACTACCACTTCTCTCACCACTTGACTCCGCCACTATTGCCATAACAACCACTACCACCACTACTGCCATAACAACAACACCACCACCACCACCACTTCAAACCTCGATCTTCACCACCCAACCACCTCTAACGACACGGAAAAGCAAATGCGAATTAAGCAGGGTACTATTCAATGACCCATCACATGAATTCAGGGATGAAGCTACGGTTCGTATAGTCCCTCTTTTCGGTAATCGTAGTCGTAAACTCGAGATTTATACAGCGCCCAACGAAAGCTAAGTCACGGGATACAGCATATTTACGGATGCTCAGTCAAAACAAAATCAATAAGCAAGAAGGGTTCGGTTCCAGGTCAAGGTCTAAAAGCCAAGCAGGCAGTCAGACGGCTACGGTGGATGGTATTTGGAATTGGAGAGATCGTAAATGGGTCACCATTGATAGCAACTGATGTAAGCCAACCCTCGAAAACCTGAGGAGTGGACCTGGTGTAAGGTCACACAAACAGCCTGTCGTAGAGTCAAATCAAATCTCGTTCTTGACCTTTTGACCCAGATTTTCGATCGACGACAAAATGCTACAAATACATCAAAAACTTACTCTCCGTCTACCTTCTTTAGCAATTTTTCCTAAACTTCCTTTTCTGGGACAAGACCCTCCACGTCTTCTACGCAATGTTCATACGGTCATCAGCTGAAGTCCCCTGTGTTTCATATTGGCGTAGGGCAGGCGCTGCTATCATTTCCACCTACCCACCTAAACTCAACCCACATTCTCGCCCTCCATCCAAATATAACACCCATCCATTCACCGATCCACCCAACCATCAATTTATCCAAACTTACCCACCACCCACCCATCCACCTACAGACACACTCATACATCCATACATCTAACAACCTGTCCATTTATCCTTCCATCCCTCCCTCCCTCCCTCCATCCATCCCTTCATCCATCGATCCATCCATCCATCGATCCATCGATACATCGATCCATCGATACATCGACCATCCATCCATCCACCTATTCATCTTTACATCCATCTACCCACCCACCCACCCACCCACCCACCAAGCTCTTTCGTTCTCTGCGTTTCCGCTCTTTGTTTAATCTCTCCAACCCTCCCATCCTTTTAACCCCTATTTGGATACCCATGCACGGGTCTGTCGCCGACAAAGGCGTCTAGACTCTACAGACTCGAATCGTTTCGTTTAACCCAAACTTGAAAGTGAGACACTTAGCTACGTAAACAACCCTCGGTTAGCGAAACACTTCCCTATCCCACGCCTCTCCCGTTCGACCCAGACGCCTCTGGTTGACCTCCCTAGGATGCACGGAAGACGAACTTGGACGAGAATATGCGTGGGCGATAAAAAGCCAATCTGATAAAGATATATGGATGATAAAGAAAAGTGGATGATAAAAAGCCAATCTGATAAAGATATATGGATGATAAAGAAAGTGGATGAACAAACATCTGATGATAAAGGAAAATAAAAGATGAAAACTAAGGAGCTTAGATTCGAAGAAGCCTTGGTGATAAATGAGCCAATCTGATAAAGATAACTAGATGAAAAGATAACTGGATAACAGAATATTATACAGTAAAGATAACTGGAGGACTAAAATAACTGGATGGTAAAGATAACTAAATGAAAAAGATAACTGGATGATAAAAATACCTGGATGGTAAAGATAACTGGATGATAAAGGTAACTGGATGATAAAGGAAACTAAATGGTGAAGGCCACGAGTCTGGAGGATAAAAGAGCCCGAATAAAAAATCCGATAAAGGACCCTGGATGCTGAAGAAAACTGAATGAGAAGGAAACTTGAATGACGAGGCCTAAGAAGCCTGGATGTTAAAATACCTAGAGGAAAAAACCTAAGAAGCCTGGATGTTAGAATACCTAGAGGAAAAAATCTAAGAAGCCTGGATGTTAGAATACCTAGAGGAAAAACTCTAATCAGCTTCAGTGAGAAAGGATTCCAAAAGATAAAGAGGCTCAGACGAGTTGAATGCCACAGACCTTGGATGTGCTAGCTGCAATGAATGACGAGTGAGAGGGAATCGATTAAACCTCAGCTCAGTCTGTCTGTTTGAAATCAACATCGTAGACGAGGCATCTGTGAATGGACGCAGTTTCAAAGAACGAATGTTTGAGAAGAACTTCAGCTCAGAAGCGGAACAGGCGTTTTCCGTTAACCTTCGATCTCGGGTTACAAAGAGTTCTCTAAATGGCTGACTCATTCGCTAACTTAGGCCGACTCCTTTCCTTTTTAGGCCAACATCTTTAAGTCGTCTATTATGCAAACACTTCTAAAGTTTCTCACAGAAGATAGTCCCAAAACCATTGACCGAGATACAGTCTTATTAGTTATGCTAGATTTTGTGCCTATGTGCGCCTATGGGAGTTTCTTAAAGGCTCTACATAAATATGGCAGATACATACATACATACAAAAATACATATATACATTGCATACATACATACATCATACATATATTACATACATACATACATACATACATACATACATACATACATACATCATACTTACATTACATACTTACATACATACACATATATACATACCTACATTACATGCATACATACATACATACATTCAACTATTGAATATCAGTTATATCTAATGCTTAGGGTGGGTGAGTGTGGGTGCGTGGGCGTGCGTGTTTGTGTGTGTGCGTGTGTGTGTGTGAGAGAGAGAGACAGACAGACAGACAGACAGACAGACAGACAGAAAGAGAGAGCGTATATCTGTGTGTGTGTTTTTGACATCTGCTTGAAACAGCCACGATACCAGTTTGCACAGCAGGTATCAGAAAAATGTCAAGTATTCTACCCACGTCGAATACCTGCAGAAGATTCCGGTCTCTACGGAACACATCACGCGGATGACTTTTGAAACTACATAGTTTGTCTAAACTTAATCAAGGAAGCATTGCCCTGGCTCTGATACAAGCAATCATCCAGGCTTACAAGTAGGCGTACAGGTAGGCGTACAGGTAGGCGTACAGGTAGGCGTACAGGTAGGCGTACAGGTAGGCCTTTGTAGCTCTGAGAGCTCGCGCGAACACACGCGTCGATGTGTCGAATGCCTATCAGGGAAAGGAGAGAGTTTTTTGATAGAGGGAGCATGTGACTTAGTGAGATCTCGTGACTTAGCGCATAAGGTAAGGTAATGTTATGCAATTTAAGATAAGGTAAGGTGAGGTAAGGTAAGGTAAGTGAGCTAAAATAAGGTAAGATAAGGCAAGGTAAACTGGAGAGTTAAGCTAAAGTAAAGTAAGGTAAAATTACCCAATGTAATGCAAGGTAAGGTGAGATAAAATAAGGTAAGATAAGTTAATGTAATGTAAGGTAAGGTAAGGTAAGATATGGCAATGCAAGGTATGAAACTTGTCGCAAAATAGATACTCAGTAATATTTATATGTATATATATATATGTGTGTGCTTGAGTGAATATATATAACCACTTCGGATGTTTGCAATATATAACCACTGCGGATGTTTGCAAGCCGTAAACAGCTCGGAAAGACCGACATTGTGTCAACAAGAATTCATAAATTTCTAAGACTTTTAATCGACCCTTTATGTATGCAAATTCTTTAGCCAATCAAACTTTAAAGAATGACGCATAATAAATTGCACACAAATGACGTCATGAAAAAAATGACGAATGACAAAATGACGTTATGCAAAATGACGTCATGCAAGATGACGTCATGCAAGATGACGTCATGTAACGTCAGCGTTGTAGAACTAGTTCTGATGTCGCAGCTTGTTATTCTCGCAAATTAGTTTGTCATCGCCTTTTGCAACGGTGAATCTAATTAAATAATTAGGACAGAAAATTTAATTAGTCAAACGTTGTGCCTAAACCGAGCTCTGTGAGATTGCGCGACATCTTAATTTGTCGATGCTTGTTGCCATTTGCAAATGTATCGCATTGCATACAGCGGTATTCCATTAGCTTACATTAGCCTCTGGCTCGCGCGATCTCAAGTCAGCGGTGGGATGCTGGAGGGCGTGATGGACGTATGCCTATCAAATTTGGCTGACTGACATAACATAACATAACATACATATATACACACATACATAATATACATACATACATAAATAAATAAATACATGCATACATACATGCATACATACATGCATATATACATACATATATACATACATAACACGTGCACTTCTGTAGGAAAGCATTATCAAGCTTCACTTGCGTTGTACTGCATTGTATTTATTGCATTGCATAACATAAAATAACAAACAACATGAGATTCAGAAGACATTTGGTCTGTGTTAGAACCTATGCAATTCAAATTCACATAAACTCATTGGCTAACTTTCCTAGCTTCTTATTAAAAGCTATGTTAGTGTCTACTGAGACATTACTATCAGCCTAACTAAATGGAATAGCTTAGATGACGGTACTAATGCAATGTCTCAGTGGACACTAACATGGCTTTAACAAGAAGCTCGGAAGAATTAGCTATTGAGTATTCCTAGCAAGTCTTGGGTATTCCCTGTAAATATAAATTGCTGTGGTTCTAATAATTTTGCTCAATAAGTTACAGATCCACTTTTACCTCCCCGCTTCAAAATACGGATCCGCCTATGCATGTCTATTATTTTCAAAAAGGGTGCTTGCCTACACACGGTTCGTGTTTCTTAAACATTCATTTACACATCTGAAGCACCTCTCAGACGAGTCATCAATAATCTTTTTCTTTCTCGAAATTTATACTTTATCGGACAGCCTGGACCCGCGTACCACCTAAAAGCAGTCTGGGTAATCCGACGAATTTATGATCCCACGGCTGTAATTTGTTCTTCGAATTGTTTGCTCTGAGCCTGACTGGCAGTAAATCAGTATCTTTCGTCTCCGTAAGAGCTCCAGCCTTATCGCTTTCATCACGCTGAATAAGTGCTTCGTTAAGCATCTAACATCATTCCGAAGGCACTTTCACAACGGCGATCTTAACAGGTTTTATGTATATAGGCCTGATACTTAATAATGCACATATAAATATTTATGTATACACATGTAGGTCTACTACATAATACATTTATAAATATTTAAGTACACACAACTAACACGTTTATATTTCTCTTGTAAATATTATTTTGGCTTGCGTATACAATAGGTTATTAATAGCACTGAGACGATATCGGATGACATTGTGTCTCGCTGGATGAAATTGGGAATTAGTTGTCCAGCCTTCGAGGTTGTTCCCGCTGTTATACTGCTGTTGTCTGTTGTTGTTACTGTCTATACTTCGGCTGCGAGATCCCATGACTTCAATTCCAAATTTCTTTCGGGGGCGTGTGAAACAGATAGCGGGTGAAGCGGATTGGAGGTCACGAACGCTTTGTTATCTTATCTTGGTTGCCTTAAAAAGATAATTGTATCAGATCGTGGTGTCCTGCCCTAAGTTTGCATCTGATGCTATTCTATGCTGTGCATTGCAATCCTATGCTATCCGTTCCTCTCTCATCCTATCCCATCCTAACCTGACCTAACCTATCGTAACGGTATAACCCAGGTTGTTGCACTTTCAAGTGCAATGTCTCTAAGGTCTCTAGTCTTTGACCTTTTCAGCTTGTTGATGGGACCCACTTTCAAGTGCAATGTCTATAAGGTCTCTAGTCTTTTATCTGTGTGTCTAAGGTGTCTAATCTTTGGTCTACTTCTATGTAATGGCCGTGCATAAAGGGCTCGACGTGGACAGTTCGTTGCATAACTGCACCATTGCACTTATTTGCTTGGTGCCAGTCCCAAGCCTGCATAAAAGAGGAGGGCGACACGAATCATCTTCGTTATGACGCATCTGTTCCCATCCAATCCCATTCTATTTTATTCCATCTAATTCTAACCTGTCCTATTCGTACCTTACCTTACCTTGCCTTACCTTACCTTACCTTACCTTGCCTTACCTTACCTTGCCTTACGTTACCTTGCCTAACATTACCTTGCCTTACCTTACCTTGCCTTACCTTGCCTTACCTTACCTTGCCTTACCTTACCTTGCCTTACCTTACCTTACCTTACCTTACCTTACCTTACCTTACC
>OZ029919.1:33041060-33068560 GCA_964023275.1 Norana najaformis | reverse complement strand
AGCCATAACACGGAAACTTGTAATAGTAGTTCCAGTGTTTAACGACTTCTTATGGCATCGAAGGCCGTTGGCGTCGCCCTCCTCCTTTAACCAGGCTTGGGACTGGCACTACCCAAGGTGTCTAATATCAACTGCTGCTTTAATATATTTATTGAAGCAGCAATTGATATTGGACACCTTTAAAACGCACTTAAAGAATGCTATATAATAATCTGCTGCGTTTAATTAATAGTATCAAAAGGATTAATGGTAGAGGCGAAGCTTGACTTTTTCCAATCGACGTAAATAGCCTTTGATGCCATAAGATGTCGTTAAACATTGGGAAACTACTAATCAACAATAATTTTTATTTTTAATTCAGTGTTTGGCGACATCTTGTGACTGCATGCCTTGCCATGTTGCATATATGCTAACCATTCTTACAATAATGTCCACAGCAGGTTTTTAAAACAAATGCGAGGGTGTTTTAAAGGTGTCTGATATTAATTGCTGATTTATCGTATCTGTTCAGTGTTTAGCGACATCTTGTGGCTACCAGGACCGTTGACGTCGACTCCACGTTATTTTTACAATTTCCAGTGTATGTATTCGAACGACTATGACGAATACACACATCGGAAAACAGGACTTCAAGGTATCTGTGGCGTTTTCGGTCGGGCTAACTGTCCACGGGGTGGGGGTAACTCTAGCCCAGTTCTACGCTCAGAGCCACCCGCCTCACTGCCCCTTGCACTCTCACTGTACAATGGTCTTCCCGTATCATCTCTTCCCATACTGTCTGTTCTCTCCAAGGAAGGCCTAGGATAGGTCGCTTCCCTAAGGGAATCAACACTGTAACTCTCGGTCTCGGGATCCGACTTTGCCTCTTCCGCGGTCGCCGGATGGGCAACGTCCTGAGGATGGCCTTTACTCAGAACAGGGTTCGTTCCTTTACTGGCAATAGTCGTTCCCTGTCTCCGTGAGGACTTTCTTGTAACTACCATTCTACATCTTGTAACTCTCCCGTTACCGCCAATATTTTCAGGCACCAGTCGTTTTCTCGGTCCCGGGAACAGGGAAGTCTCACAACGAGCCTCTGTGTCTTTCCACCCTAGGCACAAGGATATTGGGCGACACATCTTCCCACTATCTCGCTCCATTTCCGTGTATAGGATTTCCGGAGTAAGTTTCTGCACCAGATCTCTGTTGGCAGTTATCAACCAACAGTGCTTCAGGGGATAGGATACCCCTATGGAACACTCAAGAGAAGGTCCCCTCTTTAACCTTCTGTAAAACACACCAACCTTCGTACCGACCTACGCACGAGGGGGCCCTTCCCCGTACTTCAGTCAGTCCTCTGATCAGTGTGTGGCGACAAGCATATAGAGGAGTCGGTATCTTCCCGTTTCGACTCCGGTGTTATCGGGGAACCGACCCGGACTATGATGTACCGGGTATTTTCTTGGTCTGCGTTGTTTCCGGTCTCTTACGTACCGGGACTCTACTTGGTCTGCGTTGGTTTTTCCGCGGGTCTTCCCGTATCCCGCTCTCTGAATTTCGACCGGGAGAACCGCGGCCGCAACTTTACCCGAGTTTCGCACAACCTGTTATGTTCCAACTATCGTGACTTACTCGACCGTCTCGCGACGTTCCAACAAGGCGGGCCCAAACCCTGCGGATCAACGCGGAGCCAGTCAGAAATCAGACAGATTGGTTTGTTTCGGTTGCGTCTTCCTCAGGAGCGCACGGACCAATTTCTAAACGGCACGGGTTTCTGTCGTACGGCAAATGCTACCCCGGGTTCACACAGACCTGTTTACTCGTATTTTCCCCGAGCCTCGCTCAGCGGCTGTTCACCAACTATCGTGACCTACTCGACCGTCTCGCGACGTTCCAACAAGGCGGGCCCAAACCTTGCGGACCAACGCGGAGCCAGTCAGAAATCAGACAGATTGGTTCGCAACGGCTGCGACGTTCCCGGGAGCGCACCGATCCGATTTTTCTCTTACGCGGTCAAAGGGGTAGCTTCCGCACTTTCCCACTTGTTTTACACAGACCTGTATTTATTTCTTTCGAACGGGGTCTTTCCCCGGGTTCTGTCCAACCGCTCACCGTCGTGACCCAGGCCGCTTCGCGATCTACGGTAGAGCCCTAGCTCCACTCGGATCGGCGCCGTCAGCCCGAAGCCAGACAGTGATTATCTCGGTCGTCCCGCCGGGAGCGCACAGATTAGTCTTTTCCGCGGACTCTGCCGTCCGTATATTTTATCGTAACCGGGACTGTATCGATCACGGGCTTCTCCGGACGTCACCCTCGTCCGTATATTTTATTTGTATACGCTATGAATTCGCTCACAGAACGATATCAAAACACTGTAACTCGTATATGTGAAGGCACGCATCCATCCTTCACGTCTATAGCAAATCACCATGCGACACGGTTTATTCAACCCTCGTTTCCTATTGACATCGGGTTGCTTATATACTAGCGCTTACGATAGAACGTAAATAAAGGTGTCTAAAAGTGCTCGATTAAAACAAACATCTAGAGACCTATAAATTAAAACAATTATGTGCATTATATAACTAAAAATAAACTAAGAACTTTGCTCGGCCTAAATATTATACTATTATTATAATCAGCTTAAATTTAATAAAAAATAATTTATAAAAATTCTACACATGTAACGCGGCCGAACCGAGCACATAAGCACAGCATTTAATGGCTACCTAAAGCGCGTCATAATTACTCCCGCCTTCTACCCAACAGGCTTGTCTTGTGGCCGATCCGCCACACTCTCCCCACCTTACTTAGATGCGGAGCATCTCCGACAAAACCGGGGACCTAAATCGATCGTGACACAGAAACATCTCCAACTCAGATCCATTTAGAGGGCAAGGAACCAATATACCTTTGGTTATAGGGCGGTTACTCAGACTCGGTAATCTCTGCTACCATGCACGTCCGCCAGCTAACGGTGAGAGCCTCAACAACTGAGTGAGCAAACAGCCCATACGCCCAGTGCCCTTACCCTTCTTCGACCGTGTCAGCGACAGCCTCATTACTGGTGCAAGAGACTCAAACCTCCACCCTACTGGCAACCTGTCCAGTTCACCAGATCACCAACCTTAGCGTGGCCCTCTGTCATGAAACTGAGCTCTACCTAACCGCAAATGGCAAGGAGACTTAGGAGAGAAAAGTCACCAACTATCTCCCGATCTTGTCAATACACACCAACTCCATCAGATCAGATCATGCGTGTACAACCCCAAAAAATATTGACAAGGCAACAGCTAAACCTGCAGGCCCGCATCGCTCTGTGGTCTAAATTAATAATTTTTTTTTTTTTTTTTTTTTTTTTTTTTTTTTTTAAGATAAAAATTATTTACAAACATCGCTAATAACAGTACAATGCAATCGAATTAAAAGAAACTATACAAGAAGCATCATCTATACAATCGCAACCTAACAGACATCACTACCGCAATACCTAACTATACAGGTGTCAGCCAATGCAGCGACTAGTTGCGACGGCATTAACGTATGATATACAAACAATATCCAATCGAAATTTTGTACATCAAATACTCAAATCTCAAACGTTGAGCATATCAGCGATTTTCCGCAATTAAAACAGACGTATGCATATTTCCGCAACATGGTTCATCACAGAAACTCAATATTTTCTGTTAAACACGAACTCAGCAGTTAAAGCATCAGTACTGCCAATCGTTACACAAAAAATAGCACAGTAAAACTTGTCATCAAACAGAAACGTAAATCTCTCACTCCAACCTGTCTTAAACCCTCCGCAATTAAGCGGTACTTAGTACCTCAAGTCTTTATACATTTCGGTACTAAAATATTACAGACAAGAATTACGATCAAAAGAAACTCAGTACGAATTCTTGAACAGTCCATACCATTTCGCAAATAAACGGCAATCGCGTGTCATCATCGCAGTTACACTTAAAAACTACGATACTTCAACATAAATTTCCATCAACACGCAACACGCACTTCGTATTTTGTAATCAGTCTGCAAAATCTTCGCAGTTAAACGGTACATATAATACAGCAACTCATAGCTAAGTAAGCATATACAGTCCAAATGAAATTTTACATCAAAAGCAAACTAAACATTCGGTATTCGAAAACAGTCATTTAAACTCCCGCAATTAAGCGGTTATCATTGTCCTCGCGAAGGGACTCTTGTTTTCTTTCGGTAGCTTCGAAAGTCACTCTTAAGAATCACTCGCCGTTATGTCTAACAATAGTAATCGTCCATCCAACGAGGCGGCCGAATCGGTCGTCGAGGAGGGTTCACTTCGTTGCATGTTTCAGGAACAGTCAATTCCGGAGGGTTCGCGTCGTTACATGTCTCGGGAACAGTCAATTCCTCCGAGGAGCCTTGAGGGTCCTCCAATTCAACCTCCGGTTCTTGCTCTCGAGACAGGACTTCTAAGTTTCCGACGTCGACAATATGGTTATCCTCTTTCTCTGGTAACCAAGTCTTCGGAGGTTTACCGTAGTAAGGCTTCAATTTATCGACGTGTACCACCAGTGGTGTGGCTTTGGAATTCTTCTGTATTCGATATAACACCGGACTTAGAACTTGAACAATCAAGAATGGTCCCGTGTAGAAGCGGGCCCATTTTGCTTTCCTTCCGCTCCTAAGCCGAGGGTAGTAATAGTAAACCCAATCTCCATATGAAAACTGACTAGGTCTCACTCGTAAGTCATACGTTTTCTTCTTTCTTTCTGCAGTTCTCTTCAGTTGCTCCCGTACTAGACGATAAGCAGTTTCCATTTTCTCTTTCTGTTTATCCACATATTCTTCCAGGTTACCGTAGGAAGAACTCTCACGTTCCACTATCTGGGCAAGAATCAAATCTAATGGCGTATGATTCTCTCTTCCCAAGAACAGGAAATTAGGAGTTCTTTGGGTAGCTTCATGTTCCGTCGACCGATATGCCGCCATCACATATGGTACATGAACGTCCCAGTCCTTCTGTCGTTCCGATACCACTTTCCCGATCATCATGTTCAGGGTTCGGTGAAACCTTTCGATCATTCCGTTGCCCGACGGCCGATAGGGAGTCGTCCGTATTTTATCAATCTCCATCAGTTTACACAGCTCTTTGAACAGAGCTGATTCGAAACACGGTCCTTGATCCGTCAATATCTGGCGTGGCATACCGAATCGAGAAAAGACGTGCACCATTAGAGTTTCTGCAACAGTAACGGCCTCTTGGTTTCTAATAGGTAGTGCTTCAGCCCAACGAGAGAAATAATCTATCGCGGTCAGGATATATTTGTTCCCTTTGCTGGATACCGGGTGTGGTCCAGTAATATCAATTCCAAATCTCTCCATTGGCTCACCTACCAGCGGACTCTGCAAATAACCCTGTCTTGGTGGCTTTTCTCGTCTATACCGAGCACAGCGATCACAACGTTGACAAAACCGTCTAACATCGTTCTTCCAGCCTGGCCAATATGCCCGACGTTGTAACTGGCTCATGCTCTTACGGATCCCAAAGTGTCCTCCAGCGAAACTTCCATGCGTCAATTCAAGCATCTCCTTTCGTCGAGATAAGGGTACGACCAACTGATAACGTTCAACTTGCCCGGTACTGCCTTGAACCCAGACTCTGTGCAGCACGCCTTGGAGCACTGTCAACTGATTCCAGTTGCTCACCAATACTTTGATTTCTTCGCAAGAAGGCGAAAGTTCTTGTTCGGTTGGATGGTGATTGGACTCCTTCCAACTAAGAACTGGACCAATACTACGATCGTTCTGCTGCTCTCTTCGTAGAATCTCTTTAGTCCAACCAGCTTCCTGGCCTGAATTTCCATCGGTCAAATCTGCGGGCGGTACCTCTTCGATAGGACGTACCCACGCCGCCTCTCCCATCAATCGTTTACTGTCGTCTTCAATACACTGTCCTTCAGACGGGCCCCGGGACATGGCATCTGCATTCCCGTGTTTTGTCCCTGCTCGGTGACAAATTTCTAAGTCAAACTCTTCTATCGTCTCCAACCATCGAGCCTGCTGACCAATCGGTTCCGGAGTTCTGCGCAACCACTGAAGCGCGGAATGGTCCGTCCGCAGGAGGAATTTTCTGCCCAACAGGTACTGACGGAACTCTTTGAGAAAGTAGACCACAGCTAGCAATTCTCTTCTGGTCACATTATAATTTCGCTCTGCCGACGATAATAGTCTGCTTGCATAGGAGATCACTTTTTCTTGTCCTTCCTGCACCTGTGATAACACCGCTCCGATGGCATAAGCGGAGGCATCCGTGTCCAATATATACTGCCCATCATCGTTGGGTAGTGCCAATACTGGTGAAGTAACAAGCCTTCGTTTTAGTTCCTCGAAAGCCTCTTGGCATTCATCGGTCCATCGAAACGGAACATTCTTCCTAGTAAGGAAGTGGAGCGGTTGGGCAATCACCGCGAATTCTGGTATGAAACGTCGATAGTATGAGCAAAGTCCTATAAAGGATCTCACTTGTCGCAAGTTCCGAGGAACGGTCCAATCTTCTACAGCCTTGACCTTATTCGGGTCTGTGGCTACCCCTTCATCACTCAATATGTGTCCAAGGAACAACACTTTCTGCTGAAGCAGGTGGCACTTGGATGGCTTCAGTTTGAGGTTATACTCTCGTAGTCTTCTGAACACCATCTCTAACCGTCGCATATGTGTCTCTACATCCCTGGAGAACACAATTATATCGTCTAGATAAACTAGACAAATATCGTAATTAAGTCCAGTCAAGACCAAGTTCATTAACCGACAAAACGAAGCGGGGCTATTACACAATCCAAATGGCAACACTCTGAATTGGAAACTTCCCCTTCTTGTCACAAAAGCGGTCTTATGCTTGTCTCTCGGATGCAGGGCCATCTGGTGGTACCCTGACCTCAGATCGAATGTACTATACCATCTGGCTCCTCCAAGTGTATCCAAACTCTCACGGATTAGAGGTAACGGATGGGCGTCTTTGCGCGTTTTAAGATTTAACTGTCTGTAATCTACGCAAAAGCGCATACTGCCATCTTTCTTCTTTACCATTACGACATTGGATGCCCAATCCGACATTGATGGCTCCACAATTCCTTGGTTCAACATATCTTCTACCTGACGATCAATCTCTGGCAACATAGAAAGCGGCTGTCGTCTCAGTGGTTGACGAACAGGTTTCTCTTGCTGGGTATCAATCTCATGCTGTATTATCGAAGTAAACCCATGGTCACTCTCACTCAGCGAAAACGTTGTGCTGTAGGAAAGCACTAACTCACGTAACCGTCTCCGCTCGTCCTCTGAAACGTCAGGTGGAACCTCTTCCCATAATCGTTTCAGGACCTGTTCTGCTTCAGGTTGGTTCGGCTGCTCTGTCACTCCGGTCACCATACGGATCTTCGAAGATGTCTCTTCAGTATTTTTGTGCTCTTCCCCGAACTGTTTAGCTTCGGCATCAATCAATTCAACACGTTCCAACCAACATTCGGTCCTTTTCTTTACAACCGAGTTTTTGTTCCCAACGTTCAACATTCTTATCCACACTTTCGGTTCCTTTCCTGTAACCAAGGTGCGTCCTATCATCAGGTCTGGTGTCAGTTCCGCTGGCACGGTGGTCCAGTCTCCGTTATCCTCTCGGAAATGCGGATATACTACTGATGCCGGAACGTCAACCTCGCTTCTAGGAGGAACTACAGTGTCTTCCTGAACGACTACTCTTCGGCACATAGATTCAGCAACGGCTTCTTTTAGAGGGATTCTTTCGCTCCCTAACCATACAGACCGACTAGCAAAGTCCCATCTAGCCTGATTACTCTCTAGCCAGGACAATCCCAAGATCACTTCGGTCACTTGGTCTGTCACTAAACATGGTAACTGGTACAATTTCTTTCCAATACGAATCTCCAGCGTAGTTTCACCGTCCACTTTTATCTCGCTTCCGTTCGCAGCTAAGAGACGCTGCTCCGATGGTGTCAACTCGGTGCTCAGTACAAGACGTCGTGGCACAAGTGACATCTCACTCCCTGAATCCATCAGACAATGAAGTCGCTTCCCTTCTAGTCTAGCGACGACATAAGCCATCCTGCTACCCTTGACCAAGCGATTCTGAACTTCCTCTTGGATGTGTTCTGCTTTAGGAGGTTCATTGTTACTGCTTTCTCTACCCGTTTCGGAAACTCGTTGAGGACAAAACCTTTTTATGTGCCCTTTTTGTCTACAGATGTAACACTCGATATCAGGGTTTCTCAACCGTCCTTGCGGAAATAACCGTTTCTGCGTACCGTTCGTATCGGTTTTCCGTTGACCATCAGCGCCTCCTTCTAAACCGCCCTCTCTCTCTTGCGGTTTTCCCGGTACAAGACTGGGGTCTTGCTTACTGGTAAATCGCCCAATTTCTTTAGACAGATTCTTAATCTCCCTTTCGAGATCATCTAAACGACGATTTTGTTGCTCGTCGGCAACCGAGGATTTCCGATCCTCTCTTGTAACTTTAATTCGGCCATGCCTACGGTCAATATCAGTAGCCTGTGATGAAGATCGACCATAAGCGTCTAATCGAACGGCGTGCTTATACGCAGCCTCAAGGTTATCTGGTTCTTTCTCTCGCACCTTCTGAGCCAAATCTTGGTTAGCGAGCGCATCAATGAACGCGTCGCAAGCAACCGTTTCGACAATATCGCTTGTGGGTCCCGGATAGGCCAAAGCCATCAGCCTCCTTATTTCCTGCACTACATTGCTCAAGCTTTCTCCTGGAGCCTGTCTGTAAGTGCGAAGTTTCATTCGATAAAGACTGGTCTGGTCTTCGGATCCGTATCTGGCTTTAAGCCTTTCAACGAGTTCATGCCAGGTTACGTTTTGGTGTGCACCCATATCCCACAACAGTTGAGATGCGGGCCCTGTCAGAGCACACATTAATTGGTCTGCTTTCTCTTGGTCACTCCATGCGTTACAACGAGCACAGACTTCGAATTTCGCCAAAAATGCGGCAACCGCCGTTTTTCCATCATATTTTTCAAGTTTAATTCGTATCCCTCGGTCGGTCGCCTTTCCGTTTCTCTTCTCAGTAATACGCGTCTTTTCCATACGCTTTTTATAATTCCTCGTAGTTATCTCACGATCACTTGGTTCACTTTCCTCTGCACTACTCAATGTAGACCGATGGTGGTCGGTTACATGGCCCTCGGAATTCCCGAAATCTGCCACTTTGACTTTAGTACGAAATCTCTGGGAACTTTCTCCGCTATCCGTACGTCTCCGGGCGCGGTCGCCAATATCACTCATTCTGAGTTTTTGGGCTCTGTCAGGTTTATTTTCCGAGCCGCTGTCGGCGTCGCTTTCCGCCGTCTTCATGCCCAAGTGGCTACGTTCTTTGAACTTAGTATTCTGGCCTGCAGAGCGTCGCTCTCGTGTCGCTTCCCAAGCAGAAAGATCTCTGTCCGTTTCTCGGTCTTCGCAGCGTCTTTCGTATTTGACGGGAGCTCCCGAGGCAAACGTATCTCTCCCGGTTTCTCGGTAAATCCCGCGTCTCTGACTTTCGCGGGACATTTCCCGAGCTTTTCGACCAAAAGCATTTCTGTCGTTTTCCGGGTACTTTCCGCGTCTCTCACTTTCGCGGGACCATTCCCGTTCTTTTCGATCAAAAACCTTTCTACTGGTTTCCGGGTTTCTCCCGTGTCTCTGACTTCCGCGGGACCTTTCCCGAACTTCCCGACCAATTGTCTCTTTGTCGGTTTCCGGGTACTTTCCGCGTCTCACACTTTCGCGGGATCTTTCCCGATCTAATGTCTCTCGGCCAAACTTCTGGTAAGACTTGCGTCTTTCACGTTCACGAACTATCTTCAGACCAGAATTTCTGTCACTCGATACTGCATCTCTGTCTGTCTCTGAATCGGTCGCGCCATCTGACGAAGATTGTCTCACATCAACTTCGTATTTTTCAGGCAGAAATCGCCTCCACAATTTTCTCGACTGTCCGTCCTGAGAAAGTTCTCGTTTCTCTGGGTAACCTTGGCTCCGCGAGTTTCCCGAAACTTCGGCCTTCGGAAATCTCTGTTCCTTCTCTGGGAACACTCGGCTCCGCGACTTTCCCGACAATTCGCCTTCGGAACATTCTTCACGTATCTCTGGGTAACCTCGGCTCCGCGACTTTCCCGTAACTTCATCCTCAATGTTTCCTCGGCGATCTTCCGGGTTACCTGGGCCCATAGGGTTCCCCGAAATTACGCTTCGGATCACGTCTGAGGGTTGAGCCGTTAGAACTGACATTTCTTCCAGCCTGTTACTCAATGTTATCACAGTCTGCCGTAGGTAAGACATCTCAGCCATCCAGTCCATTTGATTTCTGGTGGAACTGCCATGGTCTTGGTCAGCCACCCGCGAACGCACCTCATCATCGTAACACCAACGTATCCCAAAAGTACTTGTTTCCTTCTCTCTGCATATAGGTCGCGGTACTCCAACCTGTTCGAATGCTCTTGGCATACCTCCGACGATATTCTCGTGTATATAATAACTCTGGTTGTCCTCAGCCATTTCTGTCATCCATGGGACCATTCTTGAAAACTTTTCGTAACCCGCGAGAGAAAACAAATTTCTCTCAAGATCTCTCTGCGTCCCAGCTTCCGTTTCAATTGTAATAGGCGCGTCTTGCGCAGATATTTCTTTACACAACGTTCGCGTATCTGGAAATATCTTTGGGCGAGCACCTCGGTAGTCCACACTTGCCTGCTCAAGGTGGGGATTATCATCTGACTCGTCATCTGCATCTTCAAGAACTTCCTCTGGTCTACGGAAAGAAAACGCTGGTACCCCACTTCTGGTACCACTTTGTGGCGTTTTCGGTCGGGCTAACTGTCCACGGGGTGGGGGTAACTCTAGCCCAGTTCTACGCTCAGAGCCACCCGCCTCACTGCCCCTTGCACTCTCACTGTACAATGGTCTTCCCGTATCATCTCTTCCCATACTGTCTGTTCTCTCCAAGGAAGGCCTAGGATAGGTCGCTTCCCTAAGGGAATCAACACTGTAACTCTCGGTCTCGGGATCCGACTTTGCCTCTTCCGCGGTCGCCGGATGGGCAACGTCCTGAGGATGGCCTTTACTCAGAACAGGGTTCGTTCCTTTACTGGCAATAGTCGTTCCCTGTCTCCGTGAGGACTTTCTTGTAACTACCATTCTACATCTTGTAACTCTCCCGTTACCGCCAATATTTTCAGGCACCAGTCGTTTTCTCGGTCCCGGGAACAGGGAAGTCTCACAACGAGCCTCTGTGTCTTTCCACCCTAGGCACAAGGATATTGGGCGACACATCTTCCCACTATCTCGCTCCATTTCCGTGTATAGGATTTCCGGAGTAAGTTTCTGCACCAGATCTCTGTTGGCAGTTATCAACCAACAGTGCTTCAGGGGATAGGATACCCCTATGGAACACTCAAGAGAAGGTCCCCTCTTTAACCTTCTGTAAAACACACCAACCTTCGTACCGACCTACGCACGAGGGGGCCCTTCCCCGTACTTCAGTCAGTCCTCTGATCAGTGTGTGGCGACAAGCATATAGAGGAGTCGGTATCTTCCCGTTTCGACTCCGGTGTTATCGGGGAACCGACCCGGACTATGATGTACCGGGTATTTTCTTGGTCTGCGTTGTTTCCGGTCTCTTACGTACCGGGACTCTACTTGGTCTGCGTTGGTTTTTCCGCGGGTCTTCCCGTATCCCGCTCTCTGAATTTCGACCGGGAGAACCGCGGCCGCAACTTTACCCGAGTTTCGCACAACCTGTTATGTTCCAACTATCGTGACTTACTCGACCGTCTCGCGACGTTCCAACAAGGCGGGCCCAAACCCTGCGGATCAACGCGGAGCCAGTCAGAAATCAGACAGATTGGTTTGTTTCGGTTGCGTCTTCCTCAGGAGCGCACGGACCAATTTCTAAACGGCACGGGTTTCTGTCGTACGGCAAATGCTACCCCGGGTTCACACAGACCTGTTTACTCGTATTTTCCCCGAGCCTCGCTCAGCGGCTGTTCACCAACTATCGTGACCTACTCGACCGTCTCGCGACGTTCCAACAAGGCGGGCCCAAACCTTGCGGACCAACGCGGAGCCAGTCAGAAATCAGACAGATTGGTTCGCAACGGCTGCGACGTTCCCGGGAGCGCACCGATCCGATTTTTCTCTTACGCGGTCAAAGGGGTAGCTTCCGCACTATCCCACTTGTTTTACACAGACCTGTATTTATTTCTTTCGAACGGGGTCTTTCCCCGGGTTCTGTCCAACCGCTCACCGTCGTGACCCAGGCCGCTTCGCGATCTACGGTAGAGCCCTAGCTCCACTCGGATCGGCGCCGTCAGCCCGAAGCCAGACAGTGATTATCTCGGTCGTCCCGCCGGGAGCGCACAGATTAGTCTTTTCCGCGGACTCTGCCGTCCGTATATTTTATCGTAACCGGGACTGTATCGATCACGGGCTTCTCCGGACGTCACCCTCGTCCGTATATTTTATTTGTATACGCTATGAATTCGCTCACAGAACGATATCAAAACACTGTAACTCGTATATGTGAAGGCACGCATCCATCCTTCACGTCTATAGCAAATCACCATGCGACACGGTTTATTCAACCCTCGTTTCCTATTGACATCGGGTTGCTTATATACTAGCGCTTACGATAGAACGTAAATAAAGGTGTCTAAAAGTGCTCGATTAAAACAAACATCTAGAGACCTATAAATTAAAACAATTATGTGCATTATATAACTAAAAATAAACTAAGAACTTTGCTCGGCCTAAATATTATACTATTATTATAATCAGCTTAAATTTAATAAAAAATAATTTATAAAAATTCTACACATGTAACGCGGCCGAACCGAGCACATAAGCACAGCATTTAATGGCTACCTAAAGCGCGTCATAATTACTCCCGCCTTCTACCCAACAGGCTTGTCTTGTGGCCGATCCGCCACATATCTAAGCAGAGAATAGCTACGTTAGTAGTAGTCAAGGTGTACAGACATCTTGTGGTGTCGGGACATCACTTTGCGATACCTTACATTTTTATTCTATATGATCTGGCTGTTGAAAAGTAAACCATTAACAACGGATGCCGGAAGGGTCTTTTTATTCTTGCTGTTGTTTTTGTTGTTGTTCTCGTTCTTGTTCTTCTTGTTCTTCTTGTTCTTGTACTTCTTGTTCTTGTTCTTCGTGTTCTTCTTGTTCTTGTTTTTCTTGTTCTTCTTGTTCTTGTTCTTGTTCTTCTTGTTCTTGTTATTCTTATTCTTATTCTTCTTGTTCTTCTTGTTCTTCTTGTTCTTCTTGTTCTTCTTGTCTTGTTCTTCTTCCACTTGTTCTTGTTCTCGTTCTCCTCCTCCTCCTTCTTCTCCTCCTCCTTCTTCTTCTTCGCGTTCTTCTTCGCGATCTTCTTCGCGTTCTTCTTCTTCTTCGCGTTCTTCTCCTTCTTCTTTGTACATATCTCTATATATACAGGATGCCCTGCATATTATTAGAGCCCTACATCTTCACATTTGCATACTAGCAACAGCATGGATTAATCTTATACTTTCATAATATGTTGGTGGTCCGTCCGACTTCATCTGTTCACCTCTAAAAATCGCGCACTTGCTGTCATCGTCCGATAAGGACTTGTTTCGCGGCTGTTGGACCAGAAACAGAGATTTATGAACAGTTGCCACTTAAAAGCTGTCCGCTAAAGATCAAAAGCCACCAACCTATTTGCATAAATCCATAAAGACATAATCTCTATGTGTACATCCGCTAAGAAAAATCCAACAGTATAAATTTACATATGAAACCGATTAACATACATTTTGAACCTCTAAGCTACTTGTAAATAGAGACTGTATTAAACGCAAAATTTGACTGATAGTTTTCATTGTTGTCGTAAAAATACGACCTACGTTCTTGTTATTATTTCTGCATTTATTAAGAGCCACGATCTAATGGCGTGGCACGGTGGTCTATCGGTAACGCGTTTGGTCAATGATCATGCGGCTGCGGGTTCGACTCCGTGTAACGACCCTGGGCAAGTTGTTTGCGCACACCGTGCGTCTGTCACGAAGCAGTAGAATTTGGTACCGGCGTAAGCTGGGAAGTAAGCGGAAAGTCCTGCGATGAACTGGTTTTTGTCCAGGACCTTGGGATTCGTCCATTGTCGGCTCAAGGGCCTGAAGAGAAGGAAATGAGCGCCTCCCCTACGTCTCACTTGTGGGATCATATGGGATACTTTACTTTGCTATCTAATGACTAAGCATAAATCGATGGAGCTGAGCAATTGTGAGTGAAGGACTTGCTCTAAGTCCCTACACAGTAACCGTACTTTTCGCATAGTAATGCGTGAGGATGCCGGTTCGCATACCAATAGTGGCTTATTTCAGAGATTTAAATCTCGGGCTTGCACGCCCCGTACACCGGGACCTTAAATGGCGTGACGCCCATTCAAACGGGCAGCGGAAGTGAAGGATCTCACGTGATCAGTTCATTGCAAAATGAGCAGAGTCGAGGCCATACGGTCGCTGAATAAAACCTTATACATTTGCATTTATTTACAACGCGAGAGGCTCTACCCATCCATCTACCGTGTTAAGTTTCATAACGGCTTGTCTTAGAAACCAGTGCTCTTGTAGCTTCGGCGATGTTGTAAAACATGTGCCAACAAGTTTCCTAAATAACAGAGCAGCCGGTTATTTTTACAAGTTTTCATGGCTGTCTCGTATAAGCTGGTTTCTTAAACAACAGCCTGCATCGTAAATGTCTAAATGCGGTTAAGTGTTTAAAGGTGCTAAGTCGTGTTTTCTTTTAAGCCGGGTCCATACAATGGTTTGATTGAAGTGAAAATGTTTGGGGAAGAGGTATCGTCATTGGGAGTTTGTCTGGACTCTGGACGACTGGGGAGGGAAAGCTTCCCATCCCCTAAATATCGTTCTGATAGCAGTGTGTGTATGCATTTATATACGTATGGATATATGTATGTGTGTAAAAGTATGTATGTATGATGTATGTATGTATGGATATATGTATGTATGCATGTAGGTTGGTATATATGGATATATGTATGTGTGTATTTATTCATGTATGTATATATGTATGTATATATGTATGCATGCATATACATGTTTGCATGCATGGAATAATTTATGTTTGTATATGTATGTATGAAAGGGTGTGTGTATGTATGCATGTTGCATATATATATGCATATATATATATACATGTATTCATGTATGTATGTATGTATGTATGTACATTTATGTATGTATGGATAAATGTAAGTTTGTACATGTATGTATAAATGTAAGTTTGTACATGTATGTATAAATGGGTGTATACTGTATATGCCTGTATATATATATATATGTTTATATTATGTATCTATGTACGTGTTGATGTAATCATGCATGTATGTATCAGGTATAAATCAAAGAGACTTTTAATTGCACCTCTTTGGTATAGGCCAGCCTCATAGCAAGCGCCACACAAGTCTCTCAAACTGATCTAAAAGTGATACAACTTAATGTAGGCTATTTTATCATCATATATATTATCATTATGATATACATATATATACACACATACATATCATTATAATGTATCATTATATCAGCCAGTTTATGAAACACGTCCTTTTAATATGCGGCTTAGACTCCTAATCGAATCATGACCGCTTGTATTCGCGAAAAGAGCAACTTTTGCCGACAAGAAATTCCCAAAGTTCCTGAACATCTGTCTGCGAAACAAGAGGAGTTTCTTCTCCAATCTTCCCCCTTCTTCCGCTGGATCTCGGCTTCTTCTCTAAAGAAGCAGGTAGAGGGTGAGGGTGATCGTCAAAGGGGAACGGCGAAGGTCACGAACCGCTGAAGACATCCAACCTAGATGTAACGCATCACGTAATGTACGGTAAAGTTACGCGTGATTTAAAGTAACATGTATTGTAAATAAATTTTCGTAATAAATGTGAATGTACACGGTTTTTTTATAGCGACCGCATGACCTTGACCCTGCTCATTTTGCAATGAATTTATCTCTGAAGTTACATGTATAGTAATGCGATTTATACTGATGCAGTATCCATTTCTTATGTGTATTACATTACAATATGTTACGGGTAAATGTGTAATGTAATAGGACAGACATTTTTATGGCGCTTTCTGAGAACTTCTCGAAGGGTCAGATGCCATGCAACCATGGTTACCTTCTGTTGGCGTGACCTCTCTTATGACGTCATCCGCTTCTCTGGTGATTACGTCATTGTCGAACCTCATAGCCAATCTAAGGACATAAGCAATAACAAGAATCGAATTTCACCTGTGCAGGTAATCCTGTTAATCAATAAATAAATAAATCAATCAATCAATAAGTCAGTCAGTTAAATTTCATGTAGTGCTTATTTGTGTTTATAAGAATTCGAATACTAGGGGCTGTTTCAAAGGCCGTCTGTCCGTCCGTCTGTCTGTCCGTCTGTCTGTCCGTCTGTCTGTTTGTCTGTCTCTGTCTGTTCGTCTGTCTCTGTCTCTCTATCTATTACATAGTATACGTCATTCTGCTTGCTTCTCTTTTTCCTTTTGTCTCCCCGATCCGGCCCAGCCGCAGACGTATCAGCTAATATCGTTGAGCCGTATTTGAGCACCTTATTTGCATGTTTATTCGCCAGATGGCGCCAGACTCGTGCAATTATATCGTCTAAAAAGCCTCTCTTCATAAAAACTTCCGCCACTGCCTCGTAATCGTAATTGTAATCGTAAACTCGAGTTTTATACAGCGCCCGATAAAAGCTAAGTTGCGGGAACCAGCTTATTCAGAGGCGCTCAGTCAAATCAAAATTGATAGGCAGGAAGGGTCAGACTCGGTTCGAAATCAAGATTCAAGGATCAGGTAGGCAGTGAGATGGATATGGTAGATGGTGTTTGGATTTGAAGCGGTAAGATAGATATGGGGAAGATATGATGTGGGGGGAGGAACTGTGGAAGAGGGGCGTTCAGGTGGTGCCACCTCGATGGTTGTTCGTTCTTTCGTTCCATCAGTCATTCTTTTGTTAGTTCATTCGTTCATTCATTTATGCATACATTCAAGCATACATGCATACATACATACATACATACACACATACATACATCATACATACAAACATTACATACAAGCATACATACATTCATACACACATACATACATACATACATTCATGCACACATACATACATACATACAAACATTACATAGAAACATACTTACATGCATACATACATACATACATACATACATACATACATACATACATACATTCTTACACACATACATACATACATACATACAAACATTACATTCAAACATACTTACATGCGTACATACATGCATACATACATACAATCATACACACATACACACATACATACATTCATACACACACATACATACATACAAACATTACATAGAAACATACTTACACGCATACATACATACATACATACATACATACACCTGTAACGCTTGTAAACGGGCGCCACAGAAGTCTTACGATTTGTTCCGGTGCTCAGTTCATTCAGATGAGAATAGAAAGGAACGAACTGTCTGTGGCGGTTGAAGCCATCGTAATAAGTTCGAATAATTCTTCGGAGAACGTAGACTCCAACGAAGACAGGGAGAATTAAGGCGATTTTTGTCCGCTGAGCCATCATCCTCCTCGCTCGGTTGTAGAGAGATTTTCTCTCACGTGTCCAGAGAGATTTTTCTGCTCGAGGCTACGAGATTTATTCTGATTGATGATCGATATGGATAGATTTATTCTGTATGATCCTCCTGAGAGATTTATTCCAATCGATCTAGAGAGACTTGATGTGTTTGTTCAAGAGAAATTCATTCCGAGAGATTTATTCAGTTTGATTTATTCTGTTCGCTCCGGAGAGATTTATTCTACGCGATACGGAGAGATTTATTCTAAGCGATACGGAGAGATTTATTCTAACTGTTCTACAGCGATTTCTCACAGCCCTGGTCGCGATATGCAGGGAGTCAAATACGAACATTTACCATCCAAACTGAACAACTTTCATTGAAATTGTCTCACAAAAAGATAACAGTTGACGTAACAGATTGACACAATAGGTTGACGTATTGGCTCTCGATTCCATTGTTATTAAATAAATAATTATAATTTCTAATGACGTACATTGTTTGTCGAGATTGACGATATTTTGCAAAATTGCCAATGAAGTTATTACCGACTGTTGTTTAGATCGATTTTGGACATGAACCTTGGACATTGCACAGCTTTCAAATATCCTCAAAGTTTGTAGATTTTCCACCAGATTGTTAAGTCAAATTGTTTGTGTAACTAGTTCCCGTGTCCAGGAACTTGGGATTCGCCCATTGCCGGCTCAAGGGTTTAAGAAAATTAGGTGAATATCAACACTGATACTTGATCATTCATCTCTGGTACTCATTTCTTTTTATTAGGGCCACATTTGAATTAATTATCAATTAACGGTCTTTTATAATTAGCTAGAATCTAGAGTTTCGCCCGTCAACGGAGTCGGCATTTCCTAGTATCTTGACATTTAAGCTGCATATCTACAAAGCGTGCGCTTGAAAACAATTGCTTTTCCAAAAATCTTATCCTGATTCTTCCTCTTCCCCTTATCTCTCTTCTCGCTTCAATTTCAAACACCATCTACCGTAGCCATCCGACTGTCTGACTCCTGGATCTTGATCTTTTGTCTATCGATTTTGTTTTGACTGAGCGCCTGTCATTGAGCTGGTTCCCGCGACTTAGCTCTCTTTGGGCGCTGTAGAAATCTCGAGTTTACGATTACGATTACGATTGTCACGCTTTCAATGGCAAAACCAATTCGTTGTTTTTTTCTTTTTCTCCCTCAGCGCTTGAAAACCATACTCTTCGTTCATGGTTCTGTGTTGCAGAGGCGCTTTTAACACCGGTGTCTTCGGTGTAAGCACTGTTTTGGAGAGGCGCTTTTAACACCGGTGTCTTCGGTGTAAACACTGTTTTGGAGAGGCGCTTTTAACACCGGTGTCTTCGGTGTAAACACTGTTTTGGAGAGGCGCTTTTAACACCGGTGTCTTCGGTGTAAAAACTGTTTGGGAGAGGCGCTTTTAAAACCGGTGTTAACACCGAGAGACCCAACGGCGCAAAGTACAATGGGCCTCAATGACAATTTTCAATACTCCAGTCTTCATAGTCTGGCCTGGTCCCTAGGAGAGCTTACGCCGAGATAATGGAAACCATAAAAGAGCCTCCGCTGTGTTATCGGCAGAGAGAACCGCCGAAGTGATTCTCTGGAAGAGGGGATTGAGGTCCCTCACCTACCGCAGCAGGACTTCCGGTTTCTCTGAACTACAGGATTTCGAACTCGCTTTACCATCGGATTACGAGTTCAGGCTATCGTTTAACTTGACCCTTGACTAATGCCTTGTGCATTTAGGTAACGTCGCTACGGAAGTCCTTAAGATAGATTAGATAAGACTGGATAGGATTGGATAAGATTGGATTAGATCACATCGGATTAGATTGGATTGGATAAGATTGGATTGGATTAGATTAAACTAGAATAGACTGGATTGGATTAGAATAGACTGGATAAGAGTGGACTGGAATAGATGACATCGGATTACATTGCATTGGATTAGATGAATTGGATTAGATGGATTGGATGGATTGCATCGGATTAGATTAGGTGGATTGGATCAGATGGATTAGATTAGATCATATCGGATTAGATTAGACTATATTAGACTGGATTGGATTAGAATAGACTGGTTAAGATTGGACTGGATTAGAATAGCTTGAATTGGATAAGATTAAATTATAATAGATTCGGATGAATTTTATTAGATTAGATAAGATTTGATTAGATTAGATTAGATTATAGAAATGTACTATTACGATTACGATTTCAATAAAGAGTGACATCGATCGTTACATAAATTTTTTAATATAAAATCGCGCTACATAAAGTACTTGTAGTTCCCGTCGCATTGGATGATAGATGATCACGTGACTGTATTTTAATGAGGTCCACGAGTTTCTTAAATTCAGAGCATTTGTTCATTTAGCGCCAGTTAAAGACAATAAGCTCAGAAGCATTTATAAGTGGGTAGCAATACGTATTAGTAAGTTTATTATTATTTCTGCATTTATTAAGCGCCACTATCCAATGATTAAGCATGCAACGATGATGTTGAGCAGTTGTGAGGGAAGGACTTACTCAAGATCCCTCCTACACAGTAACCGTCTCAGAGGAGGAGGCTCGAACCCCATCCTCTCGAGTTCAAAGCGCCTATGGCTGCTTTAAAGAAAACCAAAATAGCTCTATATAATCAACACGAGTCATGCTCATTAATAAACGACTCTTAGACGCATGGATCAAACAGCGTTGGCTTACCGATGGCTCAATGGCTCAGACAATAAACCCGTTTTCAATCATCTCAGATCCCCTAGAGCCTTATTGAAGCCACAAATAAATACAGCTGCTCTTATGTTACATTCCGTCGCGTAAGAAGCTTGATGTATCTACTTATGTATATATCTGGTAATTTATATAGCACCCTTCGGGTCTTCGGCGCTTCGCAGACGCTCTAAGCCTATTCATAGCGAAGGTAGTTGAATACGGACTTCAAAGTGCCGTTCTGAGCTACCGTACGACGTGTTATTGAATTTCAACAAATTTATTGATGAGGTTTTTTCAACATGTTTCAAACAATATCTGAATTTCAAAGTTATCTACATATATGCGAAGGTAAAAAGGTAAAGGTAGCAGACTTTTCAACACTCCCTTATCTAAACTGCGCAGAAGCAGAAACAGAAGCATAAAACTAAAGGTAACACATTTGTTTACAGCACCTCTAGAAACTCTTAAGAAGAGTAAAGGTAAAGCGTAACGGTAAAGATAACAATTTATCTTACCTTTATTTTTAATCTTCTGAGAAGCTTCTATAGAGGCATGTAAACAAGCGTGTTACCTTTACGCTGCTCTATAGAAATTCATCATAAGCACAATGCATGTATGTATGTATAAATGTCTGCATGCATGCGTGCATGCATGTAGGCATGTATGTATGCATGTACGTACATATGTATAAACCTATGCATGTATGTATGCATGCATGTATGTATGTATGTATGTAATGTAATGTAATCAAATATGTAAATATGTAAATATGTATGTATGTATGCATGGGATACATGTATGTATGTATGCATGCATGCATTTATGCATATATGTATGTATGTATGTAAATATGTATGTATGTATGTATGTCTGTAGCTAGGTATGTATGTATGTATATATGTATATATGTATATATGTATGCATGCATGTACTTATGTATGTAAGTATGTATGGATGTAAGTAAGTATGTATATATGTATGTATATATGTATGTATGTATGCATGTATGTATATGTATGTATCGATGTGGTATGAGCACACTTATAACAATATCGACGTATGACGTTGCGTCCCTAGAAAGGATGGTGGGTGTTTAATCTTGATCATTTGTAATCAAAGTTGCTTTGTCTACACATTATTGCCGGCTGCAGTTACGTAATTAACTGCATTAAGCGCTCTAATGAATCTAATATGAGAATCCGATGTCGCCGAAATGTCACGCAAAAACACAACACGCGCGGAATAATCGGAATTAAGCGAAAAAGGCAATCACACTCTAGCTTCTGTGCACCGTTGGGTAGATCGTGTTCCTTTGTTAAGACATACATACATACATACGTACGTCGATAATGTCTTCCTCTCCCCTCTCTGTCTGTGTGTTTGTCTGTGTGTGTCTGTGTCTGTCTGTGTGTGTCTGTGTGTGTCTGTGTGTCTGTCTGTGTGTCTGTCTGTGTGTCTTTATTTGTGTCTGTTTGTCTGTGTGTCTTTATTTGTGTCTGTTTGTCTGTGTGTCTGTCTGTCTCTTTCTCTGTTTCTCATTTCTATCTCTCATCTCTCTCCTGTCTGTCTCTCTGTATATACCACTATGTCTGTCTGGCTTTCTCTTCTCTCTCTCGCTCTCTCTCTCGCTCTCTCTGTCTCTCTGTATCTCTCTCTGAATGTCTGTCTCTGTATCTGTCTTTCTGTGTCTGTCTGTCTCTCTCTTACCCTATGAATCGGACTGATCCAGTCTTCCTTATCTAAATCAAATCAAATCACTTGCACCGTTGCTCACATTACCACGTAATCCTCAACTATCGATAAACTGTTCACTTGACTCTGACAGACCAGTCTCTCCGATTAATGCCAGCCAAGAACGAAACAACCGCAGGCCTCTCACATATATCCTCATTTACATTTACATTTACATTCTACTTGACGATTATCATGCGCCCCATTATAGCTTTGATCTAAACGATACACTACTTTAGGATCTACTAGATTACTGCAACGCGCTCTGATGTAAACCTTGCACTATCCAGAATTATAGAATCCTTTCGGAGAACTGAAATATTCGCTGCCCTCTCTCTAAAGGTTAACTCAGCTGAACGCATCTGTGTCAACAAGTTGTTCTGTCCAGCGGTTTCTTCCGGTCTGTATGAAGGCCGATAGTTAGATGTATGTATGCATGTATGTATTTATGTGTGTATGTATGTATGAAGGTATGTATGAAGGTATGTATGTATATATGTATGTATGTATGTATGTATGTATGAAGGTATGTATGTATGAAGGTATGTATGTATGTATGTATTCATGTATGTATGTATGTATTCATGTATGTATGTATGTATGAAAGTATGTATATATGTATGTATGAAAGTATGTATATATGAATGTATGTGTTTATGCATGTATGTATGTATGTATGTATTCATGTATGTATGTATGTATGAAGGTATGTATGAAGGTATGTATATATGTATGTATGTATGTATATATGAATGTATGTGTTTATGCATGTATGTATGTATGTATGTATTCATGTATGTATGTATGTATGAAGGTATGTATGAAGGTATGTATGTATGAATGTATGTATGTATGTACATATGAATGTATGTATGTATGTATGTATTTATGTGTGTATGCATATATGTATGTATGTACATATGAATGTATGTATGTATGTATGTATTTATGTGTGTATGCATGTATGTATGTATATATGTATGTATGTATGAAAGTATGTATTAATGTGTGTATGTATGTATGAAGGTATGTATGTATGAATGTATGTATGTATGTACATATGAATGTATGTATGTATGTAGTGTTATGTAGGCCTATGTATGTCGGCTTTCTCAGATTTAGATCTATACACACGACTATAACCCATGTCGACCTTTGACCCGTATACACGGCGCATGTCTCCATCGCAGAGATATATGGCTGCACGGCACACATCCCAAGTGTGTCGGAAATGATTCAAGCGAGGAGAATACGGCTGTTCTGGGCACATACCGCGTTGCAAAGGTGACCAGGACCATTCCAGGGTCTTGCAAGCGATGATTTCCGGCCCTCCAAGGTTCAGAAGAGACCTGTCGGACGCCCTCGCCACACATGGAACTTCGGGTCACATAACGGTCTGGAGACGAGCCCAGGATAGTTTGGGAGTAGTGGAAATGGCAACGATCCAGAGAGGAGCAGGGGCTACGGATGATGATGATCCAGGGGTCGAGAGGTCTTCTCCAATCTTTCGCAGGATTGTTTATTGAAGAGGAGCGCTTTCAGTTTTGAGTGAAAGACCTGTGTAGAGATTGCAAAGGGTGAAGTGCTGTTTGTACCCCAAATAACCTGTTTACTTGAGGCTAAATCCGTACTTTGGTCTTGTTTATTGAAGAGGCGTGCGTTCAGTTTTGAGTGAAAGACCTGTGCAGAGATTACAAAGGGTGAAGTGCTGTTTGTACCCCAAACAACCTGTTTACTTGAGGCTAAATCCGTACTTTGGTCTTGTTTATTGAAGAGGCGTGCGTTCAGTTTTGAGTGAAAGACCTGTTTAGAGATTACAAAGGGTGAAGTGCTGTTTATACCCCAAATAACCTGTTTACTTGAGACTAAACCTGTACTCTAATCAGGTTTGGAATCGATGCACGAAGTAATAAAAATCACGAATAAAAATCAAGACCTATGAAATCTCTATTACCCTACTGATACACAAACTATAGTACTACAGCTATGTAGGTCTAATATCTAATGCCCATCTCCATGGCAACTGTCGCCCGTGGCAACTCGTGTGTGCATCTAAGATCGTTAAGTTATTACTGCAGTTTCGAGATTGTCATGGTTGAGGTGATCATGTCTTTCTGACGATCTATTAAAAACAAATGGAGCGGAATCAACAATCGCGTTGTTGTTCTTTTTATTGTTTGTCTATTTACATAGCGCCTCTACACAGCGAGCATCAATCGATGGAGCGAAGCAACTGCGCGTAAAGGACCCGGTCAAGGAGCCTCGAACCAGCACTCTTCGTCTTACAAAGCGAGCGCTCAGCCGGTCGGCCTCGTGTTGAAGCGTAATCGTAGGCATGATTGCACATTTTTATAGCGCTCTTCCGTGGAAATTTCACGGTCATTTAATGCAGCGTTTATTTTATGCTCTGTGGACGGTTGTGAGTAAGTGAGCAAGCAGCCTTTTAGCAATGATAAACAAAGAAGAAGAAGAGGAAGAACAAGAACGGGAGCAAGAAGAAGAAAAAGGAGAATCTAATCCGGTAACTTCTGTAGCACCGTTATCGTAATGCGCAAGGCATCAGTTGATGGTCGTTCCTCCTTCTCCTTCTTCTCCTCCTTCTTTTCCTCGTTTTCCTTCTCTTTCTGCTCTTTCTCCTCCTTTTCCTTCTCCTCATTCTTCTCCTCTTCCTCATTCTTCTTCTCCTCCTTCTCCTCCTTCTCTTCCTCCTCCTTCTTCCTCCTCTTCTCCCTCCTCCTCCTTCTTCTCCTTCTTCTTCTTCTCCTCCTCATTCTCCTCTTTCATCTCCTCCTCATTCTTCTTCTCTTCCTCCTCTTCCTCCTTCTCTTCCTTCTTCTCCTTCTTCTTTTCTTTCTTCTCCCTCTCTTCCTCCTTCTTCTGGAAGGATAGAAGAAGAATGTAAAGCATAAAGGCTGGGATATCAACCCCGACCTCTCGATTGACTGTCCTGCACGCTATCCACTAAGCCATCGCTCACCCCGATAATACACCCGCGTAAACAAGAACATGTTGACTAGCGGGACAGACTTTAGCCGCTTGTAATTACTCACATGAAGATCTGCTTGAAAATCAGAAGGCAGTTCTCTTAAAGCGACATCTGTCCAGTTTTTCGGCAACCAAATGAGCCTTTTTCTGGGTCAGGTCCAGTGCCCTGGGGTCAGAACACAACTGTAGCCTTTGATCTTTGACCCAACAACTTCCTGATGTTCATCTCTACGGCTGGTTGCGAAATCCACTCTTGCAAGGATTACTTAGTTCGCTACTACTTACTTACTTACTTACTTACTTATTAATTTACTTACTTACTTACGTGCTAAGTAACTTATTTACCTACCCAATCGCTCACTCACGTACTCACGTACTCACTCACTCGGTTATTTATTTATATATTTAGCTAATTCTTGCTGTCGCAAATACAATTTAGTCTGGAGGCAGTTAACATTCTTGTCGATTTGATCGATACTGCTCTTTAGAAGCAGCGTGTGAATCGATATTCGTATAGTTTTTAGAAGTCCGATAGGCGTTTTAATTAAACAGACGTTTCATTTCACACTGTTACGATCTTTAACAAGGATAACAACTTAAGTTGAAAATTGACTAGGCAGACGGAAAGTCACAGCAAAGCTCACTTTCTCATATACACCACTTAGTGTATTAATTATATTGTACGACATTCCCCCATCAACCAGTCAACCAGCCAGCCAGTAGCTCTGTCTGTCTCTCTGTCAGTCCGCCCGTTCATCTGTCTGTCTGTGTTTATGTGTGCCTGTGTGTTTGTGATTGTGTATTTGTGTGTGTCTGCCTATCTGTCTGTCTGTATCTATCTGTTTATAAATGGCTGTTGTCTGCGTCTATGTATGCTGCCTATCTGTATGTCTGTCTGTCTGTCTGTGTGTCTGTGACTGTGTATTTGTGTGTGTGTGTCTGTATGTATGTATGTATGCATGTCAATGGCTGTTGTCTGCGTGTACGTATGTCTGTGTATCTGTCTGTCTGTCTGTCAATCGCTGTTTTATGTGTGTCTGTCTGGAGACAAAAAGACAGACAGACAGACAAGAGTCATCGACAGACAAAATTCTCTCTCTTTCACTGGTTAATTGCTCAGATAATCAGATATTCACGGGAGCCGTCAGACTTCATTCAGGCCAGAGAACGACTGAGATCCTCGTAAGTAATCTGATTTGACTGGGTGAAGAAAAGCCTTCTCTGCATAATATGATTCAATTTGCACGTCTTCGGAGAACACGGGTCGTAGAAGCAGGGAAGCATGGCTTACACGAGCCCCACTTGTTTTGCGTTTAATAACTCCATAAATAACCTCTGTACAAGATTAGCTTGAGAATGGCGGAAAGGAAATATATCGTAGGCGGATATGAAATGTATTCATCGTGTTCTAAAAACAACCTAATCTTAGAAATCAATTTGTAAACAACTTGGCAATATCTATTCAAATTGATTTCTTAGTTACTCTTATTTAACTGAAATCTCTAGCGGGACTTGCTTACTGCGATGAAGGAAATCTTACATAATTAAGGAAGGACATTATTCACTTTATTATTATTATTGTTGTTGTTGTCGTCGTTGTCGTCGTTGTCGTTGTTGTTGTTGTTGTTCTAGCTGAATTAATATTTTTAATTATTGACGATATTCTTGGCTTTGTGAATGCTAATTTACAATTAGATTGAAGAATACCTTTAACTAAAATACAATTAAATTAATAATGCGTTATTATTATGATTATTATTATTATGATTATTATTATTATGATTATTATTATTATTATTATTATTATTATTATTATTATTATTATTATTATTATTATTATTATTATTACAGTGAAATCGCGTTTGCATTTCACAGAGTAATCTTTCCCTCAAGCCTTGTTGCCTCATAAAATTCCACCCCAAGAAAAGGAACAAATCCTAATCATAATCTTGAGATTTCTACAGCGCCCAACGAAAGCTAAGTCGCGGGAACCAGCCTATACACGGGCGCTAGGTCAAAACAAAATCGATAGGCAAGAAGGGTTCGGTTCCAGGTCAAGATCCAAGAGTCAGGCACTCAGACGGCTACTTTTGGATGTGTTTGGAATTGTACCTGAAGGATAGATAAGAGGAATCAGGATAGGATCTGCGGAAGAGGACTGTTTTCAGTTTTGAGTGGAAGACCTGCGCAGATATAGCAAGGGGTGAAATGATGCGCTCCCCACAAGTGTTGCTTAAACTATAACGCTGAAGTCTATCGTATGAACTTTATTTTTGCAGAAAATTACTTTTTCTGCTTATATGTACCTAAAAGAGTCATTATATTTTCGTCGACTGGATTCATTTCTGTATTATTTTCAACCAATTTCCC
>OZ029919.1:33018560-33036060 GCA_964023275.1 Norana najaformis | reverse complement strand
TCAGTGATCATGCGGTTGCGGGTTCGACTCCGTGTAACGACCCTGGGCAAGTTGCTCGCTCACACCGTGCCTCTGTCACCAAGCAGTGGAATTTGGTACCAGGTCAACTGAGATACCATGGCGACGATTGTGACGTGAATGTGTGTCAGGTCAAGTGAGGCGCCTTGACGTAAGCTTTAAGCCATTGTACCTAACTAGACCACAGTACTCGATTGTCTACATTAGTATAAGTACAGTATTATTATTGTTGTTGTTGTTGCTGTTGTTTTAGTTATTGTTATCATTATCATCATCAATTATCATCATTATTATTATCATTATTATTATCAGTATTATTATTATTAGTAGTATTAGTAGTAGTAGTTTTTGTTGTTGCTGTGGTAGTAGTAGTAACAGTAATAATAGTTGTTTGACTTTGCAGCGAAGTGTGAATTACTAAATTCACACTTCGCTGCAAAGTCAAAGCCACACTAGTGTACGAAAATCAGCTGAACAAAAGCTGTAGACAAATTGTTCTGCACTTTCTGCAGCAGAGTGGCTGCCTCTCTTAGGGTTAGGCTTAAGGGATTGCTTACCCATCTTCCATGCAAATTGAAAAACGGCTGATTAAAGCCGGCCAGAAGAAAGTAGGACCCTGCTGAGAGGAAGTAGTAAACAAGCAACAACTGCATCGGAGATGGAAAGCCAAAGTTCGGGCTACTCGTAGGTCTTTGGTCTTTGTGGGCTAAGCTGATGTAGGCCCATCACAAAGAATTGCCGTCTTCTTGTGATATTAAAAAGACGCTATATGAATTTCTTAGTACGTGCAACTATAAATAGAAATATGTTTGACAAAAACACGACCCTTATGATATATGAGTAGGTAGTTCACTGGAGAACACCGACATCAGTTTGGCTTGCGTACATACTTACATGCATACTGCTACACACGGCGTATAGTATAGGAGAAAGTTGGTTGGGTACGCCTTCTGTGTAGTTTGGCGGGAAAGACGACCGTACATAGCAATGCTGTGTTTTATTTTGGCTTAGACTGGATTTTCTTTGTTGGTCACGTGCAACTGGTCACCGTTTTTGTTGCCAGTCTCTCGATTAGTCGTGGTTAGTTTCCATAGGTGGATGGCGTGTTTGGTTTTTCGGAGTCGGTTTTTGGGGTCTTTTTGAGTCGTTTTTTCGTCACCGTTTTTTGGTGGACGTTGAGTTTTCTTCGTGAGTGGCTGCTCGAGGGTTTTTCGTCGCCTGAGGTCTACGTCTTGTTAGCAAGTTAGTTATTTTTCACTTGCAAAAATTCTTAGGAAATAAAAAATATAATTTAACCTTAAGTTGGTGTCCTGCTATATATCCCTAGACAACCTGAATACGTACATACAAACATATATGCATACATGCATACATATATGCATACATACATACATACATGCATGTATACATACATACATACATACATGCATATATGCATACATACATATATGCATACATACATACATACATACATACATGCATGTATACATACATACATAGATACATATATGCATACATACATACATACATATATGCATGCATACATACATACATACATACATACATATATGCATGCATACATACATACATACATATATACATGCATACATAAATACATGCAGACATACAGACATACATAATACACACATACATATATAGATACATATCCATCTATACATATGCATACATACATACTTTAAAAGAGGCCACATATTCATCTATCAGATTCGCATATCATCTGTTATATCATAATACATACTGTGTTTATATCAGATCATTATAGGCCTGTTTATTAATTTATCTAAATCATACATAATCCAATATCTAATAACTGGAATGTATTCCACATGACATATTAAATCATATATTGTACAAGAGATTGTATTAGACATCTGTGTAGGGCGCCTCGACACATGATTCGAAATATCTACGTAACAAGAGGTGGGATCGCCGCATACGTGGGATGCATCGACAATGCAGTCTGCTGCAGCAGCCGATAGCATCCTCCAAAGCATTGGTCGTCAGATACAAGCAGTTATGTAGCGGCAGTTTTTCAACAGTCAGGCTTTCTTCACACGACCGGTGACCGTGTTTTCATTCTCGTCGAAAAAAGGAGCGACTTACGACTTGATGTGCAAGGAACATTTACATTCGGGAAAGTTCTCGCTGATCACCAGCCATTTGCAATCACACAGACTAGTCCGCGGTTTTGGAAGTTAAGCGAGTATGTAAAAGCATCGGTGAATAACAGGTAGAAGTCCGAATCACTTACCAGAAAATTATTAGCTTTAAAATAGTTGGACATTATTTGCAGAAACATAAGTAAAACTTGTTTTCTCCAAAATCAAAAGGAGTTTCTACTGAATAACTGAATAAACTGTGGAAAGTATGTCGCTTCTATTCGTGAAGTTTGTTCCGAGTGGCTGAACAAAACTGCGAACAACGTATTGCTCCAATTCACTGCACTTCCACTGAGTAACAGAATAGATTAGAGGCGATATATGTTGCTCCTTTTCCACTGGGTAACTGAACAGATTAGGTGCAATATATATTGCTCGTTTACCAACGGGTAACTGAACAGATTAGAGTCGAAATATGTTGCTCGTTTTCCACTGGGTAACTGGACAGATTAAAGTCGAAATATGTTGTTCGTTTTCCAATGGGTAATGAACAGATTAGGGGCGATATATGTTGCTCGTTTTCCATGGTATTTCGAAGAGCTGAATCTGTTCGCTAGCTTGCAGCAGCTGGAATTTGTTCAAGATAAGACTAGACGAACATGAAGCAACTGAGTTGTGTTCCTGGCTTTAGAATTAGCGTCCAACGTTGTTTATACAGAAGGCAACAATGAGAATACTACTTCGCTGGCTTCCGGAGTTTTTGGAAGGCGTTGTCTTTGAAGATGTCGACACGGGTTCAATAGGTCAACAGCGTAGGTCTACGCTGATAAAGAAATAGACGCCAGTCACCCGTGATTAAGAAATACAATGATTCATCCGCTGCCTTTATCTGAAATGCATTGGCTGTCGGTTGTTACGTTGAAAACGTGGATACACTGACAGTTTTGTGAGGTAGAAGACGTTGGTTCCCTGTTATTGAACTCGGCCACAAGATGGCGTTCGTCAGTTATCGCCGGCTATTGCTCGGTCTCTGCTCTCTTTGCTGCGACTTTGTTATCGTTGAGTCCAGTTCGTTCTGGAGAATTCCACGAGTCAGTGAAACCGGAAGAATCAACGAAACCGGTTTCACTCCAGCCAACCGAGGAGGAAGAAACGCTTCTGGTAAGTACTAAGTACTCACTTAGCTCTAGGCATACTTGACATCTTAGACAAAAGTATGTTTTAACTTTCAGTACCACTGGCATAAACCTATAAGCGATTACCTTACCTCACCTCACCTTACCTTACCTTACCTTATCTTATCTTAAGACCTGGCCTGAGCTTACCTGATTTTGCATCTTGCCAAACTTTACCTTACCTGACTTGACCCTACTTGATCTGACCTCACCTGATCTAACCTTATCTTACCTTACATTACCTTACCAAACCTGACCTTAACTAATCTGACTTGGCTTTATCTTACTTTACCTGATTTGACCTCACCTCACCTGAGCTAACCTCACTTAATCGTTTATCTATTACAAAATAAATGACTGATTGTATTACATCATTTGGCTAAAAGGGCGGAAGAAAGGGTCACCCAAATGGGGAAAGAGGAGGGGTTATCCCCACTTGGGGCCTCCAAATCTAAATTTGGCACATATTGTTATTTCAATACAACCTGTGTCTTAAACACCAACATCAGTCAAGCAGTTATCCGTACCGCGTGGATCTAAATTATTTTAGAGTCCACTGCTGGACACAGCACAGTCTCAAAGCACCCCACTACTTAGCACAGTTAGCCCTGCAAGATCAACAAGGAAGTCTAATCTATAGTCCGTTTGAGAGCGGAGGTCCGCGAAGGAAATGGGGAGTGTAAAGCAAAATGTGGACAAGTGCAGTTAAGGGGGAGAGAGGTGCAAAGATCCTCTATGGATGATTCCAAAGACAAACTAGAGATAGTCTTAATATGAGTTTAACTTGTAACTGATTGTATCACGCTTAACCACCAATGTAGCCAAGTACAATTTATTACATGTTTAGTAACTAAAGGTATTTAGTTCCTTTTATAAAGTAATTGTAATCAGTAAATAGTTACTTTATTAAAGTAATTGTAATCAGTAATTAGTTACTTTTAAAAGTAACTATAATCAGTAATTAGTTACTTTTTCTAAAGTAACTTTTTATGGTGACTAGCAACTTTTTCCTGCCCAGTAGCTAGTTGCTGTAGCTGAAAAGCACCTTTCCAAAACTGCTCGTCCTTAATCTTTTTCTTTTTATACTACGCGATTTCAAAGCCTTTTAGCTTAGGGCCAAAAGACGTGCGTTCTTACACATTGACTGGAGCGCAGGTTTCAGATGTTACAGTCACCGGGGTAAATCAGTGTGCTCCCGGCGAAAAAAATTAAAGGTAACATTGGGCGGGAGGTCGGAAAAATCCAATTTCCTATAAGGTTTCCGGCTCTGAAAAAGCAAGTAAGAATCCTCGGCTTTTAATTATTAATAAAGGCGTTCAAGCAATGAGTCGACCGTCTGTCGAGAGGATAAGTCAGTTTTCAATACCTGTCACATAGCAGCCGTATATTAGCGAGTTCGATAGATATTGCAATTCGCTGTTGACAACAACATGTCTCGAAATTATTCGGAAATGTCATCATACAGATGTTTATATGCATAAATATGTTCCATATATATAAATGTACGTTTTTATATAAATACGTAAGTATTCTATATTTTTAACAACGTATTATCAGTATAATATATAGATTTATTAATAATATTTTTATGCCCGAGGTATTTATCATCCCTTGGGGCTTATAAAGAGATCCGGGGAAATAAACTGTCTGGGTTGGCTATTATTATTATTATTATTATTATTATTATTATTATTATTATTATTATTATTATTATTATTATGATTATTATTATTATTATCATTATCATCATTATCATTATTATTATTATTATTATTATTATTATTATCATTATCATCATTATCATTAATATTATTATTATTATTATTATTATTATTATTATTATTATTATTATTATTATTATCATTATCATCATTATCATTATTATTAATATTATTATTATTATTATTATTATTATTATTATTATTATTATTATCATTATCATCATTATCATTATTATTAATATTATTATTATTATTATTATTATTATTATTATTATTATTATTATTATTATGTTTTTTACCCGAGGTAGGTATAATCCCAAATTATTATTATATTAATCAAGCATCCAGCTAAAAAATTAAATTAAATTAATCCCTTATTATTATCATAATTATTATTATTATTATTATTATTATAATCATCATCATCATCATCACCACTACCACCACCATCACTGCCACCACAACTACTACTATGAGACGAACAGTCACAGCTAGATGGCACTTCTGCTGCAAACAGCGAACATGGCGGCCATGTTTCAACGCTTTTGAGGTGGTCTAAAATGCGCTATATAAACGTTCAGATACACGTGACGATGCACTTTCACATTTGAACCCGGATTCGAACCTCGACCACAGTGACAAGGAGCCCGACCTCAAAAGTGTTTTACGTTTATGTATTCATAGAAGCGAGATGAGAGCTTCCGCATTCAGTATTAACGAGGCAAATTTCTTTTGGCTTCACATGGCAATCGCAAGGCAATGACCTAATGATAATTATAGTTCGTTCGGTCTTGAGTCGTATTACTGCCCGACTAATGCACCACTGGATGCACCACAAATGCTTCCCCGCATTCAGGTAGTTCCTTGGAGTCGATTCGACTCTTATGAGTGCAAACACTCGCTCACTCACTCATTCACTCACTCACTCACTTACTCATTCACTCACTCGCTCGCTCACTCACTCATTCACTCATTCACTCATTCACTCGCTCGCTCACTCGCTCGCTCACTCACTCATTCACTCACTCACTCACTCATTCACTCGCTCGCTCACTCACTCATTCACTCACTCGCTCGCTCATTCACTCATTCACTCATTCACTCACTCGCTCGCTCACTCACTCACTCACTCGCTCATTCACTCACTTACTCACTCACTCATTCACTCACTCATTCACTCACTCATTCACTCACTCACTCACTCACTTACTCACTCATTCACTCACTCGCTCGCTCGCTCACTCACTCACTCGCTCATTCACTCACTTACTCACTCACTCACTCATTCACTCACTCATTCATTCACTCACTCACTTACTCACTCATTCACTCACTCGCTCACTTACTCACTCATTCACTCACTCGCTCGCTCGCTCACTCACTCATTCACTCACTCACTCACTAACTTACTCACTTACTCACTCTTACTCACTCACTCACACTCATTCACCGATTGACCAACCAATCACTCGTTCGTTCGTTCGTTGGCAAACTGACGAAAATGTCTGGATGCATGAGAACTACAATTGTCGGATGTCAAAGCACGTTCAGTGTAGCCTTCCACCATACAGCTTTGTCCAATAACTTCAAAAGGCCACAGTAATGTCTGGCTACAGGTCACAGTAACTGTGTTTTATTACTAGACATTTATGTCTACGAGAATTCTGTTTATAATAGTAAATGTAAATGTACACTGCTTCTAGAGCGACCGTATGGCCTCGATCCTGCTCATTTTTCAATTAATTTATCGGGTGAGATCCTTCACCATCGCTGCCCATTTGAATGGGCGCCACATCATTTAATGTCCCCGTGTACGGACCGTGCTAGGCAGAGATTAAAATCTCTGAAATAAGCCACGACCGGGACGCGAACCGGCATCCTCGCACACAGAGGCGCCTTGACGTAGGCGTTAACCAATGTAGCTAACGATGCAAAAGTACCCGCTGTATCCAAACACTACGTTTTAAAAAATGCAGGTCCATAAAGCGAGTAGCAAACGTAGAGCCACACTGAATGCTACGCAACATAAATCTATGTTTGAACAGGCGCTAACGTTTTTGCCACCTTGATCTGCCCTCCTTCTTTCCTTCCATTCGAGTCTGTGGCGCTCTTAAGACGCACTTACTGAATGGCCGCGCACCTGTATAGTTTCCCAGAGCGAGGCTTATCAATTGAGACTCTGGCTGTGACATTTACTATTGACTCGGAGACTGTCAGCCAATTAGGACGGCCAAAATCTCTATTAAGCTTAGCAGTAGGTAATTTTAGCCCGTCCTCCACGGTGGACATGTTCCTACATAATATACGTGTAACTGTATCAGATATCAAATTGGCATCGATTATATAACTACATGCAATCACATACATACGTGTATATATATATATATATATATATATATAAACATACGCTGTGCACAACTTGCAGTACTGTAGATTTAATGTGCAAAATTTGTTCCAATTGGCGTCAACGGCCTTTGATATCATAAGATGTCGTCAAACACTGGAACTGCTAATTAAACATTAAATTTCGAAAAATGTACAAATTTAAGGACCTAGATGATGGTAGTGTTACCATTATAGCAAGTACCACCATCACCGCCGACATCATCATCAGCAGCAGCAGCATACTCATCACCATCATCATCACCATCACCATCACCATCATCATCAACAACAACATCAACAATATAATCATAATCATCATCACATCCACCACCACCACCATCATCATCATCACCACCACCACCACCATTATCATCACCACCACCATCATCACCATCACCACCACCACCACCATCATCATCATCACCACCACCACATACCACCACCATCATCATCATCACCACTATCACCATCACCATCATCATCATCATCGCCATCACCACCATCATCATCATCACCACCACCATGACCATCATCATCATCATCTCATCATCATCATCACCACCACCACCATCACAATCACCATCATCATCATCATCATCATCACCACCACATACCACCACCATCATCATCATCATCACCACTATCACCATCATCATCATCATCATCACCGTCTTTATCATCGTCATCATCACCACCACCAAAACCACCACCACCATCATCATCATCATCATCATCACCATCATCATCACCATCATCATCATCATCATAACCACCACCACAACCACCATCATCACCATCATCATCATCATCATCACCATCATCATCACCATCATCATCACCACCACCATAACCATCATCATCATCATCGTCATCATCATCATCATCATCACCACCACCACCACCATCATCATCATCATCATCATCGTCATCACCACCACCATCATCATCATCAGACAACCTGTAAGAGACATATGATTTCTAAGAGCATTCAACCCACGCGAAGGGTGCGTGATGATCTATTGGTTAGCGCGTTGGACCGTTAACCGCTTGGTCGGCGGTTCAAGATTTGGCCTCTGCTTGCGCCGCATGGCGGACTCAGCTGTAAAACGAAAAAACTGACCCTATACTGTCGGTGGGAAGGTGAGACAGCGAGGGAGAGGACAGACTGACCCTTCATATCCATGGCTGACCCTCGGGACTGCTCTTCTGCTGGCCAATTTGGCATCCCCTGGGAACTCATTACTCTCTAGAGCATGTCAGCAGACGAGGTCAGTGAACCTGTGACCTTTGGCACCATTGTGGGTGATCCCATTCGGAGACCTTATTTCTGGGCTGACGTTCGGCTGGCAATAAATAAATGGAGGATGAGAGAACGGAGGAAGAGAAGGAGGAGAAAGAAGACATATATATGTATACCAGTACTATATGTATTACGTGCATAAATAAATATATATATGTACAGTACTATATGTACTATATGTATTATGTGCATATATATATGTACTCTATGTACTATATGTATTACGTGCATATATATATGTAGTATATGTACTATATGTATTACGTGCATATATATATGTACTATATGTACTATATGTATTACGTGCATATATATATATACTATATGTACTATATGTATTACGTGCATATATATATATTTATATATCTATATATACAGTAGATAATGAATTTACTGTCTTTAAAGGACCTATTTGAAAAGGTCGCTTCTGAAGACATAATCCGTCCATTAGGACATTTAGCAACACGCACACGCACGCACACACACACACACGCACGCACACACACACGCACACACACATACATAACGACATCATGGAGGGGTATTTAGGGACCAGCAAAGCATGTAATGCAATGTGACTTGATATGATACAGTGTAATCGTAATCGTAATCAAAAATTTATAAAGCGCCACTTCAAGGTATATTCATCAGAGGCGCTCCCGGCCCGACGACCCCGAACTACTGGGGACAAGTAGTCGTAATCCCGAGATTTCTATAGCGCCCAACGAAAGGAGACCAGCTTATTCACAGCAGGTCTTCAAGGGCTTGCAGAAGAGAGGGGAGAAAGGTTGAGAAGAGAGGGGGAGAAAGGCTGAGAAGTGTAGTGGAGTGTAGTCTAAACTACAGTGTATTGTAGTGTAGTCAATAGAGTTGTGTAGTATAATGTAGCATGCGAAGTAGTGTAGTAACACTGATATTTCTCAGCGCCACATAAAGCTGCGTGTGAGAAACCGGTTTACATACTGACGAGCCCATGCATCTGTATGTATATGAACCAAGATGTTTCAAAGCCACAGTTAATTCCGCCATTGCCGTGTTCGGGTGTTGCCAGTCCCAATTCCCAAAAGAGGAAGGTGACGCTAACCATATTCTTCATGCCACACAGCATCGTTAAAGAGCAACTACAAAAAGCCACGGTCGAAGTCCACAGTTGGTCCATGATCGCTACCGACTGATGAGCAGTTTAGCCTTCTACCGTACCTGCAAATCCTGGATACGGCGACTTCAAATCTTGGATCCGCCTTCATATCCTAAATCCGCCTTCAAATCTGGGATCCGCCTTCATATCCTAAATCCGCCTTCATATCCTAAATCCACCTTCAAATCTTGGATCCGCCTTCATATCCTAAATCCGCCTTCATATCCTAAATCCGCCTTCATATCCTAAATCCGCCTTCATATCCTAAATCCGCCTTCATATCCTAATCCACCTTCAAATCTTGGATCCGCCTTTATATCCTAAATCGGCCTTCAAATCTGGGATCCGCCTTCATATCCTAAATCGGCCTTCAAATCTTGGATCCGCCTTCATATCCTAAATCCGCCTTCATATCCTAAATCCACCTTCAAATCTTGGATCCGCCTTTATATCCTAAATTGGCCTTCAAATCTGGGATCCGCCTTCATATCCTAAATCGGCCTTCAAATCTTGGATCCGCCTTTATATCCTAAATTGGCCTTCAAATCTTGGATCCGCCTTCATATCCTAAATCCGCCTTCAAATCTGGGATCCGCCTTTATATCCTAAATCCGCCTTCAAATCTTGGGTCCGCCTTCATATCCTAAATCCGCCTTTATATCCTAAATCCGCCTTCAAATCTTGGATTCGCCTTCATATCCCAAATCCGCCTTCAAATCCTGAATCCGCCTTCAAATCTTGGATCCGCCTTCAAATCCTGAATCCGCTTTCAAATATTGGATTCGCCTTCGTATCCTAAATCCGCCTTCAAATCCTGGATCCGCCTTCATATCCTGAATCCGCTTTCAAATCTTGGATCCGCCTTCATATCCTGAATCCGCTTTCAAATCTTGGATCCGCCTTCATATCCTAAATCCGCTTTCAAATCTTGGATCCGCCTTCATATCCTAAATCCGCTTTCAAATATTGGATTCGCCTTCGTATCCTAAATCCGCCTTCAAATCCTGGATCCGCCTTCATATCCTGAATCCGCTTTCAAATCTTGGATCCGCCTTCATATCCTGAATCCGCTTTCAAATCTTGGATCCGCCTTCATATCCTAAATCCGTTTCAAATCTTGGATCCGCCTTCATATCCTAAATCCGCCTTCAAATCCTGGATCCGCCTTCATATCCTAAACCCGCCTTCAAATCTTGGATCCGCCTTCATATCCTAAATCCGCTTTCAAATCCCGGACCGGTATTCAAACCTCGAATCCGTTACTAAATGCAGATTATTCTGCTGCGCCTCCGGGTGATCTTTATTTTGTGTACTATATTTTGTTTTCTTCGGTTTATGTATAATTTTCACTCGTCTTTGTTGCTAAGATTTTTGCTTTTGCGCGGACCTTTTTCTCCACCCTGTCTTCCGCTCAACTCCGCGGAGTGTAGAAGAGGGGTGGGAAAGGGTACCCTGCAATAAGGAAGATGCAGCAGGAAATTTCTGCCAAAGAGGTGCTAGCTTCCGTAAACAATCCACTTGTGACGTCAGCTGTGACGGTTGACCGTAGAGCATCTTGGGAGTTTCTGCTGCTAAGTTACTGCAAATGCATGCTCCCAGTTTCTGTCTGTCTGTCTGTCTGCCTGTCTGTTTGTCTGTCTGTTTGTCTGTTTGACTGTCTGCCTCTGTGTGTGTCTGTCTGTGTCTGTCTGTGTGTGTCTGTGTGTGTCTGTCTGCCTGTCTGTTTGTCTGTCTGTTTGTCTGTTTGACTGTCTGCCTCTGTGTGTGTCTGTCTGTGTGTGTGTCTGTGTGTGTCTGTATGTCTGTCTGTATGTCCGTCTGTCTCTGTCTGTCTGTCATTCATTGGGCGAAATTCAGTTCCGTCTGGTACCCTGAGAGATGGTAACCATCAGCTCAGATTTTGTTACCTGTCTTCGCTTCTGAGCACGCCTACCATCCAGGTATGACTTGGCAATTCATCACGTGAAAGCTAATCAGCTACAAATGCGTGGCAAGTGAATGGCAATCGCATGCTAGGTGCGTTGACTTTTGGATTTTGGACCTGGAACCGAACCCTTCTGCCTATTGTTTTGTTTTGACTGAGTGCCTCTGAATAAGCTGGTCCCCGCGTCGCGGCTTTTGTTGGGCGCTGTAGAAATCTCGAGATTACGATTACGATTATGATAGAAACAGTCGAAATCCTCGAAGACACAATAGCAGAGAACCAGAGCTTTTCCTCTGCACAAAGGAGGGTATAAAAGTAGGAAGCCAGTACATTTTCTTAACCTTTCGACGCGCAACAAAGCGCTATTACCTAACTAGCAAATGAGGTAAAAAAAACCCATTCTCAAATTGCCTCTGCTCATTATTGCCAGAGTTCAAAGAGAAGGCCGACACTTTGAAACGCCGCGCCATGATCGCCTTTTTCCACTTGGGCATCGCGTGAATGCTTAAAAAGGAATGAACGAGAGAATTGGCCATCTAGATCTCATCTCATCGGAGTTCGTTTGGAATTTGTGTCAGTGAAACACGGGTTCGATTCTCAACGACACTTATTGGCCTAGAAGAACTTCATGCACTTACATGCACGCTACCCTACCAATTACGATTTTTAGCCATCTGGTTATACCTTTCTTAACAACGAGCAACATCATTTTAATAGCCATTTAGCCAGCGTCTTTCTTAGCCATCTACTAACCTTTCTTATCTATGGACCACATAATTTTAATAGCCATCTAGCCCGCGTCTTTCTTAGCCATCTAGCCAGCGTCTTAGCCACATAGCCAGCGTCTTTCTTAGCCATCTGGTTACCTTTCTTAACAACGAGCAACATTCTTTTAATAGCCATCTAGCCCGCGACTTTCTTAGCCATCTAGCCAGCGTCTTAGCCACATAGCCAACGTCTTTCTTAGCCATCTAGTTACCTTTCTTATCCACGAGCAACGTCGTTTTAATAGCCATCCAGCCAGAGCCTTCATTAATCGTCTTTAGCCATTTTCTTGTTTAGACGATGGGTCTGATAAGAAAATTTGCTGCCGATGTCAACATTTAGCGATTATCTCGCAGACGATAATTAATCAATCGTCTTTTGCGCCTCAGTAAACCGTTCCACACAACCAATTCACGCAAAGATACACATCTCTCGACGTCTTCATGTACACATGCAGTATATATATACATACATACATGTATACATTCATATATATATACACACACGTATTCGAAAGTATATATGTATGCATGCATGTAATATGTATATATATGAAATAATCGAGTTAGGCTACATATCGGGCATGGGAGTTACACGTGGCAAGATTAAGTATATATATACACTTAACATATATACAGCATATATATAATATAATGTATATCATATATATATATATTGATTCAAGAGGGTGATTTAAACATGGCGAGAGTGATATATAACGCCATATATAACTCTCGATTTTTACGTGACAAGATTGAGTAGACATGTACATGTGTGTATATGTATACACCCATCCATCCATCTATCCATTTATCCATCTATATACATATATATATAGTTAAATACATATACTTATATATAGTTACATACATACATATATATATATATCGATGTAAGAGCGGTAAGTTATATATGGCGTGACTGAGTGGATGACGGACACACTGGTTCAGTTCTCATGAGGTGTTTAACTTTGATGCTTCATCCTATCTTCTGTCCATCGTCAGAATCTCTTACCCACCGATCCCCGCCTCCGCTTCGTCCAGCAGCGGGCCCACCTCCTCCCACTTCACCCAGCACCCTCCCACCTCCACCCACCACCCATCACCCTCTTTCTTCACCGGGTTTGACGATGCAAAGCGAAGTCAGGCGACATCTTCCGACATCTCTGTCTTCGGCAGAAGGAAATCCTTAACACAGGGACGGATGAGACTGGTGTCTGTCTGTCTGTCTGTCTGTCTGTCTGTCTGTCTGTCTGGATCTCACTTAATCCATCTCTCTTTACGTTATTCTCTCTGTCTTTGCCTCTGTGCCACTCTGTCTCTCTGCCTCTCTTCTGCTCATTTCCTTTCCAGCTTATCCATCTATCTGTCTATCTATCTATCTATTTATCTATCTATCTATCTATCTATCTATCTATCTATCTGTCTATCTATCTATCTGTCTATCTATCTAGCTGTCTATCTATTTATCTGTCTATCTATCTATCTGTCTATCTATCTAGCTGTCTATCTATCTATCTGTCTATCTATCTATCTGTCTGTCTGTCTGTCTGTCTGTCTATCTATCTATCTGTCTGTCTATCTATCTATCAATCAATCTATCTATCTATCTACTTACGTATCTGTTTACTCACTGTCTGTCCGTTCCTCGATCCATCCATCCATCCACCCATCCGTCTGCATGCATACATACACGTACATACATACATACATACATACATACATACATGCATACATACATACATACATACACACACATACATACATACATTCATACCTACACACATACATAACTACATACATACATACATACATGCATACATACATACATACAAGATAGCCGCTGCTTTTAGTTAAGGAAAATCCTTTGATCATAATCATTTGGACAGAACCAATCGAGATGTAAAGGGTTCAAAGAGACCATCGGATGTGCCACGCAGAGTAAGCGATCCGAAAAAAGACGCCCTAATGGAAACAGCCACGCAATCGAGCCCACGCAAACACGAATCCCTTCCCCGAAGAAAATATCGTTAAACTTTATCGATCGTTTGGGATCACCGAACTAAGACTCTCTTCGACCATAAGCTTTCGTCTTATCTGACGCACACGAGTTGCCCTTGACCCTTTGACGTTATAAATCGCCGTCCGCTGTACAAACACTGCGCTATAAAACCATTCCCATGGTTGCAAGAGATTACTAACGACGGAATTTATGGACGCGCCCCCTATCTGCTTGCAAACACAACGGAAAATACGTCATGACTAAGTCGCCTCCGATAATGATGTTTAGTCCGTGGATTCGTCTAAAGTGCAGGAATAACCTCCAATCACCTTCATGAGAGACGAAAATCGCAAGGCTTTTCTGATAGTCCAAACTTTCTATGAACACCGCTATAATCACCACAACGAAAGAAAATAATAAAACACAGCAAAACATATACAAACATATCTAAACATATGTAAAGATATATAAACATATATAAGCATATATAAACATATATAAACATATATAAACATATACAAACATATCTAAACATGTGTAAAGATATATAAACATATATAAGCATATATGAACATATATAAATATATACAAACATATCTAAACACACGCAAAGGCATATAAACATATATAAGCATATATGAACATATATAAATATATATAAACAATTGAACATGTAAAAACACATACAAGCATATCTAAACATATATAGCATGGGTAGAGGGCTCGGTACTTCAGAGAGAGAGAGAGACAGAGAAAGAGAGTGAGAGACAGACAGACAGAGACAGAGACAGACAGACAGACAGACAGATTTCGGCTTATGCGCAAAAATGACAGTCACAACCGAGCAACTGGACAGCTTAGCGCATTAAGTAATTAGCAAAACACCCGTTTCCGCTTGCGTCACGTGACATCCGAGCTCGTCTCTGATTGGTCTAGCACAGCCTCGCCAATCTAATAAAAGCTGTGGCTTTTCTCATATCCGGGTAACAAACCGAGAGTCACGTGACTGCAGTGAAGAGTATTCGTCCCAAGTTTCGCATGAAACATACAACTCTCTGGCGCCAAATAAATCATAGTTCTTGTTTGTTTACTTTTTGGCCGTCATTCGCAGCGCCATCTGGGAACTCGTCGAGTCGCCGGATGACGCGGATGATGACGTGCTATGTAGGAGCGCAAGCAATGTACGTCATCGTAATGAGGTCTCGTTTTCGGATGCATACTCCGTTCGCGGTTGGCCTCTTTTCGGTCGGCAGATCCACTCGCGTCACGGCCGACCTTTTCAGAGATTCTGGACAGAAGTAGATTTTTGTCCAAAGTCATTTATCTCATTACAGGACGATATCACTGCGCATGAATGCAAGCGTGTGTGTATGTATGTATGCGTGTATGTATGTATGTTTGTGTGTATGTATGTATGTATGTGTGTATATATGTATGTATGTTTGTGTATATATGTATGTATGTATGTGTGTATGTATGTATGTATATTTGTGTGTATGTATGTAAGTATGTATGTATGTATGTATGTATGCTTGTTTGTAATTATGTATGTATGTATGTATGTATGTATGTATGTATGCGTATGTATGTATGTATATATGTGTGAATGTATCTATGTATTCAGACATGTATGCATATATGTATGTATGGACTTATGTATGTACTTATGTATGTATTATATGTGTGTATGTATGTATGTATGTATGTATGTATGCAAGTATGTGTATATGTCTGTGTATGTATGTATGTCTGTGTGTATGTATGCATTTTTGTATGCAAGTATGCCTGGATATGTGCATATATATGTATATGTATGTGTATTTTGTATGTGTGTATATGTATATGTATGTGTATGTACTGTATATATGTGTATATGTGTGTATGTATGTGTACGTGTATGATTACCTCTATGATTATGTGTACGTGTGGGTGTATAAAAGGACTAGGGTGATGCAGGGGCGTCTATTAGGTGGATGCGGAAGAGGGAAATTAGCATCTGTGTCTTCTGATTACCGACGCTGGGTCAGTCACGCACAGACTGCTGTGACTGCTCAGCTTAGACCATCATTGACTCCGCAGAAGATTTACCGTCTAATTTCTCTGTTTCTTTCTCAGTCTCTCCCTTCACCCTCTCTCATCTCTCTAGTAATGCCTCTCAGTATGCCTCCGTATTGTACTGCTGACTGTATGTGTAGCATCTCGGTTGTATCTCTCTAGTAATGTCTCTGCTAGTGCCGCTAACTATGCCTCTTGTGTCTTATTGTGTCATGCTAAAGATCCGCCTCTGTGTGTGAGTGTCTCTAGTGCCTGCTTTTAGCTTTAGGCCTACGTAATTATTGTCGAAAGCAGCAGTAGGCCCTGTTTCATATATTCTTGGTAGCCGATTAGATAGAGCGCTTGGTGTCTAACCCGAAGGGTATGGGTTCGAGCCTCCTTTGAGAAGGTTACTGCTTATAAGGACCTTGAAGAAGCCATTCTCTCGCAATTGCTCAAAGCCATCCACTGATGCTTAGTCATGAGATATTGGCGCTTAATGAATGAAGAAATATTATTCTATGATTAATGTGGCTGTCAGGCTATCTGCCTTCAACCTGAACTTATACATGTGTCTAATGCGCCTATACTAACCACTTATGTATGCTTGTGGCTTTATTTGTGTGGAAAGGAAACGGGACTTATACAGCGTCGAAAAACACGACTTAAAGGTGTCTAACCAGAACATAGTATTATTAGTAATAACCCTACTCATTATTTATGACTTCATATTAATTAATTATGGTTGCCGTCAACGTTGACGTCAACTTCCCCTTGCGTCAACTTGTTTTGCGTTTTGGTAGTTTGGATATAACGATCAAACGTAAGTTACTTATTTATATATAGCATTGAGATAAACGATTTAAAGGTGTCTACGTAAATCTTAACATTACTCTAGTAACGAGACAGTGCTTAGCGA
>OZ029919.1:33011060-33013560 GCA_964023275.1 Norana najaformis | reverse complement strand
TAACGATTGATTAATTTATTAGTTAGTTAGTTAATTAATTAAGTGTGAATAAGTACGTAAGTAAGTAATGCATCTGTTAACATATGTCCATCGGCTGAGCTCAGTTGATATATATACATGTACAAAGTCTATACATGAACTATAATAAGGACTATATTATATATAATATATATATAATTATATATATAGTATAGTCAAAGTAGGAAGCGTGTATTTGTATGCTGCTTCATAGATGGCGTAACTGTGCTTCGTTTAATATCATCAGTTGCTTTTGATCAGTCGCTGCATCCGAGGCTTTCTGGTGGACTAGAGATTTAATTGCCTAAATATAGGCCTCATGTAGACTTTCTAGCATGGAACTGAACCTGACCCATTTTCTGGATGCCATTTGTTTTGATGTAGTGGGCGGTCGAACGGAAGAGGGGTTTTGAGATGGTTTGGACAGAGCAAGAATGCTCGATGTATTCCTGACGCTTCTTTCTTCTTCAAACTTCTCCACTTTTTCTGTTTTTATTCCTATTCTTCTTCGCTACTTTTCTCCTCTCTACTTCTTTCTTCTTGTTGTTCTACTTGTTGATGTTGTTGTGTTGTTGTTGATGTGCTGCTGATGTTGTTATTGTTGTGTTGTTGTTGATGTGTTGCTGATGTTGTTGTTGTGTTGTTGTTGATGTGTTGCTGATGTTATTGTTGTGTTGTTGTTGATGTGTTGCTGATGTTGTTGTTGTGTTGTTGTTGATGTGTTGCTGAAGTTGTTATGTTGTTGTTGTGTTGTTGTTGTGTTGTTGTTCTGTGTTGTTGTCGTGTTGTTGTTGTTGTTCTTTTTCTTCTTCTTCTTCCTCTTCTTCTTCTTCTGTTATTGTTATTGTGATTCTTCTTCTTCAGCATCATCAACATGTTCTTGTTCTCCTTCTAATTCTTGTTGTTGTTGCTAGTCTTCGTCTTCCTTCTCTTCCTCATCCTTCTCGTCCACATTCTCTTTCTCTTCTTGTCGTCTTCCTCTCCTCCTTCTCCGTCTCCTGTTGTTGTTCATCTTCTTCTTTCTGGGAATAAGGGCACAAAGCAGGTAGGTAGCTCTCGTAGGCGACTCAGTGTTTTCGACTGAGGCGCAGATTACAAATAAATAACAGGACTCGCTGCGCTTGTACGTCATCCGACCGGAAGCGAAGCTGAGCTACGTCATCCGCGTCGTATCCCGAAGTGCACCGTCTACCCACGCCGTGTTGATCCAGAGGGAAGTTCTACGACTGCGAGCCTTTGATAGGTCATCAACTGACGCTATATGAATGCTCAGATACGATCAGGAGTCGCGTGTTTTTGCCCAATCAAATTGAAAGCACGGATGACGTGATTGCTATAAATAGATCACTTGAATAAAAGCTAACCACCTAACTCCGCCATTGTCTTAGTTGGTAGTGCCAGTCCCAAGCCTGGATGAAGGAGGAGGGCGACGTCAACGGTCTTTGATGCCATAAGATGTCGTTAAACTGTGGACAATACTACTAGCTAACCACCTAGTGACTTAAATTTCTGGTTGCTGAAAGTTAAAGTGTGCGGCATGGTGGTCTATCGGTAACGCGTTTGGTCAATGATCATGCGGTTGCTGGTTCGACTCCGTGTAACGACCCTGGGCAAGTTGTTTACGCACACCGTGCCTCTATCAACAAGTAGTAGAATTTGGTACTGGAGTAAGCTGGGAAGTAAACGGCAAGACCTGCGAGGCACTGACCCCGTGTCCAGGACCCTGGGATTCACCCATTGCCGGTTCAAAGACCTAAAGAAAAGGAAATGAGGACCTCCTCTGTGTCTCACTTGTGAGATATCGGATACTTTACTTGTTACTTTGAAGGTTAACAAGCAGATCTTATATCGCTTAGCCTACCAGTAATCATGCGATTACTTGACCTGCTGTCATTTGAATAGAAGCTAACTACCTAGTGATTTTAATATAGTGTTACTGAAAGTTAATAGGCGCATCTTGTGTCACTTTTCGATTATGTATTTAGTTTCAGTCATCTTCTTAAGTATGTGACGAAGCGATGTTGTTACATCATTAAGTATCATTAAGAGTTAGAAACCTCGCCGCAAAACTGTTGACTATTGTATTTCTGAGGAGTAGAAGTGTTTGATAATACGAGAATATTTTTGTGTAATTGATCGATTACCTGCGACACGTTTAAAGCAGTTGCAACTGCAATGGATACTTTACTGACTCGCGCCGCGTCTGTCATCTTTCTGAAGACCGAAAACTGCAAAGATGTTAAGCCGCAAAGATGATAAGCCGCAAAGATGATAAGCCGCAAAGATGATAAGCCGCAAAGATGATAAGCCGTAAAGATGTTAAGCCGCAAAGATGATAAGCCGCAAAGATGATAAGCCGCAAAGGTGCCTCGTCGTATTTTGACGGATGTTTTGATTCTACGCAGCGAAATTGGCAGATTTGTAGAAGCTGTTATCAAAGTGAAACTTCCAAGGAACACCCAGTAGAGATATTGAGCTAAAA
>OZ029919.1:32943560-33006060 GCA_964023275.1 Norana najaformis | reverse complement strand
AGGGAGATACAGTGAGAGAGAGAGAGAAACAGAGAGAAACAGAGACAGAAGAAGAGAAGGAGAGAAAGAGGAGAATTTGGAGCCTGAATCTGAGCGCTGGACAAATTCGTCATGATGATAGACATCTAGTTCGTGAGGTTCTTGACTGACCTAACCCTCGCTGACCTCCTCTGAGAAAGTTACAAAAACTACCACTGGGGTACCGATCATCATCATCATCAGTCACCATGGGTTCAGCGCCCGTAGGTGCTTGATGCGCGCTTCACTATCTCCGTCCAATTGTCTCTGTCCTGCGCCAGGTGGCTTAGTTGTTGTAAGGAATTATTAAAAGATTACACTGGTCAACATAGAAATCGTTACTGACTGGAAAAGGCCCTAATGTGTAGCATCTTGGTGTGCTGAACACGAATATAACCATAAACATTTTTTATTGGCTCTCGTTTTGAAAATATTTCATATAGTTCATTTTTTATGTTTCACCATGTAAATTTATGCAGTAGGACTGCGACAATATCCTAAATAAGTCTAGAATGATGTAATATTCCACCTCATTGCATAATTCCATCATGGACACATCATGCACAGTTGATTACGTCATTTTCTGATGCAATGTAAAACTACAGCCAGTCGGCTGCTGACGTAAGATGACGTCAGCAGTGTACTATATAAAGCGAGTCGGAACGGTTGAGCATTTACAATATTACAGACTTTGTGCGAGACAGTTTAAGTTACTGTTTTATAAAACTATTATTACTTTATCCATTTAGATACAATACAGAACAGTAATGCCTCGGAAGTGCGTAAATACTGTGGACAACTTTTGTTACATTTGTGGGGAAGTGACATTTGCCAACCAGAAGAAAAGTATCACTTATCAAGTCAAGAAGGCATATCATGCTTACTTCGAATGCAAGGTTGGTGACCAAGACAAGCCATGGGCCCCGCATATATGCTGTGCTACATGTACAATACAGCTTTCACAGTGGTTGAATGGCAAAAGACCATCAATGCCGTTTGCAGTTCCCATGGTGTGGAGAGAGCAAAGCAACCACGTAGATGACTGTTACTTCTGCTTGGTTCCTCCTCTTTCCGGTGGAATAACGAAGCAAAAGAAGTCGACAATAGTCTACCCAAACATTCCGTCAGCATTAAGACCAGTTCCACATGGTGATGGACTTCCTATTCCAGAACCTCCAGCAGAATATATTTTCCTTGATTCATCTGATGAGGACAAGGGTGAGCCGACATGTTCTTCTCCTGGTCCGTCAGCGTGCAGTGATCCCGATTTTCACTGTGGTGCATCATCAACCCCACACAGAATAACACAGGAAGAACTAAATGACCTTGTTCGTGATTTGGACTTATCCAAAAACAAGGCAAAATTGCTAGGATCAAGACTCCAACAATGGAATCTTCTAGAAGAAGATGTCACAATTACTTCATATAGAAAGCGCCATCAGCAGTTGGAACCTTTCTTTATGAAGGAAGGTAATCTGGTATTCTGTTCCAATATTGACGACCTCATGAATGCCTTACAGATGACCCACAAGAATGGAGACTCTTTGTAGACTCTTCAACACTGAGTCTTAAGGCTGTGCTTTTGCACAATGGAAACCGTCTTCCATCTATTCCATTAGCGCATGCTGTCCACATGAAAGAGACATACGATAACCTAAAACAGCTACTGCATTCCATTGACTATAACAGGTACAAATGGCACCTGTGTGGTGATTTGAAGGTAGTTGCCATTTTAATGGGACTGCAGCAAGGATATACAAAATATATGTGTTTCTTGTGTGAGTGGGATAGCCGAGCAAGAGAGTTGCACTACGTGCGGAAGGAATGGACTCCCAGACAAAACATGGCAGTTGGACAGAAGAATATCCAGCACCCAGCTCTGGTCGAGGCTCACAAAATCCTACTACCACCCCTTCACATCAAACTAGGTTTGGTGAAGAACTTCGTGAAAGCCATGGACCGCACTTCGCCAGCTTTCCGATACCTGCATGAAAAATTCCCTCGACTCAGCGAAGCAAAGATTAAAGAGGGAGTTTTTGTGGGTCCTCAGATTAGAGAACTCTTCAAAGATGACCGCTTCAACAACTTGCTGGAGGGTGATGCGAAACAAGCATGGAATGCTTTTCGTCTAGTGTCCACAGACTTTCTGGGGAATGTTAGGGCAGAAAACTACAAGGAACTAGTAGAAGACATGCTCAAGCAGTACCAGAAATTTCGCTGCAATATGTCTCTGAAGATGCATTTCCTTCATTCCCATCTCGATTTCTTCCCTGACAACTGTGGTATGGTTAGTGACGAACATGGCGAACGTTTTCATCAAGATATCGCAACAATGGAGCAAAGGTACCAGGGAAAATGGTCCACTACAATGTTAGCTGACTACTGCTGGACACTCCGCAGAGATGCTCCCGAACAGCTGTACAAGAGACAGGCAAAAAAATCTAAGAACTAGTCTATGACCTGGTTCTTACAAATATTAACTGTAAGTGTATCACTATTGGCATGCATTGTGCGATATAAAATTACTTCATTTCAGATTACAAAAAAACTAGAGCCAATTCGGCATTTTCACTGTCATATTCGTGTTTAGCACATACAAATTGATAAGAACTGACTAATTTCATTTCAGTAACATGACTTTTGTAAAAATTTGTTGTCCAGTGTTATGCAAACGCTTAAACTAATGGCGTAATCGTCATTAAAAGTGAGATCTCAATGGAAAATCAGTTTCGCTTTGCACTTTTAATGTTGCGTCGATATGATCGCATAAGAGAGTTCCACAGTACGAACTGGAACTCGATAGCCGTTATGTTCCACGATGTTACTCTCTATTGACATTTCGTATGCATGAGGCATATATATGATGTCTTATATACCTGTTTTAATATATGTATATATGCATGTACATGATGATGATGATGATGATGATGATGATGATGATGATGATGATGATGATGGTGATGATGGTGATGATGATGAGTTCTCTGCCCGAAGGCAGGTTCATTGGCTTTATGCCACCCGGGGATGAGATGACTGCCTTCCTCACAGACAATTGTGGGTGAGCAACTTGTCCAAGGTCGCTACTCAGTGGCTTGAGGCAGATTCGAACCCGTGACCCTACGGTTACGAGACACAGACCATACCACTACACCATCGCGCGCGGTGGGACATGCATATATATATATAAATATATATATCGTAAAAGGAGACCCATACTGTTTTCCAATATAAATGAAGCTATAACAAGACTCAGAGACTATCGTTGCTTTTTCCTCTGCCTCTTTCAATCCCTCTCAATCTTCCTTTTTCTCTGCCTCTTCTTCTCTCCCTTTATGTTTCTTACTTGCTTTCCCTTCTTCTGATACTGCCTCTCCCATCCTTCCTTTCCGTTTATCTTCCCTGTCTTTATCTCTGACGCCCTCCATCTTTCTCTTTTTCTCCTGTTTCCCTCCCTTACTCTTTCGGTCAATTTACTTCTGCCTTCCTTCCGTTCTGCATGCTTCCCTCAATCCCAAAACAATCGAGCCATCCATTTGCAAGCGGCCTCCATCCCATCGAAGAAATCGTCGACCAGGGGACGCCAGTGGCCGAATGCAGACGTTATTTTCTCGACATACAGTGGCACGCTTTGCGGTCGCCGATATAGTGGCGCCACGCAACGGATGATCTCTATACTTCTACGAATGTGTCCTCTGGGTTCATGAGAAGATCCCGCTCTCGGTCAGTTCCACCTTTCCCTTGTCTGGTACACCGCCCTCCCCCCCCCCATCCGACATCAACCCACGCCTGCGTAAGTATCGGCAGCGTCCACACAAAACCATAAACTGGAAAACATAAATACAAACATAAAGACAAAAAAGACAAAGGGACAAAAACACAGACTGACACAATTCAAAATTATTCCTCAATTGTTAACCCAAATAAACAGAAACAAAAGACAAATAAACACAAACTGAAAGACAAATAAACGCAAAAAAAAACAAATAAAAAATGAAATAATAGACATATGAAACAAAGGTAATTGTCTCGTTGGCTCTGCTCCATCATACCTTAGGGCCTTCTGCATATCGGTCTCCTTGGTTCCAGGCCGTAGCACTTTCCGGTCGGCCTCCCTTGGACTCCTGACTATCCCTCGTATGCGCACTGCTGCAGCTCAGGTCTAGAAGCTTTGCCTTTGTTGGACCTAAAAGCTGGAATCGCCTTTCCTGAGAGCTCCGACTTGAATTCCTCAGTTTGTCTCTTCCGCAGTTTCGCAAGCGCCTGCAGTCTGTACTATTTCACAGTGGTCTCACTGGTTCGGGTCGGGAGCGCCTCTGATGAGTCTATTCTTGAAGTAGCGCTTTATAAATGTCAGATTACAATTACAATTACAAACACTGGACAAATAAACACGGCAATAAATAAGCAAAGCAGTAGAGCGACCTCTGTTCTCTCGGGTTATTTGTCAATTTAACTACCTTTCATGGAGTCTTGTTATGTCTCATTTATATTAAAACGCAGTCTGGGTCTCCCTTTCAAATACATTTACACGTATATATATATTAAAGTTGTTATGCAATATATATTATATATATGCCTCATACATACGATATGTCGATAGAGGGGGAACATCGTGGAACACAACGGTTATCGAGTTCCTGTTCATACTGTGGAACCGCTCTTATGCGATCATATCGACGCAATATTTAAAGCGCAAAGCGAAACTGATTTTCCATTGAGATCTCACTTTTAATGACGATTACGCGATTAGTTTAAACGTATGTATGACATTTTGATCGACGCATGTGTATACCAGATAAACAGGGAGAGAAAGAGAGAGAGAGAGAGAGAGAGAGAGAGAGAGAGAGAAAGAAAGAAGCAGACAGATAGGCAGAGAGAGAGAAGCATACAGAGAGAGAGAAAGAGGGAAAGAGAAAGAAGCATAGAGAGAGAGAGAAAGAAAGAAAGAGAAAGAGAGAAAGAGAGAGAGAGAAAGAAAGAAAGAAAGAAAGAGAAAGAGAAAGAGAGAAAGAGAGAGAAGCAGACAGATAGAGAGAGAGAAGCAGACAGATAGAGGGAGAGAGACAGTGAGAGAGAGAAAGAAAGAAAGAAAGAGAGAGAGAGAGAGGGAAGCAGATAAAGAGGGAGAGAAAGAGGAGGAGAAAGAAGCAGGAAGAGAAAGAGAGAGGAATAGTGGGAAGGACGAAAATGATGAAAAGGGAGTCGGATGTTGCGATGGTGAGTTGAACCTGCGGGGGCGTATACAGTGGCGACTCCATGATTGGTTGCGCGGGCGGGCGAGAGCATTTAAAAAAGAAACGAAAAATTCTGACAGTCCACCATGCACGGGTCTGTTCTTGGCATATAACCAGGGGGGCGCAAAGGGGGTGAACCGCCCCCTCGCCTATGGCTAAGTCCGCCACTGGGTGTGTATCGGATTCAGGCCTATCTGCGTAACAGACTTCAAAGATTATTTTTAAATGCGCTGTGTGGGTGACTCACCATTATACATGCAAGTAGTAAAGGAGAGGATATGACAGGACAGGACGGGACGGGACGGGACGGGACAAGACAAAGGATGACTGGACAGGACGGGACGGGACGGGACGGGACGGGACGGGACGGGACGGGACGGGACGGGACGGGACGGGACGGGACGGGACGGGACGGGACGGGACGGGACGGGACGGGACGGGACGGGACGGGACGGGACGGGACGGGACGGGACGGGACGGGACGGGACGGGACGGGACGGGACGGGACGGGACGGGACAAGACAAAGGATGACTGGACAGGACAGGACGGGACAGGACGGGACGGGACGGGACAAGACAAAGGATGACTGGACAGGACAGGACGGGACGGGACGGGACAAGACAAAGGATGACAGGACAGAGCAGGGCAGAAGAGGACAGGACGAAGAAGATAGAAAATGAATAGTCTGATCAGATGTTTATCCAACGTGTTCAGCCTATAATATGAACAGAACTATTTCAGTCTGCGACTCGTTTTCAGCCATGTTTACCCGTGTGTCTGTCTGTTATGTTGACACTTGTCCGTCGCCTTTCAGCCGAGCGTAGACCTCTAGTAGATTAAAGCCATTCATTTCCGCTCCAGTAAACGTGTCCAACTGGCAAGAGAAGAGGAGAATGAGGAGGAGAAGGAGAAGGAGGAGAAGAAGGAGAATAAGGAGGAGGAGGAGGAGAAGAAGGAGGAGGAGAGGAAGGAAAAGGGGAGAAGAAGGAGGAGAAGGAGAAGGAGGAGGAGAAGGAGGAGAAGGAGAAGGAGGAGGAGGAAGAGGAGGCGAAGGAGGCGAAGAACAAGAAGACTTAGGCTTAGAATAAGAAAAAGAAGAAGAAGTAGAGAAAAAGTAGAAGAGGAAGAGGAAGCGGAGAAGAAGGAGGAAGAAGGGAAAGAAGGGGAAGGAGAAAGCTCAGGGCATCTCTAAAAATCGGTGTCCCATTTTTAGAACTAACAATGTTTCTTGTCTTTTTCAGCGCGTGGACCTCTTATTCCATTCATGTTGGATCCATTCCAGAACCATTCTACTTGATCCTCGAATCGACGAAAGGTGGCACTAACGATACCGGAACTGTGTCCGTCGGTCGAACCTTCCTCTTCAACTGCGATCCAAGTAAGACAGAACGTAACGATTATTATTAATATTAATATTATTATTATCATCATCATCATCAGTAGTAGTAGTATCATCATCATCATCATCATCATCAGTAGTAGTAGTAGTAGTAGTAGTAGTAGAAGTAGTAGTAGTGGCAGTAGCGGTAGTGGTAGTAGTATCATCATCATCATCATCATCATCATCATCAGTAGTAGTAGTAGTAGTAGTAGTAGTAGAAGTAGTAGTAGTGGCAGTAGCGGTAGTGGTAGTAGTATCATCGTCATCATCATCATCATTATGCATTTATTAAGCGCAAGATCAGATAATCTAAATCTGAGGAGCGAAGCAATTGTGAATGAAGGACTTGCTCAAGGTCCCTACGCAGTAACCGTCTCAGAGTAGAAGGTTCGAACCCGTACTCTCCGTGTTACAAGCCGGGCACTCCACCCAATCGGCTGCCGTGCCTCACGTGATTATAAAGAGCCAAGTAAGAGAAACAAGATCATGATCATTTGGACCTATCTAATAAATTCGACTATGATCTTAATGCCCCAAGTGAGAGAATTAAACGAAACCCATTTATATGGACATTTCATCTTTCTGGCCCCTCCGCCATATATATATATACACACACATACATAAATACATTACATACATACACATATACATATGTATATATATATATATGGGCTGTCAAGAGGACGCTCACAACGAGCATACGACGAAGGTTCGATGGCTCTGAGCAATTGCGGAGGAAGTGCTTCCTTTTCCCTTTATCTCACTTTCTGGTTCATTTCCAAATATCATTCACAGTCTAACTTTCTGCCTGCCTGACTCTTGGATCTTGACCTGGAACCGAACCCTCCTGCCTATCGATTTTATTTTTGACTGAGCACCCGTGAATGAGCTGGTCCCCCCCGCGAATTGGCTTTCGTTGGGCGCTGCAGTAGGTCCTAATCTCGAGCTTACGAGTACGATTACGAAGGTCCCCACAGAGTAACCGCCTCTGTGGAGGAGATTCGAACCCCTACTCTCCTCGTTACAAGCCGAGCGCTCTATCCGTGCCCTACGGCTATTCCGTGGAGGCAACCACGGCATGAATTGTTAATGAGGAATTAATGAAAGGCGCTAGATGAATTCCTGTTGCAACTGATTACAGCGCATGCGTGGATTGTGTGTGTCTGTCCAGAACAGCCTTCAATCGTCGAGTGCAGCCTGCGTGAGTTCCTTTGTCCGTCTACGTCCGTCTGCTTGCCCCTGTCGTCCGTCTGCGACTACCAGAACGACTGTCCCAGCGCTGAAGACGAACTCGACGAGATCTGCAGTACTGTTACCTTCAAACTACCTTCAAACTAACTTCAAACTAACTTCAAATTACCTTTAATTACCTGCAAATTACCTTCAAACTACCTTCAAATTACCTTCAGACTACCGTCAGATTACCTTTAAGTTACCTTTAAAATACCTTCAAATTACCTTCAAACTACTTTCAAATTACCTTCAAATTATCTTCAAACTGCCTTCAAATTACCTTCAAATTACCTTCAAATTACCGTCAAATTACCTTCAAGCTACCTTCAAATTACCTACAAATTATCTTCAAAATATCTTAAAATTATCTTAAAACTATCTTAAAACTACCTTCAAATTACCTTACCACACCTTACCAACTTCACCTGACCTTAAATTGACTCTAACTTCCGTACTTTTCTTTACTTTGTTTTAACTGACCTCACCTTCTTTATATATTTTATATTTATATTTATATTTTACATTATATTTTATTTTTTCTGCATTTATTAAGTAATTTTAGCTCCCAATACATCACAGTTAAGCCGATCACTGTAGCCTTTGTTATAACTCAACTTGGAAAAGTTTTAAGCGGATTATGAATGGATTATTAAACCTCATAATAAGCCGATTTATGCAATATTTGCCAATTTAGTAAATATTGCTGTCCGGTGCCAAAGTCCATCTAGTAAGGTCAAGAGACGCTAGGGGCGCTGTGCATATAATTAGTATGTTAGCTATGGAGCGCCGAATTCGTCAGAAACAAGGCTATCCATTCATTATGGAACTCCGATGAAGCGAAATTGAAACCCTCCGTGATGATTTGTGGAGGATTAATGGAGATATTGCACGTTAGAATGTAGTTCAACAGACGAATGCAGAAAACCGAGATTAGGAAGAAATCCTAAGAACAGAATCATTCACATAATCGCGCTTTCCACCACCAAGGATTTCCACGACTTCTTGTTATCGATCAATGTCATCCTAGGTCTTCCCCGAGCTCAGGATCCAGGAATTGTGCCTTGGATGATCTCTTTCTCTAGGCAGTCTCCAGTCTTTCGTAGCACATACATACATAAATACATACATACATACATACATACATACATACATACATACATACATACATACATACATACATACGTACATACGTACATACATATATACATACATACATATATACATACATACATAAATACATACATACATACATACATACATACATACATACATACATACATACATACATACGTACATACGTACATACATATATACATACATACATATATACATACATACATATATACATACATACATATATACATACATACATATATACATACATACATACATACATCCATACATGCATATATATACATCCATACATGCATATATATACATACATCCATACATACATACATACGTATATACATGTATACATGCTTGTATGTATGTATGTGCATGTACAACCTGGCGTGGAACTGCTTTCTGGCATCTATTCAGGAGGCCAAAAGTGTTCACGTTTAAAAAACAATTGATTCTATTTACTATTTATTTATTTAAATTCTGTTTATTATGTAAATCCTAGTACTTGCGCTGACATTTGACATTGCAAAGCACCTTAAACGTAGCTCGCTACTGATGGTGCTATATAAATGGTCACTACATTATACTACATATGTATTGTAACTGTGTACGTAAGTATGTGCGCATGTGTGATGCTACTGTTCCTGGTAGGCAACAGAGCGTATCGAGGCAGTTGTGACTTCGAGGTGGACACGTGCCAGTGGCATACTTCTGCTCCGGTTCAGCCATCCGGAACGCACTGGAAGAGACGGCATGGACGCATCCGGCCAAACGCATCATCGCCCAAGAACCCCTCGCATCCAGATTCAGGTAGGACTGGCCAAGGAGTGTCTTCCGAGTCTTCGAGATTCTCTGATTTTGTCTAGGGTCTCGATTGAAATTGAACAGACAGACTGACAGACATATAGACAGACAGACAGTCAGACAGACAGACAGTCAGACAGACAGACAGTCAGACAGACAGACAGTCAGACAGACAGTCAGACAGTCAGACAGACAGACAGTCAGACAGACAGTCAGACAGACAGACAGTCAGACAGACAGACAGTCAGACAGACAGACAAATCGATTAATTTAAGTGAAACATGAACATGGACGCGGTGGTGTAGTGGTATGGTCTGTGCCTCGTAACCGGAGGGTCGCAGGGTCGAATCCGCCTCAAGCCACTGCGTAGCAACCTTGGACAACTTGCTCACCCACAATTGTCTGTGAAGAAAGCAACGGGAAACCATCTCACTCATCTCATCCCCGGGTGGCATAAAGGCAATGGAACAGCCTTCTGGCAGAGAACTCATCATCATCATCATCATCGTCGTCATCATCATCATCATCATATCATCGTCATCAAACCCGTTGTTGGACAGCGAGACGTTGCTCATCCGAAAAGACGGTTGGCGGGTAATTGCCTGACACCTGACGATCCGAAGTAGGCTTCCTTCCGAACAGGAAGACGATCAAATGCTTGAAAAAATCCATGAAGGGAGTATTTGGTCGACGTCAACGGCTTTGCATGCAGTCATACGAATTCGTTGAGCGAGAGAGAGACAGAGAGACAGACAGAGAGAGAGGAAGAGAGAGAGAAAAAGGAAGAGAGAGAGTATGCAAGTATGTTATTACCCTAAAATATGGCGTAACGGTCTCACAGGTGACCATGAAAGTTCGATCGTCTCTGTTTTCCTCTCTCTCTCTCTCTGTCTCTCTCTCTCTCTCTCTCTCTTCTCTCTCTTCTCTCTCTATCTCTCTATCTCTCTTTCTCTCTGTCTCTCTGTCTCTCTCTCTTCTCTCTCTTCTCTCTCTCTATCTCTCTCTCTCTGTCTCTCTGTCTCTCTGTCTCTGTCTCTGTCTCTGACTCTGTCTCTGTCTCTGTCTCTCTCTCTCTCTCTCTCTCTTTCTCTCTAATGGCGTAATCGTCATAAAAAGAGATCTCAATGGAAAATCATCATCACCACCACCACTACCACCATAATCATCATATCATCATCACCACCACCACTTGCACAGCCATTATCATCATCACCACAACCACTTCCACCACCACAGCCAATATCACCACCACTACCATCACCATCATCTTTTTCTTCAGCGCTTTTGTTACAAATACGGAAAAGGCGCTACATTAAGTGTTTCGATACATACAAGCTGTTTACTCCGACCGTGTCCCTGACAGTTTGACACGGTTTTCGACGAACTAAGAAGAAAGGCTTCTGTCGGACGGTGCGTTTTTCTCTACGTCTGTCTGTTCACTGTTTACAGCGCGGGTATTAGAACAGAGTTCGTGGAAATGGTGAAAACCTTGCCTACTGCCACAGTTTTTTAAGATTCGCTTTCCAAATGAACGCAAAAGCCCTGCTGTATATGTGTTCCGACACACATTGAGTGCATATTCTATTATTCATATTCTAAGTGCCGCTAGTCAAGCGAATCTACTCCACTCTGATTCAAAGAACGCCAGTCAACTAATGTGAAATTGTTACATCAAACATTACTCGTGTTCTCACAGTCGACCATCTCTTGAAGTTATACGGTTCGATGCCTCAGCTGGTCGTTATGAGAACGACGCTGCAGAAGTCATTAGATTAGATAGATAACATATTCTATACTACTTAACGCCCGTATCTTGGCATGGCGGTCGCTCATACAACAACGATCATTGGGTTCAGAGTGGGCGACCATTTTACCACACATGGTAACTGGTGCTCAGCTATGAACTCAATGGGGGAGCTGTTTATCAACGGTCATGCTCAAAATAAACGCCTATAGATCCTAATAAACGCCCATATACTTGGAAAGGAAAAATATAATCTATAATGAGCGTAAAAGAGATTAAGCCTTCGTGTCAGTTCAGGCGCCCATTATTGCGACCAAACATCCAAGAATTTTGTAACTTCTAAAGATCAGTCATATTTAAATGACATCTTTTAAGTCATTTAAGTGACGCCGTTTAAGTCATTTAAGTGATGCCGTTTAAGTCATTTAAGTGACGCCGTTTAAGTCATTTAAGTGACTCCGTTTAAGTCATTTAAGTGACGCCGTTTAAGTCATTTAAGTGACGCCGTTTAAGTCATTTAAGTGACGCCGTTTAAGTCATTTAAGTGACGCCGTTTAAGTCATTTAAGTGACGCCGTTTAAGTCATTTAAGTGACGCCGTTTAAGTCATTTAAGTGACGCCGTTTAAGTCATTTAAGTGACGCCGTTTAAGTCATTTAAGTGACGCCTTTTCCTACTCGTGCTGTAGACGGTTGGTTAGCGTATTAGACAGTCCACCTAGATATTGGGTTCTAATTCCTGTTAAGACAAAAGGATGTCCCGCGATTTCTGCTACACCAGCGCCCCATAGGGAACTCGGCGTTAAAATGAGTACGCTTACCGCACACTGTCCGTGGAGAAAAAAGCGGCGAGAGAGAGGACAGGCTAACCGCCCTTATATGCCGAGGCTAAGAAATTGAGGTCGTTCACACTTCATAACTCTGACTGCATGTAGGAGTTAGCTTAAAAGACTGCTTTTTCTCCTTCTTCGACAACAACAACTTTTTTTCATCATCATCGTCATCTTCTTCTTTCTCTCCCCTCCTCCTCCTCTTCCTCTTCCTCTACCTGTTCTTCTTCTTGTTCCTCCTCCTTCTCTGCTTCTTCTTCTTCCTCGTCGTCATCTTCTTCTTCCTCCTCCTCCTTCTCTTCCTCTTGTTCTTGTTCTTCTTGTTCTTGTTTTGTTCTTCCTCCTCCTCTTCTTCTTCATCATCATCTTCTTCTTATCATCTTCTTCTGCTGCTGCTGCTCCTCCTCCTCCACCTCCAACTCCTCCTCGTCCCCCTCTTCCTCCATCATCTATCTTTAGTCCGCCATTACCTCTCACATCAACCGTGTTGAGAAGGACATTGTCTGCGTGCTTCAGGATACTTCCTGTTATTCGAGACGCAGAATGGAGGTCTTCTCGACTCAGCTTTTATCGAAACGCCGCCGATTCCTGCGCCCCCTGAGGAGAACTGGGATCCCAAATCACCCTACTACCAAACATGCATGGTAGGGTAATTTATCGGTGCTTTTTGCCCAATCTTGTTTAGTGCGTAGGTCGGTAGCATGAAGTTGTTTGTGACCTAAAGTCTTTTTAAAAGTCTTTTTAATACTTCTGAACTTGTTCTGGTTTTTTCTAACGTCAGAAATACATGAACCTTATTTCCTTGACCCATCGGAATTTGACTGGGATCCTTCAACATGTATATCGATTTTGACATAATATCCTACACTATACAATGCCATACTTGATTACTATACTATACTATGGTATACTATGGTATACTATGCTATACTATATTAGATCAGTTATTCCAGGAGACGAGGGACAAAAGCAGATGACACAAAATTGTCCGTGGTGCAGCCAATCCTCGGCTCGAGAACGGTTGAGGATAAGACAAGACAAGACAAAACATGACAAAACATGACAAAACAAGACAAAACAAGACAAAACAAGACAAAACAAGACAAAACAAGACAAAACAAGACAAAACAAGACAAAACAAGACAAAACAAGACAAAACAAGACAAAACAAGACAAAACAAGACAAAACAAGACAAAACAAGACAAAACAAGACAAAACAAGACAAAACAAGACAAAACAAGACAAAACAAGACAAAACAAGACAAAACAAGACAAGACAATTTCTTGAAGTAACATTGATGGGCTGTTAGATATTTCTAGTACGTTTTTCCCGTGAGGTCATTCAGTTTTTCCGGAAGTGATGTTCTTCAATATTTTAGTTGAGCTTCTTCCATCAGATGTACGGTCTACACGTCTTTAAACTGCTTCTGCACATCTTCGAAGTCGACGGCTGCTGCAACTACTCGAGATGCGGAACAATGGCCTACGAAAACTATTGGACACAAGACAGACCCGACATCGACACGTGGAAAAGGGTCAGCCTGCCTGTGCCACTCCTACGAAACAGGTCAGGATTTGCACGGATGGGTAATCGTAACTTCCGGTCTTCTTTAGCGCACAAGAAACAGCTTATTCAAAGAGAAAATCGGTGCGGCAAGAATGGACAGGTCAAAGGTCAGACAGGTAGACCGAGCCGGACAGGTCAAAGGTCAGACAGGTAGACCGACACACGGCTATGCCGGGTGGTGTTTGGAACTGGAGCGGCGAGAGATATAAGAATAGGATACCCTGTGTTTGCCGACGATACCCGATAATTCAGCTCTTCAATTACCTGCTTCTCTTTTTGGTGATGCTGTAATGCATGTAGGTGGTTACATTACAAAGATGCAGACACACATACACATGCATACACATATACATAAACATATTCATACATGCATGCATAAATACGTACGTAGATGTATGCATACATATGTAAATCCAGTGTACATACATAAATACATATATACATACATACCTACATACATACATGGATACATAAATACATAAATACACATATACATAGACATATTCATACATACATACCTGCATATATTTATACATACATACATACATTTATGCATACATGCATACATACATACATATATATATACATACATACACACATGCAGCCATACATACATACATACACATATATACATATACAAACATACATACATACATATTGTCATCTGTCTTTCAGTTTTGCGGATCTGTCATGAATTATTATTTCCTTCTTTTTCTTCTAATTTAGATTTGTCGTTCGGTTCGAAGCAGTTCGTGGAATGAGAACGGGTCACGTGTCCATCGACGACTTCTCGCTGACCAGAGAATGCTTTGGCCAAGGTCAGTATGGCTGTCTATCTGTCTGTCTGTCTGTCTATCTGTCTGTCTGTTCGTCCCTCAGTCCATCCATCCCTCCATCCCTCCACACATATGTCCGTCCGACCGTCCTTCTGTCTGTGTGTCTGTCTGTATGTCTGTCTGTCTGTTTGTCTGTGTGACTGTGTCTGTCTGTGTGTCTGTCTGTTCGTCCCTCAGTCCATCCATCCCTCCATCCCTCCACACATATGTCCGTCCGACCGTCCTTCTGTCTGTGTGTCTGTCTGTCTGTCTGTCTGTCTATCTGTTTGTCTGTGTGTCTGTGTGTCTGTCTATGTGTCTGTATTTTTGTGTTTTTGTCTGTCTGTCTGTCTGTCTGTCTGTCTGTCTGTCTGTCTGTCTGTCTGTCTGTCTGTCTGTGTCTGTCTGTCTGTCTGTCTGTCTGTCTGTCTGTCTGTCTGTCTGTCTGTCTGTCTGTCTGTCTGTAGTCTGAAATGCAAACACCTGAGTTTTTAGTCAGTGTAGAAAAAGGCCAACCGTGAAAACCAATTACGAATTCGAGGAATTTCTTGACAGCGGTGACGAAATTAGAGGCGACGTTGGTGGTCTCCTGTTTTTCAGCAAAATAGAGAAACAGTTTCATTGGTGGAAGTTACAGTCATCAAGACATTGGTGATGAACGTGATGATGACGATTTGACGATGATAACAACGACGATGATGACGATGATGATTATGATGAATATAAATGTGATTCTGCTTATTATGACTGAGATTATGATTAGTGATATGATTGTGATCATGACCTTGTTTATGATTATGATTGCGATTGTGATTCCTATAGTGACTACGATTGATTATGATTATTATAGTAGTTGTACGTGATTGTATTATGTACGACTATTGTTACGGATACAATTACGATTGCAATTATGAATGTAATTGTGATTATGAATACGGTAATGATTACGAGTATGATTATATCTGTATTACGCTGGCGATGATTGTGACGACGATATGAACGATGTTGAAGATGATTATGCTGATAACTATGATAACTATGAACATTTTAATACATTTATATTGCGCCTTATTTTCCTAGGCATAATGAACTTATCTTCGTTGCCTTCATACGACGAGAGTGACTGCGAAATAGCAAAGAACAATTTCTACAACGGTAGGCGACATCTGCTGATTAAGGGGAGAATTCATTCTTTCATCGACTAACATCGTTGAATTTCGTTTTAATTTGGCTTAACACTTTCAGTTTTCGTTTTCGTCATTTTGGGGAGAATCTGTTATTACAATTGAGTCATAAAAATCATTTCGATTCATTTCAGCGGCCATGATGTTCAAGGCGCATCTTAGAAATATACTTCATTATCCTTAATCATAGGCCTATTCGGTAACAATGCATGGACATATGTATGTATGCTTGTATGTATGCTTGTATGTATGTATGTATATATGTATGTATGTTTGTATGTATGTATGCATGTATGTATGCTTGTATGTACGTATGTATGTACGTGTGTATGTATGTATGTATGTATGTGTGTATGTATGTACATATATATGTATGTATGTATGTATGCTTGTATGTATGTATGTATGTATGTTTGCTTGTATGTATGTATGTATGTACGTATGGTTGTATTGATGTATGTATGTATGTATGCATGTATGAATGTATGTATGTATGTATGCATGTATGTATGTATATATGCATGTGTGTATGTATGTACGTGTGTATGTATGTACATATGTATGTGTGTACGTAATTATGCACATGTATGTACTTACGCATTTGTGTATGTATGCATGCATATATGTTAGTATTCATGTGTGTGTTGGTATGTATGTATGTATGTATATCTGTCTGTTTGTCTGTCTGTCTGTTTGTCTGTCTGTCTATCTGTCGTCTGAATGGATGGATGGATGGATGGATGGATATATGTATGGATGTATGGATTGATAGATGAATGGACTTTAGTACGTATGTATGTGTGTTCTTACGTATGCATGTATGTAATTATGTATGCATGCATTTCTTTTTCTGTATCCCATATTCAGATTGCAGTTCGGACCCCGTTACAGATACAGATCTGCATTTCCTATTTCAGAGTCAAGTAACCTGACGTCACTCGAGGACGAGAGCCGCGGATCAGCGATGACGATGTACAGCTTACTTGCACTGACTGTCGGTGGTCTGACAGTCGGTGCCTTCGTCGTTCTGCTGGTCGTCTGTGAGTCTTCGTCTACTCCTCAGTTTCTTGTCATTTGGCGCGAAATGGACAAATGGAAAGAAGGACGTGTGCGAAGATTGATGGACGGAGTAATAAGTGAAAATCAGAACACGTCCGACGATGAAGGAATATATCAGAAAGTCGATAAAGAGAGGATCGAGTGACTGTCTGAACGAACGAACGAAAGAAAGAAAGAAAGAATAAATGAATGAATAAATGAATGAATAAATGAATGAATAAATGAATGAATAAATGAATGAATGAATGAATGAATGAATGAATAAATGAATGAATAAATGAATGAATAAATGAATGAATAAATGAATGAACGAACGAACGAACGAACGAATAAATGAACCAACGAACGATGTACGAGCAATAAGTTTAACGGACCACGTTGATGTGGTCTTTGTGGTCTTTAGAGATCGATCATAGACTTAATCGATCAAAGACAGATAAACATTCCTCCTTCACAGATCCTATCCCGACTCCTCTCTTCCTCTTATCTTTCTTTCTGCTCCAATCACAAACACCACCCACCGTAGCTGTCACGCTGTCTCTTTCCCTGACTCTTGGATCTCGACCTGGAACCGAACCCTTTTTGCCTGACAATTTTGTTTTGACTGAGCGCCTGTGGATGAGTTGGTCCCGTGACGTGGCTTTCGTTGGGCGCTGTAGAAATCTCGGGATTACGCTTGCGATTACGATTATGATCGATTGATTGTAGCGCTGTTAGGTGCTCGTCGGCGGCAGAGGAATCTAAAGCAGGAGCTTCAGCATCAGCAGCAGGAACAGCAGCAGTTGCAGCAGCAGACGAACTCAGATGTCGACCTTCAGCTGAGTCTGATCCGATCCAAAAGGAACACATACCTGGGCAAGATCGTCAACTATAATCCGTGCTACGAATTCGCCGGCAATCGATACACAATGAACGATCTGACAGCTATTTCACGGACTAATATCACCCTTGTCAAGTAAACTGAGTCATCAATCGATTCATTGATTGATTGGTCGATCGACTTATGGAATGATAGAATATTGATTGAGTTTTCGATCTCAATGTTATCCACTCACCATGGTCGTTAGTTTATTCATTCGTTCGTCTGTTTATTCATTTATTGATTCATTCATTTATTAATTCATTCCGGAATTAATTAATGAAGTAATATATTCATGTATTCATTCATTCATTTCCTATAACTTTGACAGCAAATCAAGAAATCGATTATCTGTATGCGTGTGTCTATCTGTCTGTCTATCTGTCGGTCTGTATGTCTGTCTATCTGTCTGTCTACCTGTCTGTCTATCTGTCTGTCTATCTGTCGGTCTACCTGTCTGTCTATCTGTCTGCCTATCTGTCGGTCTACCTGTCTGTCTACCTGTCTGTCTATCTGTCTGTCTCGGTCTGTCTGTCTGTCCTGTGCTGTGTTTCTGTCTGCCCTGTGCTGTCTGTCTCTGTGTAGTTCTGTTGTTATGTGCGTTCGTATGTGTATCTCTCTAAGGGCACTCGGCCATGGTGCATTCGGTGAAGTCTATCAGGGCATTCTCATCGACACAAATCAACAACCCAGTCGAGGTCCTGTTGCCATCAAGGTAACACATGCTTTGGTACATTGAATGCTATTATTTATTAATTAATAATTATTTATATTTATGTGTATAGTTATGTACCTGTTAGCCACACACACTTTGGTACATTGAATGCTATTATTTATTAATTAATAATTATTTATATTTATGTGTATAGTTATCTCTCAACAAACCGCTGTCCCAGTTAAAAGTCAGCATCTTGTCGCCTTTAGTTGATGCGTCTCGTTCGTTTTGGCGGATATGAGCCAACCATAGTTTAGCCAGTCATAGTTATAGCCAGCCATCGTTTAGCCAGCCATCGTTTACCCAGCCATCGTTTAGCCAGCCATCGTTTATCAAGCCATCGTTTAGCCAGCCATCGTTTATCAAGCCATCGTTTAGCCAGCCATAGTTTAGCTAGCCATCGTTTAGCCAGCCATCGTTTAGCCAGCCATGATTTAGCCAGCCATAGTTTAGCCAGCTAAAATCCAGCGAGCCTTCAAACCATAACCGGGCATGACAAGCATCGAAAGCCGGTCCAAATCCTATCAACCAGAAGCCAGTTTAAGTCAGTCAAGGATTTAATCAGCTGATTGTACAAATGGTTCCTTGCAGACTTTGCCCGCTTTGTCAACTGGTCAGGCGCAGAATGACTTCATCATGGAAGCTCTCATCATGAGGTCTGTTCTATGCTGTTGGTTGTCATAACCCAAAGCGTCATGCTCACATCTGATTTTTTTGTGGGGAGGGGCTGAGACACTGAGTTGACCCAATATGATTGGAATTAGCGTTGTCTACTAAACTTTAACCTGTAAAGTAAAACCTTTGAAGCTCGTGATCAAATTTGAAATCTAAAAACTGTGGCAAAACTCGGAAAATGTAAACATCATCATCGTGAAATATATTGGAAGCTAAAATGGCCATAAAAGGTCTTGGAAAACGATTGAAAAGGTCGTCAAGAATACGGCAAAATCCCGTTTACTCCACTGGCACTACTTGCCCCCGCTTACCCCATTTATCCCACTTGTATCCAATTGCTCCCACTTGCCCCAACCCCTTTTGTGAACCTCTGAATGCATTCATTCATTCATTCACTCATTCATTCGTTCGTTCGTTCATTCTTTTTAAATCGTGATTTATTTAATTCATTAGATTAGCCAGTCAGTTACTGATTCACCCAGCAGTCCATTCATTCAGAGCATTGATATAGCGCCACTTAATAAAGGCCTACATTTCCAATTTTGTATTTGTCGTCGTTTGTTGATGTGTGTCAGTATGTTCGACCACAAGAACATCGTCAAGTTGTTGGGCGTCTGTTTCGAACGCCATCCTCAGTTCATCGTCCTTGAACTGCTTGAAGGAGGCGACGTCAAGACCTTCCTTTATCGCTCACGACCCAAACCAGTACGATTCCGTCAATAAATAAATAAATAAATAAATAAATAGATTATTTGATTAATTGATTAGTTGATTAATTGACTAATTAATTGATTGATTGATTGATTGATTGATTGGATTTATTGATTGATTTATTGAGTAAAATAATAGACACATATGACTAACCAGTTGACTGTCGACCAACCCAGCCCTTGGATCTGGATTTAAAACCGAATCTGATCCTTTCTGCCTATCGATTTTGTTTTGACTGAGCGCTTGTGAAATATATGGATCCAGCCACTTAGCTCTCGTTGGGCGCTATATAAATCTCGAGTTCACGATTTTTACGATTTTATTCAGATTCACAGTTCTGTCCGCTTCTGTGCGCCACAAAGTTTTTCAACAATTATTGAATTATTAATATCATACGTCAATAATTATTATGGGACTATTACAATAGACTTATAACAAATATATATGTGTGTACTGGTATATATACACATATGTGTGAGGTCATATATATGATCATATATATATGTGTGTTTACCTGAGTGTGTAATATATATATATGTATATATATTTGTATAAATATGTATATATATATATATGCAATTTGTGTGATGACTTACACAGAAGCAATGTCACTCAAGACTCCAACTTTTAAATTAAAAACGAAAATGACATCCAGTCATGTTTTGCTTTCTGCAGTTTTTCTACTCGGCTCATTTTATTCCATCTTCTCAATCTCCTCCTCCTCCTCCTCCTTCTTTTCCTTCTTCTCCTGCTCTTCCTCCTCCTCGTTCTGCTCTTCCTACTCCCCCTCATATTCACTCAAATATTCTTGTCTCCCTCCTCCTCCTCTTTCATCGATTCCTTCTGCTCCTGCTTATCCAATTCTTCTCATCTTCCACCTCCCAAGATTAGAGTCTTTTTCTTTCTTTTTTCTTCCTTCGCCTCCTCTTCTTTCCCCTATCATTCCTGAATTTCCTCCATCTATTCCTCCTCCTTTTCCTCAACCTCTTCTACTTTTCTTCTTCGTCCTTCGTGTATTCTTCTCTTCCTCCTTCTCCCCTTCCTCCACCTCTTCCTCATCTTCGTCCTCATCTTTTTCGTCTCTTCCTCTCTCTTACTCCTCTTCCTCCTCTTCCTCCTCCTCGTATTTGTCCCTTACTTTATATTCGTAAATCGAAGCAATTCTGGGAATCGGCTTAAACCAGAATTCTTCATCTCGTTGTCTCTCATAAAGAATTCTTTCCATTGCCAGTCAAACGCAGGCTCTCTAATTCCTGTGCTCCTTGTTCCAAAGCCTCTTCCCGTATTAGCCACTTCCCAAACCAGACACTCGAGTACGTTTAGACGTATTCTAAAGTGTACACACACGTCTATCGATTTATCTGCATACAGTTAAGCATACAAGCATACATACATACACACACTTACACACATACATGCACACACATAAACACACATACACACACATGCACACATACACCTACACATACACACATACACATACAAACACACATACACACACATAAACACACACATACACACGCATACACATCGGTTTTTTGTCAACTTAGGGAGTTTCTGCGCCTTCTGTTTGAATTGTTTTCGGGTCGGGAGCACCCCCGATGAGTTAAATCTTGAAGTGGCGCTTTATAAATGTCAGATTACAATTATAATTACAATTACGATTAATAGAATCAGGCGGTCGAGTTGACGCTCCAAGACTTGCTTCACCTGTCGCTTGACATCGCTCAGGGATGTCGCTATCTGGAGGAGAACCACTTCATCCATCGGTAACTATTACCTCTGTCGACTTAGATAATGACGGTAAAGCTATTAAGGCAAGATAAGGTAAGGTCAGGTAAGGAAAGGTCATGTCAGGTCAGATCAGATAAGGTCAAGTAAGGTAAGGCTAGATAAGGTAAGGTAAGGAAAGGAAAGGTAAGATTTAGGTAAGGTAAGGTTAAGTAAGGCAAGGTAAGGTTAGGTAAGGTAAGGTTAGGCAAGGTAAGGTAGGTTAAGGAAGATTGAGGTAAGCTAAGGTAAGGTAAGGTAAGGTCAGGTCAGGTAAGGTAAGGTAGGATAAGGTAGGTTTGAGTAAGTGTCATGTAAGTGGTAAGATCACCATTTCACACCGAGAACTGAAGGATGACGGACGAACACATAGAAGGACGATCGAAAAAACGGACGATAGGACAGAAGAAATTAAGGACGAAGAGACAAACGGACGAACGGCTATAAGGACAGACGGACTGAGGTAAGGACGGAAGGTGGAATATGCGGGAGAGGGAGACAGATCGAAGGATCGGAAGTTATTTAATCTGTCCCATGGGGCGTCCAAGCGTTAATCGATTAACGTTGACCTCTCGATGACCAGTGTCTATGTCCCATTCTCAGACGATTCAGTTGGACGATAAGCTGTTGATCAGTAGCTGACGCACAATGCCTTCCTTTAACATACAACTCCCTTCCACGACCCTCGCTCTTAGGCGTAATTTCCGACAATTATCCGTACCCCACTTCTACATACCGTGAGTAAACAATGTTCATTATGCGCAGCAAAGCCAGGCATTCTCCAAAGAGTTTTCCTGCTTTTAGTCAAACTATATTTATTACGCGAAAGGGAGGTATCCCAAAGAGAAACTGTTACGCGATAGGAAGCGCAAAAATTGATACTTTCCAGATCAAAGTTACGCCTATGCCCTCAATCCCAGAATTCAATCGGATGGTTTATATAGCGCACATTAAGATGACTACTCGGATGTGCTATCAGACTGTTTGCGTCTGACAGCGCTTGATGGCTTCCAATTATATTTAACTGCCCTCGCGACTTACTTCTATCGATTCCTATTGGCTGACGGTAACCGAATTCTTTCGAGTTAAATAAACAAACAGATGAAACTAGGTTAGATGGGCGATAAAAGGGAGTTAATCATCGAGAAAGCGGATATTTGATTTAAAACATTCTGTTCGATGCATATGAAGGGAAAAGAATGAAACGAATGGATACAATCAGAATTATTGATTAGATAGAGGCTATTCATGGGTCTCCATAGCGACTGTATAACTCCACCCATTTCATTCGTCAACGATGAATAGTGAGTTCCTTCTTCACCACTCCTCCGTTTTGATTAGACCCTAACCCTAACCCAGGTTCAGAACAGGTGTGGGGCCAGATCGGTTCCGGGTGAAAAAGGTTCCGAGTCCGTTCACTTTTGGCACAAGAGAGTGGGGCAAATTTTAAAGTATTCTAATTGCTTTTAATAGCAAAATTTGATAAAAACTAATATTTAACTAATTGGAAAAAATAGAAGCTCGCCCAAGCAGTCTGTCCTTATGCAGTTGTAGCCTAATTGGCATTAAACATGACTTTGACGAGCGAAGCGGCAGCAGACAATATTGGCGGAACAGTTCTATTTTTAGAACAGTTCTCTACTTGTATCATGAACAGATTTCCGCTTCCTTGTCACGTGAACCTATCACAACATTTTTATTGGCTGAGCAGTTCTATTTTTAGAAACAAATTTCCAACGTCTTTTGTCGCGTGAACCCATCACAACATTTTTCGGAACTGTTTCGTCCTGGCCTGAATTTATATAGCTCCAGACCGGACCAGAAGTTTACCAGGGGGAACGCTTATAGCAGAGCAGTTGGTTAAAGTGTATCGTGTGTTGAATTTCAGAGACATCGCCGCCCGGAACTGCCTTATAACGACTTCCTCTTGGGGCCGCGTCGCCAAAATCGCCGACTTTGGAATGGCCAGGGATGTTTACAAGCACGTATTTAATCTAATCTAATCTAATCTAGTCTAGTCTAACTTATATTTTTATACTGGCGCCAGTAGCAAGTTAAAGTGAGGTTACCTTCTCTTATTTTACCTTACCTTGTGTGCGGCACAGTGGCTTATCGGTAATGCGTTTGGTTAATGATCATACGGTTGCGGGTTTGACTCCGTTTAACGATCCTGGACAAGTTGTTTGCGCACACCGTGCCTCTGTCACCAAACAGTGTAATTTGGTACCGGCTGGAAAGTAAACGGCAAGTCCTGCGATGCACTGACCCCGTGTCCAGGACCTTAGGATTCGTCCAGCTCAAACCAGAATGACAGTCAACTAGCGTGGTGTCATATGAAATAATGTAGCGCCATGCAGTACATTGTTATTCCCAACAGAGCATTCGCCGGTCTTCTACGCACGAGCCAGGATGATTATGGGTCAGTTTCCGTACCAGGGCTTTGTTCAGACACGTGGCAGAAGCCGCGCGAGGAACCCTACATCAATAACAAGAGTAAACTGATCTGAAGTGGGCGCAGACGAAACAATGTAAAGAAAACAGAAATCTGATGAAACACTTTCAGAAAAGCTGTTGGCGAGAAACGGTCAACTGAAGCGCTAGAGAAAACTGGCAATCTGGTGAAACACTAAACGCGCATGCGCCTGGAATGACCGCCCACGCAGATGCTGATGATAAGTGGACGCAAAGACTGTGTTTTTGGTTCTGAATGCTGAGATGGGCGCCTAGGTGCTTGTTTGAGGCGTCTGATCTCAAAGATCGTGTTTGTGTCAGATGCCAATCTATTTTTACCGGTCGACGAAAACAAATAAAGCCCGCGGAAGAAAAAGGATCCGGTTTTATGCATGAAATTTAGTGTTTTCGATCTTATGTCTGCGCTGAAATAAGTAGGGCGAGAGTCTTCCTGCGCCAGGGATGGCCTACATTTGAAACCCACGCATTTCGGCTTCTGCATCTATTATCTGTTATCATTTATCCTTTATCTTTTATCGTTATCATTTACCTTAATCCTTATTTTATATTTTTGTCGGGGTGGAGGTGTCTGACTCCTGGATCTTGACCTGGAACCGAACCTTTTTGCATGTCGATTTTGTTTTGACTGAGCGCCTGTGAATAAGCTGGTTCCCACGACTATTTTGCTTGGTCCTGTATTATTTAAATAAAGCCTTTATTTATGAAATCTATCTATTAGCCTTGTGGCCAGTCCGCCCCCGGTTTTATTTTTCTCTCTTATCTGTTATCTTTATCTGTTATCTTTATCTGTTATCTTTATCTGTTATCTTTATCTGTTATCTTTATCTGTTATCTTTATCTGTTATCTTTATCTGTTATCTTTATCTGTTATCTTTATCTGTTATCTTTATCTGTTATCTTTATCTGTTATCTTTATCTGTTATCTTTATCTGTTATCTTTATCTGCTATCTTTATCTGTTATCTTTATATGTTATCTTTATCTGTTATCTTTATCTGGTATCTTTATCTGTTATCTTTATCTGTTATCACTTTTTATCTTGTCTTGTATCTTTGTCTTTTATCATTATCTTTTATCGTTATCTTTTATTTCTGTCTTTAGGCTGAGCGTCCTGATAAAGTTAATCAGCGAATATACAAAGTTTCATTATTTTCTTTAAAGTTAATAAAAATGAAAATTTTGGACTGTCTCATCGCTATAGTCAAACTCAAACTATATATCACTGTAAGAGTACACACCCTTGCGCTCTAACGAACAAATTAAAATGTCCGTTACTGCTACTGCCATCTATTGAATAACAGTGCAGTGATAGTCGTTATAATGTTTAGCACGGCCCAAGAAAAAGAAATGGTCGCCTACGTTACACTCTAAGACATTGGGGACAGTCTTGATTTTGCAACTTTGCAGGTCTGACTATTATAAGAAATCTGGAAGGGCGATGTTACCCGTTCGCTGGATGCCACCGGAAGCTCTGCTCAACGGACTCTTCACTACGAAGACCGATGTATGGTAGGGTTCACCTGCTCACTCGCTTGCTGACAGGTCACAAGGTCACGACCTCACTAGCTCCCTCGCTCCTTAGCTCGACCTGTTAACATCTGCTGTTAACTCATTTGCTCAGTTGCTCACACTCGAGAACTTGGTCACTCGCGCACTCTTGCTGAGCGCAGTCGAGTGATAGATGGTTGTTAGTTTGTGACAGGTTAGTGGCCCCGGCCCTTTATAAATATATAAGAAAACAAATTAATAAAACAAATCAATGCAAATAGCTAGTTATTGAGTCGGTCAGTCAGTGAGTAGGCCAATCAATCAATCAATCAATCGATCGATCGATCAATCATTCATTCAACCAATCAATATATAAATTGATCAATCAATCAATCAACTAGTGAGTGAGTCAGTCAGTCAGTAAATCAATCAATCAATGGCTTAATCCATCAATCAATCGATTAATCGATCGATTAATCGATCGATCGATCAATCTAGCCGGTCAAACTTGAATCCTTCTTATGATCAGGTCTTTCGGGGTGCTGCTGTGGGAGATCTTTTCCCTCGGTTACCGACCCTACCCGGGTCTTTCGAACCAGGATGTGATCCAGCTGGTGACTTCCGGGGGCCGGCTCCAGCCACCTGGCGACTGTCCGCAGGCGGTCAGCAACGTCATGAACCTCTGCTGGACAGGTCCGGTTAACGAAAGACCTCACTTCGACGTCATCACGAATCTCATACAAGACTGTCTCAAGGTAGGGATGAGGGGTGGATAGAATGGCCGGAAGGATGGATTACTGGATGTATGTATGTATGGATGGATGGATGGATGGATGGATGGGTGGGTGGGTGGGTAGGTGGGTGGGTGGATGGATGGATGGATGGATGGATGGGTGGGTGGGTAGGTGGGTGGGTGGGTGGATGGATGGATGGATGGATGGATGGATGTATGTATGGATGGACTGCATGCTTGGTAAGTCTATAGTAGTGGTAGTTGTTGCAGTAGTGGTAGTTGTTGTAGTGGTGGTAATAATAGTGGTAGTTGTTGTAGTGTTGGTAATAATAGTGGTAGTTGTTGTAGTGGTGGTAATAATAGTGGTAGTTGTTGTAGTGGTGGTAATAATAGTGGTAGTTGTTGTAGTGGTGGTAATAATAGTGGTAGTTGTTGTAGTGGTGGTAATAATAGTGGTAGTGTTAGTAGTAGTGGTAGTAATAGTGGCGGTAATAACAGTAGTAGTAGGAGTGGTAATAGTATTGGTAGTACTAGTGGTTGTAGTAGTAGTGGTAGTGGCAGCAATAGTAGTAGTAGTAGAGGCAGTAGTAGTAGTAGTAGTGGTTTGTAGCAGGAGTGGTAGTAGTAGTAATAGTAGTGGTAACTGTACGGACGGACGGAAGGAATAGTGGATGGATGTATGGATGGATGGGCGGACGGACGGACGAACGGAAGGGTGGGTGGTTCGATGGGTGGGTGGATGGATGGATGGACGTTGAAGGGATGGATGGATGGATGGATGGATGAGCGAGTCCATAAATGGCTGAATGAGTGGATGGCTGAATTGGGCTCAAAAATCGGTTTGGAAAGAACAAATCAAACTGTTTAGACCTTTAATTTTTTGTGCATATTGTTTTTTAGATCGTGTTTTGCAAGTGTTGCTTTTTTCGTGAAGCATTTGTTTCTTTTATTCAGAGTTAACTGTGAATTGTTTTAGCCTTAATTCACCTGCTTGTGAATTGTTCGTGAAGTGATTAAATGCTGCGTCTGGTTGTCTGTGTCGTTGTCTTTCTGAATGTCTGTCTTTGTGGCTGTGCATCTTCCTTTAGGTCTTTGCTGTGTTATATATTTAATTGTTTGTGTGTTTATCCACCCATACAATTCCTCATTCAGCCGAGGGACGGACGTCTGAGGTGTTAACAGATGCATAACTTACTTATTTACTTACTTACTTCCTTTCTTCCTTACTCATTCACTTACTTAAATGTACTCACATTCATACATACTTAATACTTAGCTACTTACATACATACATACATGCATACATACATACACACATTTATACATACATACGTACATACTTACTTACGTGCTTACATACATACTTACTTACTTGTCCGCTGCAGAGCCAGTGCCACCTAGAGGCGCCTCAGCCGAACGACCCGCAGCTGACCAGCCCACGCCTGTCCTCGAACAACGAAGACGCTCTGGTGTCTTACCTACCGATCATCGACGACAGTTGCCACCATCTTCTCGACCCCCCGCAACCTTCGGAGATGCACACCCCGCCCTCACCATCCCCTCCCCTTTCCTCTTCCACCCCTCCGAACTCAGCATTTCCCGACGTCACTTCGTCCACGATCATTGACTTCGCCTACGACGCGTGCAGCAGTTCCGCTTCCGAAGGGACGATCCAGCCTAGTAGATCGGAGCTGATCTACCTCGAGCCACTCCTCAGTGGCAGCACAGCCCTCCGACAGTAGCAGCAGCAGCAGCAGTGGACGGCAGGCGCAAATGTGGCCGCAGTAAATGTTGAGTATTTAGAGGACAGACGAGTGTGGCCGGGAAGTAAGGTCTGCTGATAGCAGACACTGATGTTGCTTCCAACCTTAACAAATTGCCTAGAATATATGTGTATATATATATGTACGTATGTAACTATGTATATATGTATGTACGTGTGTGTGTATATAACTGTGTATAAATATATTTATGGATAAGTATGTACATACTGTAGCTAATACATATGTACCATATTAAACCAGAACAGACCGTATAAGGCTCAACTGAAATGCAGACAGCATGGCAAACATAAGGTAGGTCTTCTTCGACTTCCCTGGAAGCCACAATATATCGTTAAACAATGGATTATTATTATTATTATTATTATTATTATTATTATTATTATTATTATTATTATTATTATTAATTAGAAACTTATATAGCGCCGGTGTATAATTACACAAGAGACTGAGCATAATGTGCTGTTGTAGGAAGAGAATTTCAAACTTTAGGTCCAGCAATCGAAAATACTAGTTCACCAAGAACAGTTCTAGTTCTTAGCAAAACCGGAGAAAGGCATTCAGGCGACCTGGTAGCATGAGTGTCTGTTTACGCGAGAGAGCCCCTGGTCTCGATTACTTGCTTAACTGGAGTCAAACTTTGCCGGGAGCCAGCTCGGCTGTGACAGCAGGCTTCGCTCTCCCCGGAGAGCGAGGCTTAGAACTTTGAACTCCGACCAGCCACAATACTTAAAATCAATCCCTACTCCTCAATTTTTATATACGTCATTTTAGGGTGGCAAGCGACATCTAATCATCCTTGTATATTATTAGCTCATGCTGCAGCTCGCCTAGTTAAAAGCCGTGGCCCTCGAGATCACATTACTCATTCTTTACAACAACTTCATTGGTTACCCATGTTCGGGTCGGCATGTTCGGCAACCCCGAAATTACATCAAGCAGTCCGACAGAGCTATAGAATACAATACAACTTATATTTATAACGCGCCTTAATAAAACAATGTCTTACTCAAAGGACGCGTTACAACATAATAATTAGTTATAGTACTGAGAGAATAAATGAGTCGTAAGTTTTAATTTTAAATTATCTATTGAAGAGCATCTTCGAATAAATTCAGGTAAAGAGTTCCACTCAGCAGGACTAGCTACTTCAAACATTCTTTTTCCAAACTGTAGGTTAACTCTTCTGACTTCAAAGTCCCCTTTTGAAGCCGAACGCAATCTTCTTCTGGACTCAGTGGAAGTACAAGGTTTAACTAGAGAGGACAGGTAGGACGGGGCAGAGCCTGACATAATTTTGAACATAAATAGACAGATTTTGAAAGACATGCGGGCCTGAATGGGTAACCAATGAAGTTGTAAAGAATGAGTAATGTGATCTCGAGGGCCAAGGCTTTTAACTAGGCGAGCTGCACCATGAGCTAATAATATATAAGGATGATTATATGTCGCTTGCCACCCTAAAATGATGTATATAAAAATTGAGGAGTAGGGATTGATTTTAAGTATTGTGGCTGGTCGGAGTTCAAAGTTCTAAGCTCCAACTGAAAACAAAGTCTTTGCTGAAAAGGAATCAGAAGCAAAGATTTAAGTTCAGGGGTTATATTCTCATATTTTGATGTAACAGTTATGGCTCTAGCCAAGGAATTCTGAATCATTTGAGATTTCTGCATATTGATTCTGTGTTACGGCAAGAAGCGGGTTACAGTATTGAAGGCGACCGGAGATCAATGCATTTGCCAGAGATATCCTTGAAGGCCTAGGGACATAACGCATAGGTCACGAATATACTTGTACGGGCAGCGGTGGTGAAGGATCTCACCCGATTAATTCATTGAAAATTCAGCAAGGTCGAGGCCATATGGTCGCTTTAGAAAAACATACATTTACATTTATCAAGCCTTACAAATACCATTCACGTAGTTGGTTAGAGATATAGTAGAACCAAATCAATACTGCAAGGACAGCACAGAACAGGGGTTCAAAACCCACTGTATTGCCACTGATTTTTTTTAGCACGCCAAGTCAAGCAACAAACCCACACGTGCCTAAAGGACTACTTGAAACCGATGATGAAAAGACCTTCAGAATTTCCACTTGAAACGTGTTTCACAGGGAATGTTGCAATTTCCAAATGTTAACGTTACTTTTAAATTATAATTGATTTTATTTCTTCTTCTTCTATTACTATTACTACTACTACTTCTATTACTACTACTACTACTTCAATTTCAAATAGCATCCACCATAGCCGTCCGACTGTCTGAGTGCCTGACTCCTGGATCTTGACCCTTTTGCCTATCGATTTTGTTTTGACTGAGCGCCTGTGAATAAGCTGGTTCCCGCGACTTAGCTTTCGTTGAGCGCTGTAGAAATCTCGAGATTACGATTACTTCTATTACTACTACTACTACTACTGCCGCTACTACTACAACTACTACTAATACTAACACTCCTATTATTACCGCTACTACTACTATAGACTTACCAAGCTTGCAGTCAGTAAACTTAATAAGGTGCAAATAGCAATGACTGAGGATAAATAGTATTCTTTGCTATTTCCAAACTACTAAAGAAATAATAAGTTCCAAATACGTTAACCATGATATTGTGTAAATTAGTTGTAAGGTGGTGAGAGCTTGTGACTCGTGTTCTTTATAAAGAAAGCTGTGATTTGGAGATTATTTGTAAAAACTTGATTGCAATTAAATTGAAAAAAAATCGCTTGAAAAAACTGATTGCACAAAATCACAAATGCCACACAGACTGACGTTTTGTGTAGGTTCTTCTCCAAAGAAGTGCAGATAGTTCCACTTTAAAATGAGGCTATAAACCACAACCCATAACATAGATATTATGGTCATCCTAGATTTTTACGTAATCTAAAACGAGGTTTTACGATCAACCTCGATTTCCAAGTCACCCAAACCCCGATATTAAGATCAGCCCAAATTCTTAGGTAACCCACAAAACCAAAATGCAAATATGATGGTCAACCCAGATTCTGAGGTCACATTTAACCCAGATTTTGAAGTCAACCCCGATTCTGAGGTCAGCCACAATATCCGGATATAATGGTTAACCCAGATTTTAAAGTCACCCACAAAATCCAGATGTTATGGTCAATCCAGAATAATTCTACAGTCGCCTATAAACCCGATTTTGAGGTCAACCAGATCATCAGAACACTGTCAGCGATTTCAGTAAGTAGATTGTATTCGGCATAAACGACTAGCTGAACAATGGTCAGAGTTATAATACCAGCTACAGAAACAAACTAATCTAGCCAATGCAAAAATTAATTTACAATAATATACAACTAAACGATTTCCATTGTTTTCATATTTACACTATATCGTAAAATAGTTTTCTTGGAAGTCATATCAAAATAATTTATACTTAAATTGCAATTTTCAAACATAAATTTTGTCAAGGAAACTAACACCTGTACATTCTCAAAAATCGGAATACATTAAATTCCACAACAGAACTTTGAGAAAAAACAGAACTCAGTAGCAACATCAAGAACTGCTTCTTTCCAATGTCCGTCTTCAAAGTCGCCAGTAAGTTAAGGAGTGTCAGAAGCATGCATCCTGTAAATTCATTGCAATTAACTTGGCCTATGATACCAGAACATTCCAGTATTTAAGATCACTTCATTAAAATGGATTTTTTAAACTTACCTACCAACACAATAATTGGGCTTTTAAACTTATTTTAAGCATGGTAATCAGACTTTTAAAAATTATCTTTCTGCATAGTTTATTAGGCTTTGTTCACCTATCTATAAGCACAATAATTGGGCTTTTATCTTTAAGTACTGTAATTAGGCTTTTCAAACTTATTTTTAAGCCTAGTTAAGTTCTTACCAAAAGCCTAACCATCTCAACACCAATGACATATTAAAGTAGAGATTATAAAAACTTCTTAGTGAGCCATGTTACATAAAATCGAGAAATTGTCAATAATTCAGACGGGACCTGCAGTCCAAGAGGTACCTTCCAAGTAGTTACCATGCAAAACAAACCCAGAAAATTCAGAAAAGTAACTTTAGGTAACAGAATGGGTAATACATCAGAACCTCTTAATCACCATGCATCGCTACAGAGCAAATGCTGAAAAGGTAAAAAGGAGCAGTGCCATGCGTATGAAGCGTTAGCGACTTCATTTTCTTAGCCTCAGTATACGAAGTCGGATCACCAGTCCTGTCCCTTGCTGCGTGAGCTACCCACGAACAGTATATCCCATCAACACTATACTCGCTGTTTAGCCAACGGGCAAAAGTGGAGCAGAAATCAAAACAACATTCTGCTCAGGCATGGATTTGAAATCCTGACCTCTCAGTAGACATTCCACCATTCTAACCACTAGACAATCATGTCCCCTAGATAACTAAACACAGCAGTTAAGCCATGCATCCAGAGCTCACGTGTTACTAACATGCTTAAATAAGTAAGCAGGCAATCTTTTACCAATAATTTACAAAACTGTCATAACAAAAAACGAATATACCTTGCCTAAAACTAGAGCAACAGCATCCGATGCTATCCCACGGTAAACAGTAGCCGCTTTTAGTAACATCTATCCAATATTTCACGAACTACACGATCTCCAAATAGGGCTGGGGCCTCGAATCTCTAACTTTAATCATTTCATTTATTTCTGTTATTTATTCATTTAAAACATTTATTAACAATATTCGGTGCACAGGTTTCTGAACTTGCGGCATGGAAAGAATTTTTGGATGTATTGTTTGATAGATTTTTGCGGTGCGCGGAGTCACAAAAAGGCTGCAAGGCCACCCATCTCAGAGTTTTTTATGCACACAACACCTGAATCTGAGGCATGGAAGAAAGCACCTTGCAGCCAAGATGTAGTCATGCAAAGGCTGGAGCAAAATAATGGATCTAAAAATTCAGGTTTACCTCAAACAGCAATGTTACATGTTAATGATACAGTGAGAATATGACAATATTCCCATATGGGCTTTACATGTTATACATATGAACCCATACGTAGGGCAAATGGAGCCCATATGGAAACACTGTCATGTTCTTATCACTCGTGGGGTATAGTAGCCAATAGAGTGCTTGGCTTGTATTGATGAAAGTACGTGTTTGAGCCTCCCCTTACTCAGTTACTGTTTATGGACCCTGAGCAGGTCCTTCACTCACAACTGTTTCGCGCCTCAGATCAGGTTTACTGACCTAGCACGCTGAAATAAATGCAAAATAATAATAATAATAATTATTATTATTATTATTATTACAATAATAATAAAAATAAAAACAATAATCTTCAACATATGAAGTTGCTGTTAGGGAGATTGGAAGTTCATTGCAACACATCTGTACCTCGTCAAAACGCAATATTTGCTCACAACCATAGCATAACAGACAAGCGCAAGGATAACATCTTCATTCATCAGCCCTAAATCCCTTGTTTGCACGTACACATTTGGCCATTCATCCAGCGACTTTTAATAACTGTCCAAAGTCGCTATCGAAACAGCCAAAAATTTTACTAGCGTTTACAATCGATTTCCGTAATTCTGCAATAACACATCAACACTAAGTCATCATTCCTGAGTTGAAGTCATTTCATGGTCCTCGTTCCAACTTTCTTCCGCATCCTTCAAAAATTGATCGCATAAGGTCAGCTGAGAAAACAACAACATTCCAAGGCGTCGACTGTACACAAATTGCTCAGAGATAGCTGAGGCTAAGGGCGTGATGAAGGGCTCGCAGATCGGAATGCTTCGATATTTGCCAGAATGGCCAAGACATCTGTCGGCAGAAGCATCAAAGAAAACACTCCTTAAATCAATCAGTATTTAATAACAAGTAAAATATTTCTTAAATCACACAAAGATAATTAATGACATTCAATAATAACAAAAACATTTGCTAAAACAACATAAAAGATTAACTGTAATACTTGGTAACAATGTTTTCATTGTTATCATTACACAAAGATGATATACGATATTCAACAGATTTTAAGGATTTAAGCAAACGTTGATTAACGCTTTGTATATTATCGGCGCTACAGAAGTTTCCAGAACAGATTAGACTACTGTACATTAGTAGAACCGCAAATACTAATTCTGTATAGTGGCGCCACCCAGCGAGTAACGAAAGGGTTAAACAGTTAAAAAGGTGCCATCTGGGGAATATATAACCAACTAAGCAAATCAAGTGCTTAAAAACCGTCAGTAAATGTGTAGCTTTGAATATGAATTTTAAATACAATCGAACTTTGTATCATCTAAATCAGCTGCAACATTGTGAAGACGGTGAGTGATCACAGTTAATGCTTTTGGTAAAATTAGGTAATTAATTCTTTCAGATGCATTAAGAATTAAGCCAGACGGATTTTGCCCGGGTGCCTCACCTGCTTTGCCGCCTGGTTCTCTTCCGTTCCATCTCCGATTACTACATAGGTACACTTGCGTCCAAATCGAGACCGGATCCGCTCAAAGCAGCTTTCTTTGCCTAAAGGAAGGTGACATCAACACAAAAAACACGTGCAAATTTCTAAATCAACTTAACGCAAACTTTATGGTGGCATTAAAGCCTTTAGAGACGGAGGAGGCGCACAACTCAACGCAAATCATAGTGAGTACCATTTTTAACCAAACCTATTGTTTTGTCTTATCTTGTCTTGTCTTCAACTGTCCTCGAGTCGAGGATTGGGTGCATCAGGGACAATTTTGTGCCACCTGCTTCCGTCCCTCGTCTCCTGTAATAACTGGTCGAACGATAATTCAGTCCACGACTTCTTCTTATCGATCCACGTCATCTTGGGTCTTCCTCGAGCTCGGAATCAAGGAATTGTGGTGTATCAGAATAATATTCATGCTGTAACTTGGATGAAGCATGTCATCTAATCTAATCTAATCTAATCTGACTTCTACAGCGCCGTTATCTCAATGTTCAAGGCATCAATCGACGATCTTCCTTCTTCTTCTTCTGGTTCTCCCCCGCAGGCAGGTTCAAGCATCCGATGACGCCACTCCTTTCAGTGCTGAGCTTCTTCTGTCAGCCTGTTGTATCCGTCCGTCATCATCCAGTCCATCAGCATCTGTCTGGGTCTTGCTCTTGTCCTCCTCCCCTCCATTCTGCCCTCAAAGACGATTCTCAAGAGTAAGTCCCCTCTCAGGGTGTGACCAATCCATTTTCTCTGTCGCCTCCTTATTCTAGCTATCATAGATCTTCCTCCTCCAACTCCTTTTCTTTCCCTAACGGAAATGAACCGTTTTCTTTCCTCTCGCGAGGAACCCCAACATTTAATCAATCGATGATAGCTTTAAGTAAAAACCTCGTCATAACTTATATTCCGGGTTGACGAAACTCAGTTAAAAATCCGACAGTTTGGAGTGTAGATTTGACTCTCAAGCTAGCACGGCGCGTACTCAGGGACCTTAAATGGCGTGGCACCCGTTCAAAGGTGCAGCGGTGGTGAAGGATCTCACCCGATCAATTCATTGAAAAATGGGCAGGGGGTCGAGGCCATACGGTCTCGCTATAGAACAACAATTACATTTACATTTCTCTCAGCTACTGACCAACTTTGGCCGCACTGTAGATGTTTTCGATCTTGAACGATGAACCGATTCCGTAGAGCAGAACCTTTGCCAGGGCCGGTGCCAGGCGCGTAGAGGTGACCAGCACGTTGACACTCGTTGACCTATGACCAGCAGAGTAAGTAAGGAAGTAAGTTAGCTTTGCAATCAGTGTGATCGTGTCGTTAATCTGTTTACAGTCACTGACATTGGCAAGGAAATTTGCTCTCATTACACTGGCCAACACATAATTTGTTGCCTCAAATGTTAGAACTGTTTCTGGGTATATTTGACCTGCTGATTCCAGAAAAGGCACCAGTTTTCTCCCAGCAGGTCTAGTTTTCGAGATATAGAACATTATGCCATATACCAGTCCTTGCCTCTGCTCGCCCATAAAACATAAGGCTATAGCTATAATTATGTAGTGTTCAATTTATTATGTGACACACTAAATAAACATAATAATACAAATACTTAAAAGAAAATGGTAGTACCTGAAACTGTACTTATATGATACCAAACAGAACAAGTTTGTTATAAAAATTTCAAGTCATTCGACACCGAAGAAGCTCCTTTTGTACGATTTCCGAGTGTGGCATCTGCCGGAACAATCGCGCATAATATTCCAGCAATAGTCTGCCATCATGTGTGCATCCCATCTTCCTTGATATCGATTTTCCATTGTTTTGATGTCTTGGTGAAATCTTTCACCTTGCTCTTCGCTGAAGTCACCAAGATTCTCTGGAAAGCGATCTAAGTGACTGTGGAGATAATGGACTTTAATGCTCATGTTGCAGCCAAGCTTGTTGAAATGAAGAAGCATATCCTCTACTAGTTGTGCATAATTGTCTGCCTTCTTGTTGCCAAGAAAATTTTTAGTTATAAGAACAAAGGAAGACCAGGCACAAGATTCGATTTCATTCATTGATGGTATGAGAAGTGGGTCATTCATAAGTTGCCTGATCTGTGGACCATCGAAGATTCCAGCCTTCAATTTTTCCATTGTAATTCCTGGTAACTTGTGTACTATGTATTCGAAGCATGAACCTTCTTTATTCAAAGCCCTGACAAATTGTTTCATCAGGCCTAGCTTTATATGTAGTGGTGGCAGTATGATCCTATCTCGTGCCACCAAAGATTCCTTGATTACATTTTGAGCTCCAACCACCATGTCTTTCCTCGAAGGCCAATCTTTTCTTGTCCAATGTTCATGCTTGGCTCTACTGTCCCAAAGACACAAAAAGCAGGGCTACTTTGTGTAGCCACTTTGTTGACCAAGGAGGAAATTTACCATCTTCAAGTCTACACAAATTACCCATTGATGTTCTTTGTATTTTATCTTTTCCAGTACTAAAGAGATGGCATTGTACTCTTCTTTCATCCTGGTGGAGTGACCGATTGGAATAGAACCAAATTTGTTGCCGTTATTTAAAAGCACACATTTCAGACTACGTTTTGAACTGTCGATAAAAAGACGCCACTCATCTGGGCTGTAATCCGACAGACCAATTTTCTTCAATAAGTTGCTGATGTCATTACAGAATACTAGGTTGTTGTCTTCGGTAAAGAATGGCAGCAAATCCTTTACTCTGTTTCTATAAATTGTAATTTTCGTTCCAGGCTGAAGTGCATTCTTTTCCTTTAGTCTGGACGCAAGCAATTCAGAGGACTCTTTGGAAAGATTTAAGTCCCTGATCAGATCACTCAACTCTTTTTGGTCAAAACGTTCACTGTGTGAAGTTGATTGGAAATCACTGTCACTGTCCCCACTTTCTTCACTTTCGTCATCTTGTCCGATATTGGACATGCAAGTGTCATCGTCTGAGAGCTGAGGTAGTTCGCGAAAAGGTGGAACTGGTACAATATCCGAATGCGGAACAGGTCTCCTGGCTGAAGGTATATCAGGGTAAGACAACTTGTGACGATTATTTCGATTGATGCCTATGATATTAACCATACAAAAGTAACAGTCGTCGAAGTGGTTTATCTGTTCCCTCCAAACCATCGGTACACCAAATTTCAGGCAGCTTCTCTTTCCAATTGTCCAGTGGCGCAATTGTTCAATACAAGTTTTGCATACTGTATGAGGAGCCCATTGCTTATCTTGATCTCCAAGTTTGACACCAAAATAACCTACATATGCTCTTTTTACAAACTCAGAAATCGGTTTCCTGTTTGCTTTTAGTGTGTATTCCCCACAAATGTAGCAGAATATGTCTGGATGGTTAATGCAGCTCCGTCTGGAAGTAGCCATAACCTTAAGGATGTTCGCATCTGAGGAATTAAATGACTAACCTAAAAAATAGTAAGAACATGTAGTTATTTAATGCTCACATTCACAGATTGTTCTTGCGACCAACTCTTAATATGCCCTAAGACGACTGCGGCTGCTCTAGCTTTCAGGAGGCGGTTTATAGAGGCTATAAATGCTGACTTCAGCATAATCTATTTACATAGTTCGAAACCATGAAACGCTGTATAAGCACAAATAAATTCTAAATGAGGCCATGAATTTAGTGCTGAGTAAGCTGTAGGCTACGGAATAGTTATTTCGTTGAATCAGCAATATCTCAGCACGCGGCAAGATATGCTGATTTTACATTATAAGGATGTAGGCATTATATGAATCAGCAAGAATTATAATTAGCCATAAATAAAGCTTATTATGACATTTTAGTTTTGCCAAAGACATCGTTTAAAGAGTGGACTGGGTTTTCTTTAAAAATCGACGATATCTCAGAAATTAGACCTGATGCACTCAATCCAATGACATTTTCTGAATCAGCGCCCAAAATTACCACAAGAACAGGTCTAAAACCGAAGGCAACAAGAAAAAAAATTTTTTCTGTTGGCCAGTGTTATCATTCCATTTGTCGCAGCTGGAGTTGATAATAACGACGATGATGATAATGATGATAATAATTCAATTACAATTGATGATTATGATCAATTATGATTGGTCATGATCATCATTATTCCATTTGTGGTTACTGTTGTTGTTGTTGTTGATGATGATGACGACGACGACGACGACGATGATGATGATGATTATGACGTTGATGAAGATCCAATTACGACTGAATGATTACTGACCAATTATCATCGATCATGATCCAATTATGATAATATAGAATACAACATATCATATCTTTATTATTACGATTAATAATCATCCAATCACAACAATCAAAAACACGATAATCCAATAAAGAGTCGATTGCAACTGATTAAAAACGATAACAATAGAAGATAATCGATGATGATTGATTAATGACATCTGATTGATGACTGGTTGACGAGAATGACGACGACTGAGACGGCGGTGCAGACAACGAACTCATCATCGTTTTTTCTGCTTATAATCGCCAACATCATAATCAGATGATGAGAGATGCTGATGGTGAGAGATGATGATGGTGAGAGATGCTGATTCAGTGGCTGATTGACGATGACAACATATTGATATTAGTAACAGAGGAAAGGAAGATGCCGATGTATGGAGGAGGAGGAGGAGATGGAACTCTCATCAGTTAGTTAGTGGGAATCATCCTCAATGCCATCGGGTCAGTGGACCGTGACTACTCCACTGGTACAGGTGCGTACAGACTACACCTGTTGCTATTTTTATTCATACAAACACACCTACAGAGAGAAAGAGAGACATATAGACAGAGACAGAGAGACAGAGACAGACAGACAGAGATATAGAGAGACGGAGAGAGAGAGAGACAGAGACAGACAGAGAGAAAGAGAGAGAACATACATATGTAATAGTCTACATAATATGTATAAATTTATCATCATATTTATATATGCATACATTTTGTACTTGTTACATACTGAGTTTAGTGTATATATATATATATATAACTAAACACTATAAATATATCTATACACAAGTGTGTATACATAGTGCATATATTAGTCCAACCAGTGTGTATTTGTGTATTTATTTATACATAGCTATGTATATATTCTCTGCATATATATAAGATCTCCGGTGCATGTATATATATATATATATGTATATATATGTATATATATATATATACAGTAGCGTCCTGCTGTGGTAGGGTATTAAAGGGAACAGACAGAGAAGAACTGGGGGACACTCAGTAGCCCCAGACGGCGTATCCAATCAGAGGGGGAAGGAGGAGGGAGGATCGTATTGCCCCACGAGGGCTCGGCTACCCTGAAATACCACGGAGGGAGACTTCTGCAGTAAAAGAGGGTAGATGCTGCGGTTAAGAAGCCCCCCTCCCTTCCTCTCTGCTCAAGATTCGTGGAGAAGTAAGCCTCGTTGTCTAAGGCCGTCTCGTCAAACCCCTTTCCCCCACCTTTCCCAAAAACTCTTTTTAACAGAGTCTAAGCGATTTGTTCTGTTTGAAAAGCGAAACGCGCCTCCCATCAATTGGAAAGCACTCGAAAAGCATTAAGGAGAGAACGGAAAAACTGATTTAGTGCAATCGTTCTCAATGACATGCGTTTTACATCACTCTCTTTCCACTCCCTCGCTCACTCCCCAACTCCTGTCTGTCTGTCTGTCTGTTCTGCCTGCCTGCCTGCCTGTCTGTCTGTCTCTCCTTTGCTCTAGCTGTCTTCCACACCCCTTAACTCTCCCATTCCCTATCTCTCTGTCTCTGCCTGTCTGTCTCTTTCTGCCTGCCTGCCTGCCTGTCTGTCTGTCTCTGTCTCCTTTGCTCTAGCTGTCTTCCACACCCCTTCACTCTCCCATTCCCTATCTCTCTGTGTCTCTGTCTGTCTGTCTCTTTCTGCCTGCCTGTCTCTTTGTCTGTCTGACTGTCTCTGTCTCCTTTGCTCTAGCTGTCTTCCACACTCCTTCATTCTCCCATTCCCTATCTGTCTGTCTGTCTGTCTGTCTGTCTGTCTGTCCGTCTGTCTGTCTGTCCGTCTGTCTTCAACTTCCTCTCTCTGCTTGTCCTGTGCCAGACTTTCTTTCTTCCTCTCGCGAATTTTTTTTTCTGTCACTGAGTCTGTCTTTCGGTCTCTGTCTCTCCGTCTCTGTCTCTGCCTCTCTCTTTCTGTCTCAATATGTCTGTCTCCCTCCGTCATCTCTCCTAACATTTCGCCCATCAATGCATTGAGTGCATGAATGAATGAACCATAAATGAAGAGTGAATTCTCACATGAATGAATGAATGAATTAATTAATGAACGAATGAAAAAAGCAGACTGGAAAATGGTTGAATCTCTAGCTGAATAAAAATTTTAAAAAGTTAAACAAATTAAAATAAAAAGTTAAACGAATTACTACTAAAATGGTCAGTTGAGTTGTGAAAAGAACCCCTCTAAGACTTTAGACTCACTTCTTGTAGAAACTTTCACATATGAAATTCAGTTACCACTCAACATTAGCAGGACAACAAACATACTGAATAACTGAACGAATGAAAGAATAAGAACTGAGCGAAAGAACAGCAAACATCAAGGTACGGGTCGCAGATTACAAAGGGGTAACTTTCCTCCACCCTCTTGTTCACGTCATCTTCCAATAAAGAAACATTTTCTCCAAACGTTTCTTGCTGTCCATCGTAGGTCTTCCCCAAATTTCTTGCTGTCCATCATAGGTCTTCCCCACCATTTCGAGCTGTCTGCCACTGGGGAAAAATATTCCCCAACCACATCGTCCCTGCCCTGCACAGGTCAGCCCACCCAAAATCGCATCCTGTTAAACATTCACCCTCTGAACACAGAACACAAAAGACGCCATCAAAACGAAATCACACACAAAAGCTCACCTTGAATTAATTATCTCCAGACATTTCTGGGCCACCGTCAACCAATTATCCGACAGGGCTTCAATCTTTGACCGCAGTTGCGCCCACTGTTCACACTTCGTTCGGCCCAGCAACCCTAAACACAAATTATTAATACCTGGGGATGACGTCAACCGGCAATTATGGCCGCCGTGCAATTTATACTCTCCGCTGAAACGCTATTTGTTCGATAAAGAACAGACGAACACAGCACCTCGACAACAAACTTAAGTGCAGTCATCAAAAAACAGCCGGTCACCCTAGCCTAAAAGCACCATCCGAAAAATATTATCGTCCATCGTCGCAAATTAGAAAGCCTCGCCAAAACACCGCACACGAAAGACTGTGATTACCCAAATTATCGCTCACATCAAACGCTGCCAAACAACGGACGCGTCCTTTAATAATGTACGATTTTTGATAGGTAAACTCGCTCGAAATCTGTTGTCTTTTTGTTGTCCGCGAAGCAACACTCTGCGCGAATTAGTTCAACATCTGGCACATTTGAGTTACCATCTGGACTTAATTTTGCACAAATCTCAACTAAATCGAGTCAGGGTTGGCTGAAACGATCGCCATTTTATTCGCATAAATATGATGGCCTGATGCTTGCGTAGCCTAGATTATGTGCAATTTTAACATTTATATACTGCCTTCTGAGGACATCGCTGTCCTAAGCACATGAAACGCCATTTATTATCCTCACGGATTTAAATTGTTAACATGATTTTCCACGGTTTCACTTTGCACTGCACTGATCGGGTTTATTTTGTACAAAATCAAACTTGACTTGCAACCAATTATTAGCTTACGGCATGTACGAGTTGTATTAGCCGACTGTATATCAATTATGTGAGAGGGAATCCATACTACATTTGTCCCTTCTGGATTGCCGGCACTTGTAATATTTTAGGTGAAGCTGTTGTAACTGTCTAGACTGTTGGTTGTTGTTGATTCAATAAACAACTTCAATTTAATTCGCAATCAAAATAGTTAAGTATCTAGGAATCCAGTTATGCATAGTGACAGAGGTCGCTGAAACGTACCTCCAACGTTGTTGCAATACGTGTTGTAAATTTCTTTGATTCTTCGGTATCGATAGGCGAGTTTGCGGGTCCAGTCGACGCCTCCGCGAACCCCGGTTGCTAAGCAAATGTTGCCGTTGGTTGTCATCGAATGAAACCCATCGGCGGCAAAATTGTAACTGCTGTATGTCCCAAAACAAAACAAGAAATGGAGATTATATCAGATGAGCAGAAAAAATGAGCAAGTGCAAAACTGAGAAAACAGAAAGACAAAGGTGTAGTAAGGTGTCATTATCTGTGGCGCGCCCCTCTCTTGAGAGTTCCAGATTCTACTACTCTGCCTGGCCAACTGGATGTAGTAATATGTCATTGATAATATTAACAGCATAGATATATTATAATTGTGGCGGGAGCTTATTCCAGAGGTGAGGGGCAGCTATGGCTAAGAAGCGATATCAAAATTTTAAGGATGGGGTGATGGGAGGGCGGAGAAGTGTTAGGGCAAAAGAGGAGCGGGTTAAGCAAAGTGGTTGGATTGTAAATAACTGACGAAGAAGATATGAGGTTTGGGAGGATTGAATTGTGTTGTAGGTAAACAATAAGAACTGTATTCTATTCGTTCGGGTATTCTAAATCACGTACCGTTGCACGAATCATGAAATGCAAACATATTAGAAAGATGCCCTAGTTCCTCCCGCAAATGGAACGAAAACAACTAAAAAAGTGGGTGAGTCGTTTCCAACAAACCACCAAAGCACCCTTGCCCAGAACTTGAAAGGAGATACCTTAAACGTCTTGACACACATACACATACGGTCGCTATATGAGCATTCAAACCCAGTGGCGTATTTATCCATGGGCGCTGGGTGGGTGGTTCGGCCCTCGCCCCTCCTGATTTTATGCCGGCGCCCCTCCGACGAGACGTAATCGTAATTCCGAGATTTTCTACAGCGCCCAACGAAAGCCACGTCTCGGGGACCAGCTTATTCACAGGCGCTCAGTCAAAACAAAATCGATAAGCAAAGGGTTCGGTTCCAGGTCAAGATCCAAAAGTCAGACGGAGAGACAGCGTGGCAGCTATGGGTGGTGGTGTTTGGGGTTGGAGAGGAGAGAGAGATAAGAGGAAGAAGGGGTGTCAGGGTACGATCTGTGAAAGAGGAATGTTTTGAGTTTTGAGTGAAAGGCCGAAGCAGAAATTGCAAGCGGTGGAGCATCGATGAGTGTGTATGACGGTTCAGAAAACTGTCGCAATTCTGGGGGAGTTTATGACCCGTATATGGGACGTGGCACCCCACTGAAAATCCCCTTTCCCCCCCACGCAATCAATCCTGGATCCGCCACTGCTCATTGTGCATCATAACATTAGGCACCAGAATTCATGCAACGTGACGTAGAAGGCCGTTCTCGGTATAAATGCGCCTAAGGTTACCTCAGGTCGTGACCATTGTCATCTGAAGACACGTCATCGATGTGAACTTGATCGCAGTTCTTTAAAGTAACACAATACACTGAAATGTAACATAGGCTGTAGTAATCAGACATCTAGGCCTACTCAATACTACTTAAAGGAAAAGCCTGCAATAAAACACAATCTGTAATAATCAGATATTTACATAATATCACTTAAGGAAAAAGCCTGTTATGTCACAATTACCATAGTTTCATTTGAAGCAACCACTGAACCTACTGAAATCATAGATTAGATTAGCTACATAAATAGGTTAGATTAACATTGCTCAAGAAATGGCAAAGCTACACAAAAGCAACGATGAAGTCTGCTTCTGTTACTGAGCAAGATCAGCATAACTGGTAGAACACATGAAAACGCCATCCCATTAAAACCACAAAGAAATCATCACATCAAACTCACATCACATCAACATGACTTCACATGATTCACACCACATCACAACACATCACGCGACAACTGACTGACGCACTGCACATCAAGATAACGGCGCTACATAAATCACTAGATTAGATCAGATTGCCGATTCTTGGGTAAGGCGTTAACACTTTTACCACTAGTTTTAAATTTCATTCGACCTGTGAACATTCTGCCAGATCCTGTTATATTTCCTTATATTTCCGCGTTTTTAAATAAAATCTGACAAGGACCCGATAGAAATTAACTCCTCTGAGTGCAGGAAATACAGTAACGGTCTGCGAATCATAGCAGAAATTAAGCAAAATGAGTCTTGTTATCGTCTGCGCCGTTCAGCACAAAGGCTTTCAATTTCATTGCTTGGTTCCAAACATCGACTCAGCAGTTAATGCCAATCACCATTACTAGCCGACTCTCCTTCGCCCTCTCTCTTACTCAACCCCCGGGGGCTAAAATGACTGCTGATCGGAACAAATTGGAGCCACGGACTGACAGCGACAACTACACAAACGCTTACGGACAATGATGCATATACCTAGACAGAGCTGTTGTTGTGAGGAACTTAAAAGGCGCTATATCAAACAGACAGACAGACACACAGACAGACAGACAGACAGACGTAAAATAAGCACATACAATTAAGCACACCTTGACACACACAGATGCAGAGACATACAGATGGACACACAGAAGCAGTCACGCAGACACACTGGAAAGCAGACACATTCTGATAATAAGGCAGACACACATTCGGACAAGCGCAGACATACACACAGTTACACCGGAGGGTGTCTACACAGACAGGCAGGCAGACAGACAGCCAGAAGGATGTGGAAGAAGACGAGAGACATCCGGATGACTTAGATGACGCAGAAGTGACACCGGATTATTAAAGCTATCAGCATCAATATCACAACCACCACCCACACACACCCTCTACCACACACACCCTCTACCACACACACCCTCTACCACAATCACCTCCCCAATAACCACTACCTCCGCCTAAGCATCTTCCTCGTCCTCCTCCTCGTCCTCCTCCTTCTCCTCACGTTCAGCTCCTCATGCAGTCACACCACAACCACCAGTACTCCTACAACACCACCACCACCACCACCACTGCGAAATCCTCTTCCTCCTTTTCCACCACCACCACCACCACCCACCATCTACACTTTCTCCTCCGTCACCATCATTCCTCCTCTTCCTCCTTCTCCACAACCTCCTCCTCCTCTTCCTCAACCACCACCACCATCTCCTCCTCCTCCTCCACTTCCTCTTCCTCCATCACTACCTCCTCCATCACTACTTCCTCCTCCCACTGTTCCTTCATCACCACCACCACCTACACTTCCTCCTCCGTCACCATCATTCCTCCTCTTCCTCCTCCTCCTCTTCCTCCTCCTCCGCCTCCTCCTCCCTCTCCACCACCACCATCAGTTTAATCTGCGCTGAGTCATAGAATCGACAGAGTACAGCCAGCACTCACCTCGAGATCCTTGAAGAAGAAGTGACTGTCGCTGACGCAGAATATCAAGCCCTCCATGTACATTCCGAGCGAATAGGCCAACTGCTCGTCCTACAGCAAACAACAGACCGAGAATAAATTAACGCTGATGAAAATAGCATCCAAAACAAAACCACATCACCGCTGATCTGAATGAAATCTAAAATACATATCACAACGGATCAAAAACTCATCGTGAATACATTTAACTGCTCCGAACAATTAACTTTCCGTCAGTCATTCGGAGGCTGGACGACCAGGAACCACGGCCAAACCAGCAGCAGTGCTCCTAAACGTACATTAAAACCCCCTAAAATACTAATACTAATAATACTAATACTAATAATAATAATTATAAAATTATTATAATCATTGCTATTAATAATAATAATAATAATAATAATGTAGTAGTAATAATAATAAAGTAAGAATAATAATCTTATTATTATTATTTACGATGACGACGACGACGACGATGTTGTTGTTGGTGATGATGATGACGACGAAGACGATGATAATAATAATAATAATATAGTAGTAATAATAATAAAGTAATAATAATAATATTATTATTATTATTTACGATGACGATAACGACGTTGTTGTTGATGATGATGACGACGACGACGACGATAATAATAATAATAATATAGTAGTAATAATAATAAAGTAATAATCATAATTTTATTACTATTATTTATTAATTAGAGCCTCAGATTCAGATTTACTGACTGCACACGTAAATAAACAAGTAAGTAAGTAAATCCAACAACCGAACATTGCAACCCTTTCCTATGAATTGAACTTCTCAGTAACAAAAAATTGTAAAAAAATCATAAAATCGAGATTATCTACAGTGCCCATCGAAAGCTAATTCGTGTGAACCAGCCTAATCAAAGGCGCTCAGTCAAAACAAAATCGTTAGCCAGGAGGGTCAGAAATGGTTCCAGATCAAGATCCAAGAGTCACGCAAACCCTCAGCCTTCCATAAAGCACCGGGGCTTGAACCCCGGACATAGAGGAGAAAAGGCAATCACACCCAGGGATTTGCCCTCCCCAAGGGTAAACTAAGACGTTAGCCACATAACTCTGTCAGCCACAGTTCTCTGGGGCGCAGCACCGTTTCGACTTACCCCCACTTTTAAAATCGCTCAACAGAGGCGATAAACATTTATATTATTTGTTTCTTACGATTATCTGTTTATTAGTAACAACTGAAAATGTTTACACTAATAAACAAACTCTAATCGAGAGAGATGTTATGACTCTCGGTGCCACAGTCTTTCAGGCCCCAGACAACCACAGGGTGCGTTCCACTTCCGTCCCCAGTACACACCGAGCACGCTGCGTCTCGCGAACACGACGTGGCGAGTGCGCCGGGTATACTCCGGGTACACCCGGTGCGTATATGAAACACATTTCCTCCGTTCTCTGCTCACAGCCGCTGACGGACAGCCGCTGTTTGTCGACGCTAATTCAGATGGAAGGCAGGGCCGGACTAAAAACCGTGCCTCGCCAGGGTAACTGTCTCCCCGTTCCAGGGTTGCCGAAGAAACCGAAGGAGCCGGGCAAGGGCAAAAGAAAAACTCGGTTCTTTCGCAGGAAAAAGACGATTAAATTAAATTCCATTTATCGCGGACGATTTTTATAACAAATCGGCGCGCGTTTCGTCATAATTCAACTGTCTTAGCTAAAGCCGTCTGCAAAATTTAATACTCATTCCCGGTTCCAGTTTTATAGCGCCGCTATATGCTGATAAGACATTACGATAATGGTGCTGTAGAAGCCATTAAAAAGATTCCCTTTTCATATCCCCTCCGCCCCTTCTTCCTCCTACTCCTCCCTGTGAAGTATTACACGTCCCTTGTCAGTTGTAATTAATTAAAAGAGAGTTCGAGAGTAGGTCTTACGGGTTCGAGAGTACGGGTTCAAGAGTAAGTTAACCCTTCCTCATTTTCAGCGTAATTTGTTTGTTTTTATGCTTTACATATATTGTATGCCCTGGCCTTCGACCTGGTTTTCCAGCCCCTGTGTTGCCCTTGCAGTCACTTGAGTTTCTGACCTCTGAACTCGGTTTGGATAACCGGGTTTGCCCGACATCCCATGACACCCAATTTTCTTCGAAGTGACCATCGACGGATGCCTTGAATAGAGTAAACGGTGGCGTTATAGAAGTTTCCAGATCAGATGAGATAAAGTTTTCTATGCCTTTTTCCTCGTCCTCAGCTTCCTCATCTGTCCTCAGCTCCGCTTTGTCCTCAGCTTCTCTTTGTCCTCAGCTCCTATTTGTCCGGAACTCCTGTTTGCCCTTAGCTGCCTTTTCTTCTTCTTCTTTCTCTTTTCTGACAACTCAACCGCTTCCTCCTCTGTCCTCCTCCTCCTCCTCCTAATCTTCTTCCTCTTATTTCTCCTCCTCTTCTTCCTCCTTCTCTTCTTCTTCCTCCTCTTCTTCTTTGTCCACCTCCTCTTCTTCTTTCTCCTCCTCTTCTTCCTCCTCTTCTTTCTCCTCCTCCTCTTCTCTCTCCTCCTACTCTTCTTCTTTCTCCTCCTATCTTTCTCCTTCTCCTCTTCTTCCTCCTCTTCTTTCTCCTCCTCCTCTTCTTTCTCATCCTCTTCTTCTTTCTCATCCTCTTCTTTCTCCTCCTCTTCTTTCTCCTCCTCCTCTTCTTTCTCCTCCTCTTCTTTCTCCTCCTCCTCTTCTTTCTCTTCCTCTTCTTTCTCCTCCTCCTCTTCTTTCTTCTCTTCTTCTTCGTCCGCCTCCTCTTCTTCCTCTTCTTTCTCCTCCTCCTCTTCTTTCTCATCCTCTTCTTCCTCCTCTTCTTTCTCCTTCTTTCTCTCCTCCTCTTCTTTCTCTTCCTCTTCTTTCTCCTCCTCCTCTTCTTTCTTCTCTTCTTCTTCGTCCGCCTCCTCTTCTTCCTCTTCTTTCTCTTCCTCCTCCTTCTTTTCATCCTATTCTTCCTCCTTCTTCATCCTCAGTCTCCTCTTCTTTCTCCTCCTCCTCTTCTTTCTCCTCTTCTTCCTCCTCCTCCTCCTCCTCCTCAGTTCCCTCTAGGGATCTGTTCAGTTTCACAGTTTGCCGAAGTGTCAACTCAACTTTTTTCCGGGGCAGCAGTGACTGACAGAACTACAAAGGCGATCGCCGATGGACCCATCTGCTAGCCATCAGCAAGTACTTAAGGCCGGGGCGAAACAACACCGCTGGCCGAAATGCCCTTTTCAGAATGCCCCCAGGGAGTTCAATCATTTCCCTGCTTCGTCCATTCATAAACTGATCCAATCGAAACGCCGCTGTCTTCAAAAGTCATGTCTGGAAACAGCACACGCTAATGTGGCCCCAAACTCGCATATGATTTCATTAATATCTGGAAACAACAGACACTGTTGTACCCAGAACGCAAATACATGCACACATCAACTACCTAATTATGAAGTCTTCGTGGCAGGCAGACAGATACTTCTGTGACTCCGGATGTAGCTAGACACTTAATATAGCGCCTTTTAAGTACCTTTCGATAGCACTACACTCACTTCACTAGTGTAGCTAAAGTTCATTAAGAAAAACAAGTTCATCCGCAATGCAAAAATAATACTCAGAAAATAGGACAGTCGCCACTGACAGGCTCTCACAGACACGTAGAACCTAAACCGAGTCCGACCCAGAATTAACAGCTAACACCATGTTCCCAGTTCCTTTTCCCAGTTTCAGTGAGGACGAGTGTAATTAGAGTGTACAGCGTAATCAGACAACACTGCTTTGGCTGATAACGAATGTGTTTCGACACACTAGTTACTGCTTCTGTTAGACGTGACTTACAAGTGTTAATAAGGCAGAGAAAGAATTTGCCGGGTACAAAACTTAAGACGGGGTCGAACCGACGAAAACCGGTTCCGTTAACCACCGGAAGTGCTTCCGAATCAAAGTCGTCTCAATACATTGAAACCTATTCATATGGGGCAACATTTCGGAGCCAATCAAATCTAAACTGGACCAAGGTTTCACTGGGGTGTGCGATATTCTAGTGGTTAGAATGCTGGACTCTCATCCCAGAAGTTGAGGGTTTAATCCCCGCCGCCAAGAGCAGAAAGATGTGTCGAGATGGCACTCGGTAACAAAATGACTGTACCCTGTCCATGGGAAGATCAGACGGCGAGGGTCAATCACACGCATACGCCGAGGTTGAGAAAATGAAGTTGCTAACACTTCATACCCATGGCTTTGTAGCACTCCCAAGGGAACTCGGCTACAAAACGACCGGGGGAAGATCAGACGGCGAGGGAGACCACTGGCCAATCACAGGCATACGCCGAGGTTGAGAAAATGAAGTTGCTAACACTGTACCCATGGCTTTGTCTCAGGTCGGCTTAGGGAACTGCCCACCTTCTTTTCGTTACGAGTTCAAGTTACGGAGCACCGCAAATCAACTTTGAGATTCAAGTCCGTGACCGCATTGTTCTCATCAAAACGAGATCCGACTCGCAACGAACTCGCCCTTCTTAATTAACTCTGAAATATCATTTAGGCTTGCGCTGAGTGCCTTCTGGAGGTACTTCACGGCGCTATAAAAATTTCCAGTTAATTACATTTAGCACTGGATGCAGAGTTGAAGCAGACAACGACAGCGAGATGGAGGATATTGTCTTTCTGTATGTCTGTGTGTCTGTCTGTGTGTCTGTCCTAACACCCTGAGAGAGCGATCAACCAATCTCTTTTGAGTGATTTTGCGCTGTTTTATCTTTGTTAGCTAACAGCTCAAAAAAGGGACATCAATACAGGTAAAATCAGGACAAAGGCTTGTGCAGCAGGGCAGTACGAGTTCCAGAGTAACGGGTGCGAGAGTAACGGGTGCGAGAGTACGGGTTCGAGAGTACAGGTTCGAGAGTACAGGTTCGAGAGTACGGGTTCGAGAGTACGGGTTCGAGAGTACGGGTTCGAGAGTACAGGTTCGAGAGTACAGGTTCGAGAGTACGGGTTCGAGAGTACGGGTTCGAGAGTAACGGATTCGAGAGTACGGGTTCGAGAGTAACGGGTTCGAGAGTACAGGTTCCAGAGTACGGGTTCGAGAGTAACGGGTTCGAGCCTCCTTCCCCGCGAGGTTACTGTGTAGGGACTTTGAGCAAGTCGTTCACTCACAATTTTCAGCACCATCGACTTGATGCTTATTCCTTAAGTAGTGGTGTTTAAAAATGCAGAAATAAAAATGACTGAGCAGTGAAAGGAATCAGACTACGCGGAGACCCGTCCCTTAAGCAAGTCCTGAGAAGAAGCCATGGGTATGAAGAGTTAGCGACTTCAGTATTCTTAGCCTCGGCATTTGAGATCAGGTAGCGAGTCCTCTTCCTCGCCGCCCGATCTTCCAACTGACAGTGTATAGTTAGTGTACTCATTACAACTGGGTTGGCTATAGGCGCAACACAGAATGCCGACATTAACCAGATCCCTTATTCAGACTGAAGAAGAGCCGTTCCTTAACCGAGATGCAGCCATTGGTATGAAGTGCTGGCGACTTCCTTTCCACGACCTCGGCGTACGAGAGTGGGTGGCCAGATGGCCCAAGTAGAGCAGAACACCTCTCTGCCTTAACGGGAATTTGAACCGCCGATCTCTCGGCTGACAGCCCCGCATCCCTACCCCTAGCCTACCGAGCACCTCTGAACGAAAGACGACGTCCTTCGCACCCTCAACCCCCTTCAACCCTCTGAGACCCCGTTCTTTTTTCCCTGCCAGGGTACTCGTGGAATGCCGCGTCGACGTCAACATTCCAGCGTCTCATCTGGTTCGCATTAGCAGCGACGGGTCCAGGTGAAACAGAACAGCCAACGCATCCCTCCTTTCTTCCCCCACCCTCCGGGGGTCAGGGGGTCAATTCCCCAGACGGGCCACGCAACAGCCGAGGGATTTGTTCGGGCGGCTCGAGGCAAATTGTCGTAGACCTCTGCTGATAAAATACCGAGCAGGAGATGCCTTTCACCAGCTTTAATTACCGCAAAGATTTGCCAATAATGGACCCACGAACGCCAGAAACACTCACGCGCACATAACTCGTCCTGAATCTGCAAGACTTCGAATCGGGGGAAAGGTACTTCCTTTAAAGTACAGGGGACGAGGGACGGAAGCAGACGGCACAAAACTGTCCGTGGTGCAGCCAATCCTCGGCTCAAGACAAGACAAGCAAAGACAAGACCAGACGACCCAATATGACACGGATAGACAACATCAAGTCATGGACGGAATTATCTTTCAACCAGTTATTACAGGAAAGAGGAAGCTTTCATACTTCTGGCATGTGCTAAGAAAGAGTGGAGACTGCCTAGAGAAATAGATCATCCAAGGCACAATTCCTGGATCCTGAGCTCGTGAAAGTCCCAAGACGACACGGATAGACAACATCAAGTCGTGGACTGAATTATCGTTCGACCAGTTATTACAGGAAACGACGGAGAGAACCAGATGGCACAAAATTGTCCGCGGTGCAGCCAATCCTCGACTCGAGGACGGTTGAAGATAAGGCAAAACTTCCTTTAACGTGAAAGAGTGTCATCTAAATTGTAATTGTAAGTGTAACAACGACAATTTATATAACACCGTAAGTAGCAGGCTGCTTCTAAGGTGCTTTGCAAAGTCAAAAGTGAGCCCAAGTACTAAGAGTTATGCAGTAAACAGAATTTCAGCTGTGTTTTAAAGAGGTTGACACTTGGACTCCTAAATGGATGCCGGAGAGCTGTTCCAGGCCCGAAGATCCTGAAAACAGACAGTCGCCCGTCTCCAAGTGGAAACCACGCCGGGTAAACACCCCTAGCCATCCTTTAATAACCCACTGGCAGGACTGTACGTTTTACGATCAGACGAAGAAGCAGACTACCACTGAACGATGGAGACAGCAATGGATTAAAAAATATGAGCTACATCAGTGTCTCTATTTGCTAGACATGGCTTTTAACGGTGTGGCCAAGGTTTGAATCTTTCAGAAGCTGACTTCAACCTTTCGTCCAAACATTTCCAAACAGTTTAAACAGCTGACATCGAGTAAAAACAGCGACAGAGACAAGTCACCACCAGTCCACCACCACCACCAACAACAACAACATGAAGATGGAAATCATAAACTAAGAAATCTTTTCATGGGCATCGAAAATGTCTGGTGACAGTGCATAACAATTGCTGCCTATGACCAGACACCATGAAAGGTCCTTAAAAGATGTTATGATAATTGCATATATAGATATATACATGAATACAGGATCGAGGCCATACGATCGCTATAGAAATCCGTGTACATTTACGTTTTAAAATGTAATACTTAACAGAGTGAACGAAAGAGAAGCAGCGTGAGCATATACCGACCTTTTGGTGAGCTTTGGCGTAGGATCCGTTAAGAAGCGAGTAGAAGAGGATAATCGTTTCGTCCAAGTCCCAGACGAAGACGCGTTCGACGTCACTTCCTCCCGGACTCGGCGACTGATTGGTCGGCCGACGACACCGCGACTTAGCGCGACCTGGTGACGAGTAAGCAAAACACAGACTAAAATAAGCAAAACACAGACTAAAATAAGCAAAACACAGACTAAAATAAGCAAAATGCAGACTAAACTAAGCAAAACGCAGACTAAAATAAGCAAAACGCAGACTAAAATAAGTAAAACACAGACTAAAATAAGCAAAACGCAGACTAAAATAACAAATCTGAGAATTATTATGCAAAAGGCAAATGAACATCAACAACCTCTTTTCATGTGCTTTGTAGACTTCAAAAAAGCTTTTGATTCAATAACACATGAAACATTATGGACAACAATGATAGAAATGGGATTTCCTGGACACATAATAAAGTTGTTATCCAAGCTGTACAAGAAACAAAACGCAAAGATCAAAGTGGCAGGAACACTATCTGGAGAGTTCAGAGTCAGGAGAGGGGTGAGACAAGGATGCGTGTTGTCTCCAAGTTTATTTAACATTCTGGCGGAGAGGGTAATGAGAGAGGCTTTGGAGGGTTTTGACGGAGGAGTGCAGATAGGGGGAAGGCGGTTGACAAACTTAAGATACGCAGACGACATAGTACTAATAACAGAATCTGAGAAGGAATTACAAACACTGGTTGAAAGATTAGACAGAGCAGGAAGGAAATATGGAATGCGGATTAACACGGATAAAACAAAGGTCATGACAACAGCAGAGACTAGGTGTCAGATCAGCATAGGTCAGGAAACAGTGGAGCAGGTGAATACTTTCATGTACTTGGGGTCGATGATCGATAGGGACAGCGATTGTGGAGCAGAGATAAGGGTACGACTTGCAAAGGGATATGCAATGGCTGCAAATCTTAAAAAAATATGGAAAAGTCATGGCATATCACTGGTAACAAAGATGAGGCTCTTGATGACATTAGTATGGCCGGTGGCACTATACGGATGTGAGAGTTGGACTTTGAGGAAGGAGGAAGAGAGGAGGATAGAAGCATTCGAGATGAAATGTCTAAGAATGATCATGCAAATATCGTGGATGGAAAAGCGGTCAAATGAATGGGTACTGGAAGCGGCTGGAGTAGAGAGGAATCTTTTGAAGACAGTTAGGAAAAGGAAATTGATCTATTTTGGCCACATCATGAGGAAGGAGGGAACATGCATCGAGAAGGAGATAATACAGGGCACAATACCGGGAGGACGGAAAAGAGGAAGACCGAGAATAAACTGGTTGGGCAACATCAGGGCATGGACTGGGCTAACAATGGAGGAGATGCTCAGGCTGGTGGAGGACAGAGGACACTGGAGGAACATTGTGCATGATGCGGCCGAATCTCGGAACGAGGAAGGCTGAGAACAGAACAGACTAAAATAAGCGAAACAGACTAAAACCCTCACAGTTTTGGTTGAGGTAATGCAACTGTAAATGTAAATGTAATGTACACGTTTTTCTATAGCGCCCGTATGGCCGCGAAAGGCGTAAGCGCCTCTGGTCAGTAATTGTAATTTGTAGCTGTAATTTAAGATTTATAAAGCGCCTCTTAGAGAATAAACTCAACAGGGGCGCCTCCGACCCGAACAAGTGAAATCACTGTTAAACAGTACAGTGTTCAGGCGCCTGCGGAACACTGACAGGGGGAGAGAATGGAGCTCAAGTGGCAATTCTCGAGGGAGACGATTCCACCAAGTGGGACCAACGTAGGCAAAGCTTCAGGACTGGGACGCAGCGGTTCGCATGCGAGGGACAGACAGGAGATCTTGAGTGGCCGAGCGAAGGGTGCTACGGCCCATCAACGAGGAGACCAAAGTGCAGAAGTCAATGAAGTAAAGGGGAGCAGAGCTAGTGTAGTGAGGTCCTTGTGTACTTTTAATGTTCCGTGCATTAGCAGCAGAGCAAATGCACGCACAGCCTTCACGGTAACAATGGCGTGAAATCGTACACAGCTGCTGGGCTCCGTAGAATTGGATAATTAGAATCTGTCGTTCTCATTCGAATGATTGAACTTCAAATTCAGTTAAGCAATTTAATTTATGCAGCTATGCCTTAAATGGTAACGCAGGGCAGCGTACGGTTGAGTGTGATAAGGTCAGGTAAGGTAAGGTAACGTATGGTAAGGTAAGATAAGGTAAGGTAGGTAAGGTAAGGTAGGTAAGGTCAACTAAGGTACGTTAAGTTAAGGAAAGGAAAGGTAAGGTAAGGAAAGGTAAGGTAAGGTAAGGTAGGTGCACGTAAGGTAGGTTAAGGTAAGGTAAGGTAAAGGTAGTAAAGGTAAGGTAAGGAAAGGTAAGGTTAAATATATCAAGGTAACATACAAAAAACCATCTATTCATTCATCTATCCATTCACTCAAAACTAGGCATACAGCACCTCTTCAAAATATCCATTCAAACGCAGTCAGCGTTCGATTACGACTGTTAACCTCATTTCAGTTTCAGTGATTTTAAAGCATACATATATACGTGCGTACGAACATACACACACAGGCCTCCACATTTAAATACATACCATACATGCATACGTACATACATGCATACATATATAGGCCTCCACTTTTATATACATACCATATATATACATATATACGTGCGTACGTACATACATACATACAAAGGCCTCCACATTTAAATACATACCATGCATACATATATACATGCACACATACATACACACTTGCATACACAGATACACATACATACATACATACATACATACCTACATACATACATACATACACAGGCTTCCACATTTAAATACATACCGTACATACATACATGCACACATACATACATACACACTTGCATACACAGATACACATACATACATACCCACATACATACATACATACATACTTACACAGGCCTCCACATTTAAATACATACCATACATGCATACGTACATACATGCATACATATATAGGCCTCCAATTTTATATACATACCATATATATACATATATACGTGCGTACGTACATACATACACACATACATACAAAGGCCTCCACATTTAAATACATACCATACATAAATACGTACATACATCCATACATATATAGGCCTCCACATTTACATACATACCACACAAACGTCTAAGCATAGAGAATCTAAATGACTCATGCGAGGCACACAAAAAACGCGCCCAATGCGAAACGCTTCCTATCGCCCTCTGTTGACTGGCAGAGGAAATGGCCTCACGCACGTGACCGAGATAAGCCAATCAACGACACCGACCACAAGTCCTTAGAAATCTCCAAGTCAGGTCCACGAAAGCAAACAAAGATTGGACCTCTCTTCCCAACGAAGATAATGTCGACGACGACGATTATGATGATGATGATGATGATGGGGTGGTGGGAGAAAGCATCAGAGAGAGAGAAACAGAGGGAGACAGACACACAAAGAAAAAAAGAAAGACACACAGAGAGAGACAGACAGCCAGACAGACAGCTAGATAGACAGACAGACAGACAGACAGTGATGATGATGATGATGATGATGGTGGTGGTGATAGTGGTGATGATGATGATGGGGTGGTGGGAGAAAGCACCAGAGAGAAAGAAACAGGGAGACAGATGCACAAAGAAAGAAAGAAAGACACAGAGAGAGAGAGACAGACAGACAGATAAACAGACAGAGAGACAGTGATGATGATAATGATGTTGACGATGACGACGACGATTATGATGATGATGACGACGACGACGATGATTAATGATGATGATGATAATGACGATGATAAGGATGGAGTGGAATCAGTCAGGAAGTCAACAACTCGACTGAAGGGACTTTGACGGATCAGTGAACAAACAACCGAACTGCATCCATCAGGATCTGATGACCAGTGGTCACTTGAAGCTGACCAATCGCTTCGATCGGAACAAATGCCCTACCAAATCACTCCGTCTACAGGGTGTAATCTAAACTCACTGGGAAACTTCTATAGCGCCAGTATTATAGTCCAGCTGTAGAAGTCTCGGCCCACCTTAAAACGCCTTTGTTCAGATCACTTAGAGATAGCCATGCGTTTTATAGTCTAGGTCTGTGGCAACACAGACCCACCCACACCCACACACACCCACGCACACACACATAGACACACATGCATACACATACACACACATACACACGCACACACACACACATATACACACATATATACACATGCACACACACTATCCGAAACATCATCATTTTGAACAGCTGACTAGACTTCTAATCCTTAGTCTGACAGGTGATGTTGCTTCCACCTACGCCTGTGGGCTAATTATTTTGCAAATATTAATTAGAATATTAATGTGGAATAATTCGGAGATGAAGAGAAAGCACCAGAGAAAGAGAGAGAGGGAGAGAGAGAGAGAGAGAAACAGAGGAAAACAGAAACACAAAGAAAGAAAGAAAGACACGGAGTGAGATATCACAAAGACAGACAGACAGACAGGCATTCTGACAGACAGACAGACAAGACAGCTAGACAGATAGACAAGACAGACAGACAGACAAGACAGACAGACAGACAAGACAGGCAAAGAAATAAGACAGCTAGACAGACAGACAGGCAGACAGACAAGACAGGCAGACAGACAGACAGACAGAATGACAGGCAGACAGACAAAGACAGAGTTATCTACCGCAAAAATTCTCTGAACTGTTCCATTGAGAAGTAAATGCAAACCGCCGAACCTTACATCCATATCTGCATATTCTCTATTCATCTCACCAGGGATCAAGACACGGGATCACCCCCTCCCGGAATTTCCTCAATGGCAGGATTAAACGGACCAGCACCCTACAACATTTTCCAAGCTGGACAACTAGCACCAAACTAATCCGCAAAATGTAAAGCCATGTTACCACCAACTGTAGTTATTCCCCTCCCAAAACGACACACCTGCCCTAAACACCTTTATTAAATCAACGGGCAAGAGTAATCTACACATTTTTCTGCACACCTGTTCTTTGGGTCTTGCAAAACTCGACCCAAACCAGAAATAATTAGCAGAAATTATCTGTATGAAGCAGAATTTCTAACTGCTTTGCTCATCTTAATGTTTGCCTATTCTGACCTGTTTAAGCAAGTCAACGGTTCCAAATAAAAGTCCAGCCGAAAGTATGGAGCAGCGGCAGTATGGTTGCATTAAGTATGGTGGTACTAAGCATGGTGGCTTTGTGCATGCCAGCAGCAAGTATGGTAGCATTAAGTATGGTAGTTTTAAGCAAGGTGGCTCTACGCATGCCAGCAGCAAGTACGGTAGCATTAAGTATGGTGGTATTAAGCATGGTGGCTTTATGCATGCCAATAGTAAGTATGGTGGCAACAGGTATGGCAGTAAGAAGCACAGCATCAGCTGACGTGATCACTTATGGTACCACAGAGTATTGACACTAAGTATTGTGGCAACACTAAGTATACCGGCAATAAGGATAGCAACAAAAATGTATAGCAGCACTAAGGCAACACTGAGTATATTGGCAGTAAGTATAGCAAAAGTAAGTATGGCAGCGGTATGTAAGGCATAAAGGAAAAGCAGCTTACTTTTACTATCGTCCTCGATATGTGAAGGCCAGATGCCATCCTCGCTTTTCCTCTCTGCAACCAGAGCAGATGGTGAGGACGTCACAGGTAACGATGGAACAAATGGCGAATCACCTGAAGACCAAGATTATTGTTTAAGTGACTCTATGGTCCAGGCAATAAATCTATGGTCAATACCTTGAGTCTAAGGTCTGTGTGACAAATCTATGGTTCTTGAAAATAGTTTGTGGTCTATAACATAACACATCATAATCTAACATAACATAACCTAACATAACATAATCTAACATAATCTAACATAACAAATTCAAATTTTTTTATGCCTGCCACGTTAATCTCTTAATATTCATTAATTCATAATTTTCATTCATTCGTATTATTCATTCATTTATAATATTCATTCATTCGTAATATTCATTCATTCATAACATTCATTCATTCATAATATTTTCATTCATTATATTCATTCATATGGATGCTACACCTGGATACAATATTCCAACGGTGGAAGTTATTTGTACAACTTCAGTATTGCATCCTTGTCTGTCAACAACTGTTTCCCTAAGTCACCTAATACAGCGTGTTCATAAAATATGCTAACCAGTGTATTCGTAATATATTACATTACAAGTGTTTTCATAATTGCTTTACCTGACGTGGTGACTTCCGTCGTCAGAAGTTGATAGGTTTGCGACGTAGATATTCCTCCGGTTGAACACGGATCTACTAAGGACGAGGAAGGCGTCAGCGAGGACGACGGAGGAGGAGGAGGAGGAGGAGGTAGAGGATGTAAAGGTGGAACAGGACAAGAGGATGAGGACGAGGAGGACGACATGTATGGATAGAAGGACGAATATGTCGCAGCATCTGTATAATTTGACGAATTGCTATATGTGACGTAGTCGTTGAAATGTGCCACCTAAGCAAAATACAGAAAAATATACTAACATTTGTAATATTTAACAATAATATTAATATTAATTTAACAATATTATCAAAAAGTAATAAAGACATGGTAAAATTATTAACATAAATGTCGAGATACATACATACACATACATATCTGAATACATATATACATACACACATATATACACACATACAGACAAACATACATACATCCACACACACATACATACACACATACATACATATCTGAATACATATATACATACATACACACACACACATACATACATACATCCACACACACATCCATATCTGACTACATATATACATACATATCTGAATACATACATACATACACACAAATATACATACATACACCCATGCATGCACATACATGCATACACATACATATCTGAAAACATACATACATACATACATACATACATACACACATACATACATACACACATACATACATACATACACACATACACACAAATATACATACATTACATATACATACACATATATAAGTGGTCAGAACTAACCTGTGGCATATGACCGAAGTCATTCATGTGTGAGATTGGGAAGCTGGTGTCATAGACCGACGCATATGACGACAAATCTGGCTGACCGAGCGCCATGTAGTTTCCACTGTACATCTGAGGGAAGACGCTTCCACTCACAGAACCTGCACTCTTTGACTTAACAATTGACGAAGCTAAAAGCACGAAAAGCACCAGAATCAATACAACCACACACCAATACGTGAAGAACAGCAGTAAGTATCCTGGCAATAAGTATAGCAACAAAAAAGTATAGCAGCACTAAGGCAACACTAATAAGTATATTGGCAGTAAGTATAGCAAAGGTAAGTATGGCAGCAGTATGTAAGGCATGTGACGCTGCGACACAGCCATCGGTTTGAAGTGTCAGCTACTTCATTCTTAGCCTCGGCATATGAGGGCGAGTGGCCAGTCCTCTTCCTCGCTGCCCGACCTTCCCACTGACAGTGTACAATCGATGTGCTCACGATGTACACGGGATGCTGTCACGGAACAGAAATCTTGGAGTTTCTTCTGTCACAGACGGGATTTGAATCCACATGCTCCAGGCTGATAGTTCAGCAGGCAAACCACCAAACTCTAAGCAAAGGCTTTGATTCTCATCCCATCCCTCCCTCTCTCTCTCTCCCTCTCTGTTTTTCAATATCTGTCTCCCTGTCTGTCTGTCAGTTAGTCTGTGTGTCTATCTGTCTCCTTCTCTGTCTGTCTTTCCTTCCGTCTGTCTGTCTGTCTATCTGTATCCTTGTCAGTCAGTAAGTAAGTCAGTCAGTCAGTCAGTCTCGCTGTCTGTCTGTCTGTCTCTCTGTCTGTCTCTCTATCTGTACTTACAGTTTCTCTTCCCTACCTTCCCTCCCCTCCCTTTCCTTGCACATAAATTATTTCGGCTTAAGATATTTCACTGCTCACAAAAACTGCAAACCACACCTCACCAAAATACACAAAGGTAACTCTGGTGCCACAGAATCCGTTAGACCGAATCAGTGTCTTACCATCCGGACCATACGGTGTGACGGTTGCATAGGGAATCGGAAGAGAGGCCGAACAGACTCCACCGGAGTTCGGAAGTCCAAAGGAATTCGCGTGGTCCGCGTGTAACGTGTGATACGCCTGCATGGCTGCTTCCAATGCTCCCGACTCAGGTCCTGAAGCTGAGGACGCAATGGCAGACACAGTGGGGTCGCCACCGATGGCCTACGTAGGGGGGAAAGCTCTGCTGCCGACTGAATAATTCCAAGGGGGTACTGCAACAGAAAAATGAAACATGATGATATAAGCCAAGCATCCTTGTTCGAAATTTAATCAAAAAACTTTAATGAAGAGATGTGCATACATACATACACACATACACACACATACACACATACACACACATACATACATACATACACACATACATACATACATACATACATACAAACATACATACTGTATATACATACATACACACATACATACATACACACATACATACATACATACACACATACATACAAACATACATACTGTATATACATACATACACACATACATACATACATACATACACACATACATACACACATACATACAAACATACATACTGTATATACATACATACATACATACATTGAACTCCTGAACTACCCGACAAAAAGCGACGACTATCAACGACTTCATTTTCTTCGCCTCGGCATATGAGGGTTTGCGATCACTACAACAGTTCTCTCGCTCGGATGATGTACTCATATTAAAGCCGGATTCGTCAAGTTAGAGAGTAAGTAATGTATTTGTTAACACGCCATATGTCCATCGGTTGAGAGAAAAATCGTAGGCATTATGGGGCATTTTGGAGGAGCGTGTATGAGCATGTGCTACGAAAGAGTGGAGACTGCCTAGAGAAAGACATCATCCAAGGCACAATTCGAGGATCCTGAGCTCAGGGAAGACCCAAGATGACATAGATCGATAAAATCAAGTCGTAGACTGAATTATCGTTCGACCAGTTATTACAAGAATTAAGAAGAGGTCAACAAGAAATAAGTACAGGTCAAAAAGAAATAAGTACAGGTCAAAAAGAAATAACCACAGGTCAACATGAAATAA